>JAWNNU010000940.1:0-291479 GCA_035044585.1 Scaptomyza polygonia | reverse complement strand
ATATTGCCACCTGGCAGTGCAGCAACTTTGAAATTGTTGCCAGGTGCGAAAGAAAACCAAACGACCCTGCAGTTTTTGGCTAATTTTAATATCCAGTAAGCAACTAGTTTCAAACTAAATAGAAAAGTATTGAACACTTAAAATATTACATAGATTCCCTCAATAAAGCCAAGATTCGATAGCATTGCTGGAGTATCTGTGAATTAGAAAGAAAACGCTGCATAAGCCAAGGGCACTGTGGTTAGGTTAGTCAGAATGTCTTACGATTGAGTAGGTGGTAAGGGTAAAGGGTGGAAACGGCCTGGCTGCATAGATGAGCGGTTTCTGGCAACGCTTAATCATGAACAGAATATTGCGCTGTATGTAAATGGGTTTGGTGTGCCAATCGTTGAGCTCAAAAGCAGCCTGAGCCACATCCATAGACTGTAAATAAATATGTAAGTACATGATGACTAAACCATTTGAGAGATGTAAAAGTTAAAATAGCCAACCTGATTGTAGACTAGAGTGCCAGCTAGACACCAGTAGGATAGCTGTATGAAAGCGATAAGCATAAAGAGCATAAACTTGGCAGCCACTTTGGGATCATCAGTGGCAGCCATAGCCTCAAACGTTGACAATGATATTAAAGCAAAGCTAGCGATCATCTGGGCAATGAATGTGCCATGAAAAACCCGATTATTCTTCTGCACAGTGCTGTTAATGGTGATTAATAAAAATCAAATAATATTGACTGATTATAATATAACTGACCTTATAATATGCTGATGGAACTGTATAATCTTACAGAACTGTTCATGGAAATGATCATCGTTCAACTTCGATTTGCTCAATTTCTTCATCTCAAGACAGAGAATTTTTAGATTCAGAGCCGTATGTAGAAAAGTGTGAATGCCTAGAAGATCGATGTGACAAATGTTTAGCAGATTAAACTGCGATGAAATGCTTTGCCAAATGTAGATAACGTTGTGCATATAAGGATGCTGGGCAGATCGGTGCCAGCCAAAGGGAAAGACCATATGAAACGGTTGCTCTCTCCCAGTGACAAGAGGTTGCACACTGATTGTCACATTGAAAAGACATATAATGGCCGTCATCTGCATTAACATGACCGACTCAACCAGGAAACAGATGCGTTGCCAGCGTTGGATCTCCTTGTTCTCAGAATCAAGCTGAGCCTGATTGCTATTGTAACGGTTCTGATCTGCTTTGAAGATCTTCTCATAGTAAGTGAAATCCTCAATAACATCATCGATTCCATCGGCGCGCAAATATATGTAATATACCTTAGTTAAAACAAGGATGACCTAGAGAAACTCAAGTTAAAATTTATTAAGATTAATCCAATCTGTGTAGTCTGTGTATTATTTGTGTGTTCAAACTGACCCCAATCAGCCAAACAATATCGTCGCCCATATCGATGACATTGGTGGATTCATGTATGGCACACATAGACGTTATAAGAAATAGGAAAGCATTGGCTAACGCAAACAGATTGCAGAGCTTGTACGTTGCATTTGCCACCAGGCAACGATTTGGATAGATGCAGAGCATACTGAACAGAATAGAACGATACAAAATGAATGCTGTGAATTAGTTTTGGCCAAGAACAATCAGCAAATGTTTAATACAAGAAACACACACACACACACAAATACTTACACTAAAAATGCTCGACTGTAATGCAAGGCGAGGCGTGGCGGTTGTGTTTTCTGGTGCAACACCGATTGAAACTCGCCAAAGAAGCCGCGCAGCAGGCGCAGATATGACGGAAAATCCCCGTTGGCCATCGGATGGATAACTGTGTATAACGATAACGACCCACTGGCTGTGAACTCTTGGTCTCTGTGTAGCTCTGGTAGCGCATTGTGACCTTATATATATACATGTCTGTGTGCCAATTGATTGGCCATGCAGGATTCCAATTACAATATTTACGATTCAGTTGCAACGTTTAGCAAAACTAGACCTATGATTAGCATTAGTAAATCGCTAGCAGCTGCTAACATGTGCCGCAAATCGCAATCAGCGTTGGTGCAGACAAGAAGAAGCTCTACAACTAGCCTTGGGAAATTCCTGTAATCGTAGGTGTAGGGAATGAACTAGAACAGATCTATAAACTTCCAGTTAATTGGTGCCGCCCACCAATATAATAAATATGCATCTAATAGGAACAGTTGAAATGGCTTGACTAGGCGATACTCTTCAAAGCCTTCATAGCCTATAACCAAATGGTTATATCAAAGAAAATTAGATGTTAGCTAAGTTATGTTTAGTGGGTACCAAAGGCAAATGAACCCCTTGAAACTTAAGAGAAGAAATAAACAAGTGTTTAAAGCTAGTATGAGCGCGAAGTAAAATTATGAATAGCTGTTTAGTATTGATTATTCTATTCTTGATTGAAGTTAAAACAACCTAGCTCTCAAATCGTTTAAATAAGTATAGGAAATACATATTTTTTGTACGAAAAGTTTTAATATAAGAAAAAAAAACCATCTTGAGCTAGGATCTTTTGATTTTTCGCTCATTTCGGCTTTATCGTAATGTTATTATAAGTACTTTTTTTTCGCTCTGTATACGGAAGGGAGTACTTTGAATATCGAACCGAATAAAGCTTCCAAATGAATGGATATTTAAAAGCTTAAGACTCATCAAAAGCCTTATAACCTACTATACTTTGTAGGGTTTTTTCTACAACACAAACTTCACAGTTATGTAATTTAAAAATTATAAATAAAATCTGTAATTATAATAATAATAATAAGACTTACATTGAGTAAAACTCCATTCCCTTGAAGGAAAGCGTATAAAAAGTATACCAGATGTCTATTGATTACTTAATAGCATGCCTCTTATAAACATGTAAATACATGTATTTAAGGTTTAGAATTACATAAAATACTGTACTGAGTAACAAGCACTTAGTATTTAAGTCTTTATTTTATAGTATATGCATATACAATTTATGGTTTTATTGGCGTGCAATGAACCCACTGAGCGAATAGTTTTTCAACCACATTTTTTCGAGTATATTATTCGCGTGACTCAATTCGCATATTAGATCATCAGCATCATTAACTGACAATGATGACAATAATGTCAACAAAATTCATGTTGAATTTTATTTATTCACAATTTTTGAAGCGTATAGCTAAACATTATTATCATCATATTGTCTGATATTGCATGCTTCTCTATATGTTCAAATGACCAAAAAGAGTTCAATCAACCTGCTGGTTGCCCCGTTCCAAGCTCGTTTTAGCTCGTAAACTTGGCTCACTTCCTGTGCAAATTTGAACGCATCTTGATGATTGTATAAATAACAAATTGGTTTACTTAGGAGTTATGTCTTAATTTGACAAAAAACATAAATCCTGAATGGCTAAAAAACCCGCTCAAACATTATTCAAAAATATGAATGCTTATGACAGCCCCAGCATACTGTGAAGATTGTCGCGTGCTATGTATATTCTTGAATACAGGTTCTTGAACAAGTTGCAGGCATCTTCTTCTAACGGCGCTTAGATAGCCAACGCAAAAACCATTAAAAATGTCGATTTTGTGTGGATATTAGCAACAGGTGTGGCCATTAAAACATAAAATATAGCATGCTGTAAATGACGCCAAGCTCTGAGTTCACGTAACACGCTTCGCAATCGATGGTTGTTGACTTCTCCTACACCGCCGTGAGGCCTAATAAAGTGTTTTATTTAACATTGACCAAGCCTAACAATATAATGGGCACCATAATGGCACAAACATTACAGCAAATTGGTATCAATTTAAGCAAACAATATATGCACAAGTGCAAAGCACATCGTTAGCCTTGCGGCCAACACCAGCAACAACAATATTAGCAACAATTGTTGCAGCTCAACGTTTGCGTTTTGCGGCCAAAGTCGAAGTCAAAGTCGAAGCCGTCGCATTGAACTCTTCACTGAGCTGCAAGCCAGATTCACACACAAACTCAATACATCCAATCCGCTGTACACACGCACAAGGCGAAGACGAAGAATAAAAAATACCATCACATAGGTGGATATTCTACTAGCCATGCATCTGTTTCGATGGCCAATAACAGTATAGACCAGTTCCGAGTTGGCAAAGCGCCGTTTGATGCTCTAATTTATACAGCATACTGATGAGTTGACCGCCGCTCTGCCAGCGAATTGTTCTCTTAGTTCTCAATTCGCAGTTAACCAAAGGCGTCTTCGCAAAAACAATAACAAAAAAACAAAAAAAAAAAAACAGAGTGGCAACAACAAGAAACGGTTGTTTCAAGATCAAGATTCTTAAAGCAAACGGCTTCAGCCTGCCACTTGACCAGCTCTCTAGCAAATGGAAATATTTGTAGCGGTTAGCGTTTAATTGAAATGCATTTGGCTTGTTTGCTGTCAATCACGCGACATTGCAACAGCCGGCAACAGGCAGGAAAAAAGCAGGAAGAAGGCAGCGAAAATGCAGGAAAAAGGCGGCAGCACAGCAGCAGGAGACCTACCAGCATATTTCTAGCTTGGACCAACAATTGTTTGGTAATGGAATTGCTGTTTCGGGTTGCATTACAGCCTTACGACCTTCGGCAATACGAACTCCTGCCTGCCTAGCTGCCTGCCACTGTCATATGCCACATGCCACATGCCAAAAGCTACATGCCATTCCTGGACAATATGCTCAACCGTTATGGTCACATACAATGCTCGTGTGAGTTTTATGGTCGCTTTTAATGCCCCCAAAGTCCGTGGGGTGCTTGGCTACCACATTTGTTTTTTAATGCTGCCCATTTGTCTGCCAACTTTATAGTGATCATATAATTAACTGAGATAAGAACATTAAAGCGGTGCCAAGATAGGTTTTGTCATCAAATTTCACGGCGTTTAGCGAACAACAATTTTAACGATTTTGTTTATATTAAGAGTAAGATTTTTATGCAGCACAGCTATCACGATTATTATGATAAAGATGAATACTTATGTAATACAGAAATCACAAGCGGTTCTTTAACCCAATTCAACTCTTATTTTAATGGCAATTAATTAATTATGTGCATGATTTTAATGTCCCGATGTGCGCGCATTTTAACAACTTCCCCAAAACATAATTGTCATGTATGTTAAAAAAAAAAATACCGTTATATGGACCCCATGCCGATCTATCGCATTGCGCCAAGTAAGTATAAAGCGCATTTTCATGTTTATTGCACCGGCACATGGGGCAATTGATAATAAGTTTTAGAGTACGCGACCGCAAAAGAACATGCAACAGCAACAACAACAACGACTACAACAACAACAAAAAAAAATAATACGAAGCCAATGCAAACATTTTTCAAGCGTTATTTATGAATACAACTGCAGTTTGCAGCAAGATGCGAACTGTAAGTTGCAAGTTGCAAGTTTGTTTAAACACAGCAACAAGCCGCAATAAGACCAATAACAATAACAACAGCAACAACAACAACAGCAACAAGTGAATCAATAACAAGGCTCGCTTGGCAGCAAGGAGCAGAAATGAACTGGTTTGTACAGCGACGACATCAACGGATCAGACAGCCGCGCCGCGGCTAGCCGAGACGTGTGTCCAAAAGTTTGCATAAGTTAGCCTCGGCGTGGAGCAGAGGGTTTGGTGTGCAGGGGCTGGACAGACCTGGCCTGGCGTGGCCTGGACCCGAGCTGCTGGTTTTGTGTTATTCGTTTTTTTTACCCATTATCCACGTACTCATTGCAAATTTGTAAAATGGGTATCATAAAGTTGTTGAATTGTTCGTAATAGGAAGTTATAGATATTAAGGCTTCTGAAAGTTTCAGTATTATTGAACATCATTAAAAAGCTTACATATGGAACACATAGAACATCCAAATAAAAGGTCAATAAAGCTGGTTTTTGCAATTTACATTTTTGTTTTCAACGCTATAAACATTTAATTGTGGGGCATTAAATTTAAAAATGTTATAAAAAATCAGTTTAAAATAAATTTATGAAAAATAAAATTGCAGCTACAACTCTTTAAAATGTAAATAATACTTTAAAATATATTGATTTGATAATATTTTAAAGTTTAATTAATAATATACAGGGCATCTGCGATTCTTCACATTCGATTATAGCCCACACTTACTTGTTTTATTTTCTTATTTAACATTTAAAGATTTATGGAACATGTTGGCCGGCGATGTACGCGGGGTAACTGTGTGTTGCAGTAGTTGCTGGTAGATTGGTTAGTATGTAACGCTTGATGCGAAACCCAGATCTGATGTGCGCACACACAAAAATTTTAATGCCGAATCGATCGATAAGCAAAGTTGCAACAGTTAAAGCAGTTGCAGCGCGACCGGGAGGCAACTGCGTTTCGATTTAGTAAAGATCCAAATCGGGCGTCCGTTACAAATACGAATTGTGAAAACGAACGAATACATACTCAAACACAATAAGAAATGCAAATGCAGTCAATGGCATAAAAAGCATAGTTGATGGCCAGACAATTTGCTCTCACTGGGTCATAAAAATCGAAGACGCCTTTTAGAATCGAGATGGGCGCATTATAGCTGCATATAGCGGGATGATAGTAAGTAATAATAACAAACTTTCTAAATGACACAAAAAATAAACACAACAAAGCCGTAGAAGAAATGAAAGAAGTGAAGAAAAAAATAATACACAAACTGTAAATGCAGCCGTTAATAGTTATACATAGTATATAGTAGTATGAATTTATAGCGGTGTCGCCAACTAAAGCATAATTATTGCTTAGCCCCAGCTCGGAATGGGAATGAAAACTGAAACACAGATCTGTGCGATGGCTGCAAGTTGCAAGCTTGAACAACAGAGTTGCGAGACGTGCGTTGCACGTTTTGCCAAGATCCGAGATTTGAGGCATTTGCAGTCAAAAGGAGTTTTTGTATTTTTCTACTTAACTGTTTTTTAATTGAAACCAGTTTGGTGTAATTGTTTTTGGCTCGTCGCTACAAAACGTTGAACGTTGCAAGCTGCCTTATATGCCATAACTCGCTTATGTCAAACAGATTGTGCGTGTAATTTGAGCAGCGGACTCTGTAAGCTCATAACTCATGATTGAATATGAGTACCAAATAAAAGATAGATAGACAAACAGACGGACACACTCGTGACCAAGTTAGGCCTCTTATCATAGTCGCAACGTTGTCTTTGTTGGTAAAAGTTGGGCACACAAAAGTTTTCACTTGTTGTTCTAGTTGTTGATTTCAAGATACACTCGACTGTGACTAAAATGAGTAAATTGTTTTAAAAATTATACTGAACAAAAATGACAAATGATGCTGTGTGACTTTAAGCCAAGCTGTCGCTTATCGAATTAGAGCAAAACCAGCTTTGGCGGCAATTCTTGTTCATTTGTCTTTGTAGTTCCAGCACAATGAGCTGTAAATTTGCAACTTGTGGCACGTGCAGACAGTCGAGGATACGCTTTATTCCCTGTCTCTCTGACTCTATCTCTGTCACTTGGAGTTCCGTTAGTTGCCTTAGGCACGCGATGGCAACGCCGTGACACTTTAAGCCAGAAAAATTGAACGGGATTGCAGCAACATCATCATCAACATAATCTCGTCTTCATCATCATGATTTAGTTCATTTAGTTGGCACACGCACACACTGCGTATGCTTGATTGGCGTCGTCTGCAACCACAACACCAACGTTAATTAGTGTTGCTTGAAGAGCTCAGATTCACACATCAAAACATTTCTTATACAATTTGTCAAAACAACCACCAACTTATACTTTCGAGATATAAGAGCGGAAAGCAAGCTCACCACCAACAAAATAACAAAGCACAAAGCAAAGCAATTGAAAATAAAATGAAAGAAAAACAAAAAAACTTGTTTAAGAGCAGCGCAAAGTTTTCGCCGACTTCCTCAGCAGCGGGCTGAGGCAGCGCCCAAGTTGAAGCCGCAGTCGCTTCGTTGACGGCGACCTTGATAGACGTGCCAGCGGCTGCAATCTGGCTAAAATCAAGAGAAAGAAAAGAAAGAAGTGCGCCTAGTTATCATAAATAAAATAACATGCCAAAGTCAATCCACACAACTTTCTTTGCAGCGCATCAAACCCAATCAAATCATAACTTACAACTGAAATATGTTATTGTTTTTGTTTTTGGCGTGTTTGTGTGTGGCACGCAAGTGTTTCAAAAATGTGCTTGAAAATTGTTCAGAAATATGTGTGAATGTGAATGCCAAGTGCAATCAATAATGAAACATAAAATAAACCTAAACAAGCACAAAATCTGCATTAAAAAGAGTGGGTGATTGTGTGGGTGCAGCAAAACAACAAAAAAAAAAACGAAAGAAAACCTAAAATCGAAACAAATTCACTTAAAAAAGAAAAACAACCAAAAAAAAATGCAAGATACACAACACCTGAGCTAGTTCTACCGTTAAGAAAAAAGCAATTGTTCAGCAATTCTGCAACTTTCGAGGTGTTAATTTATTCATTGGCCGGAACCCCAACAAGCTGTGAGTAAAATTTGCATTTCCATTGCCCCCAAAAAACAAAAAACAAGTAGAAACAGTTAGTTTTAAATTGCAAAACTTTGACTACCCATACAAGTTTGGCAATATAGTTTTTTGATCGCAAACAAGCTTAAGATATGGTAATGAATAATCGATTTTTAACGCCATATTATGATATTCAGTTTTTATTTGAGTCTAAACGTTATTAAAGATAAAAATAATAATTTAAGTTTAATAATTTGGTAATCGTATTTTTTTTGTGAACTTGTCCCAAGAAAATTGTTTTTAAATTGACTCGGCTGTTAATTCATGGTATTTTAGTTTTGTTTTCAATCATTTCTAATGATACAAATTACAAAAAACAAAAGACATGTGAAAAGAAAAAGGCTTAATCTATATTTTGTGTGGCCCTCTGGCCTCAAGTAGTATTTCCATTTCCATTTGTGGGCTGCCCTTGCTGTGCATTTGAATGGAAGTAAGCTTATCAGACCATTGAGTTTAGGTCACTGGGCAGGCACTGCGAATAGATCAAGATCTTTTAAGGTGAAAGTAATATGCCGAAAAAAGTGCCCAAACACCACAAAAATCCACAAACTCCCAAACCCCAAAACTTCAAAGCCAAGAGCCAACAGCAATGGTCAAATCAGTAACCAGTCGAGTGGAGCTGGCGAGCTAGCGTTCACTGCACTGTCGTAATTTAGTTTTAACAACTATTTTGAAAACCGTTGGCCAGCCCTATGAGGCTGGCTGCCATGCTGCTGCCTGGCTAAAAAGCAATAGAAATAGCAATAGCAAAAGCATAAACATAAGCATAAGTACACATTAAAGCGCATTAAGGCGGCGAGCAAATGATGCGCTCCTCTGGCCACACAATGGACCAGCGGCGCCGCAAAAATGTTGAATAAATTTCAAATTTGTTATTATGTATGCTGGGGAGCTGAAGCTGATGCTGAAGCTGAAGCCGAAGCCGAAGCTGCTGAAGTGCTCGAGCTTTAGCTCTAACTAGCGTGTGTGTGTTCTAAGTGTTAAAAGTACGCCAAGTGTGACGTCGACTGCTGCACTCGGAAGTGTAGCGATTGCAGTCTCTATAGCCAGACAATGGCCCATAGCAATAACAACAGCAACTGCAACAGCAGCAACATGCATTTTTTTCTATCTGAGTTGCATCTGCGTGCTTCTCCGGCCAGGTAACAATCCGTTGTTGTTGTTGTGGTACATACATATGTATAAACATAAATTTATGCGCAGACTTAGAACAATGTGTGCACATTCATATACAACATACTAGCTATCGCCATATCGTGTTGCCTAATAATTAATGAACGTGCATGCAGTACATACAAACATACATACATACATATGAATTTATACATATGTAGCTGCTGTTCATATACAATTTATGCAGGCCCATGTTACTGTCTATAAGGCGCGCAAAGTTCAATTACCTGTTAATTGAGTTTAGACGAATACAAAAAATGAGTCAAGACCTAAACTAAAGCAAAGTCAGCTAAACAATTCCCAGCAGCAGCAGCTGCAGTTGCAGTTGCAGCATTAACATCATCAAAATCACATCAGTCAACGTTTTGCCTCATCTTTGACTCAATTGGTGTTGCAGCTAAACCGCTAGAGAAAAATAAAAAAAATAAACATAATAAATACAAAAAACACACAACGAAATCAGGTCATTATTATCATTAAATTGTTTCAAAACGAACAATATTGGGACACACTCAATCACAAATTAAATCGTCAACATATACATACAAATGTGTATTATAATAATCTTGAATACCAGCTAACAGTACAAATCATTTAGGTGAATGCTTTGCCCATGTGTTTATGTTTGTGTTGACTACTCAATCACAAAACAAAAGACTATGGCAACGAACCTTTTTTCTTTTCGGCTAACAAAAAACAACCAAATTTTACTTTCAAATTAGGCCGCCAACTGTTGCTTTTATCGCTTTCTTCTTATTCTTGCGCTGGAAATTATGATTGTTGCCACCTAGCTGTCGTTGTTGTTGTTGTTGTTCCTCTTCTTTTGAATAGCAACCAAAATAACTATAGAGCTTAAGTGTTACTTACAGTTAGGAGTCCCCAATATGATGTTCTATGTTTTCTGTTGTTTGTGTGAAATATTTATGCAAATTATGGTCAAGCTAAAGCTAAAGTGCAACAGATTAGCGGTACAACTAGATAATATATACGCATAGTTTGTAACTTATACTTAACCTGTGGTGTTTGGATGTAGATTAGGCAAAGCATTGCTGCAGCGCATATAAGTAACGGTACCATTGACATATTCACATACGCAGCGTGTTCCCAGGCAACGACGCACTTGCTCCAACTCTTCACCACCCAACAACAACAACAACAAGCAAAACGCTGCTCGGCACCAATTGCCGCTGGTGCTGCATAATTCTACCAGTCGCCGCCTCGTTGCTTGTAGCCAGTCTCATGTGCTTATAAATATACATTTACTGGCAGAACGAGTTTTAATTGCAACATTTGTTTAAATGTTGTCCGTTAGTTGCCGCTGCCAAACGACAAATGCAACTAGAAACCACCAACTAGTAAACTAGCAACGGCCAACAATAACAGCAACATCTACAACAACAACACCGCTAACCACTTTGATACTGCTCCATTTACAAAAATGGACGCCAACAATTTTTGCCTCATTACCGCCGCTTAAAGAATGTCACCTCCAATGTTGCACAGTGTGTACGTGCGTGTGTGTGTGTGTGTGTGTGTGTGTGTGTGAGTTGGACTGTCGCTGTCAGTGGGGAAAACTTTGTGTATTTGTTTAAAATACCCTGTTCTCTTTCAATAAGTATAATAAGAGAAGAATGAAGGTGTAACAATTTTTTGCCAAAAAGAATATTTTTTACTCATTAATTCTAGCAAAAAAATTTATAAATATCTGTTTATAAATTTCCTGTGACAATCGGTCTTAACAGTTAATGAGTTTTATGATAATAAATTGCGAGTGAATAAATATTAAGCAGATCAACTGCAGCATGTTCGACAGGGTATCTCCCTGTGGTGCACTTTTTTTTTTTGTCATTTTTGCTTCTGCCTTTTTTATTTTATTTCGTGTTTTTGAGTTTTGGATTTGTTTTAATTAGCTCCGCGTTTTCTCTCTTGCCTAGCAGCAAATTGTACAACTTATTTATGGCTAAAAATGTGCTTGATTTTTATTTGTATCCGTTCGTTTAACCAGAGATTAAACAACAAACAACAACAACAACCAGCAAGAAGAAGAAGCAGGAGAGCAGTCGTTGCAGCGACGGTCGATGCATTATTAGCAATGTGGCACTTGTTAAGATGTGGCGCACCAACGTTGGCTATTCCTTATCCCTACTGCTGCTGCTCCAGCTGCTGCTGCTGCTCGAAAGCTGTTGCTGCAGCGGTGTCAAGTCGTTACCATCACCATCACAGACGCCACCCGAGACGCCCACTGCAGCCGCCCAGGTCATTGGCGCTACCTCCCTGGCAGCCACCCGGGCCGCTGTCTTTGTGGCGACGGAGAACAAAATGCAGCGGAGTGACAGCGACAATCAGAGAAATCAACTAGAGGATTTAATGCCAGCAAATTTACTGTTAGAGGATCTGCAACAGTCTAACGGACAGCTAATCAATCTGACAAGGCATCACGATGGCGATATCTTCTATACCAGCGGTGAGTATTACCAGTATGTCCAAATCCACAAGCTAATCCTCGTCGCAAATCCAAAAGCTGAAGCATAAGCTGTGTGGCATGTTTACCCGTTGCGCTGACAGCAGCATTAATTTTCAGTATGGCCAGCTTATTAGCCACAAGCTTGAGTTTAAGCCAAAGTCGTCTAGGCCCAAGCTGAATCAAGCCTGGTTTTTCTTTTCTTAGCCTTGGCGCGTTCTGTTGTGACGGGCTGAAATCAATCAGCGCTTAGTTACTTCTAACTCCATTCCCCTCCCGCACATGTGTTTGACTTAAAAGTTTTCTCTTTCTGATTGTGTGTTTAGGTATCGGCGGCGCTTGCAACGCGGACACCTGCATCGGTCTTTCCAGCGGCACAGCGGCTGTGGTGCGTCTGGGCAGTGACTCAAACGGTAAAAGAACTGCTCGATTAATATGGAAATTTGTTTGCGTACTCAACGCATTTATAATCTTTACTTAGTTGCTGATGGACTGGGTCAAGCCTCGGTGTCAGCCTCACTTGAGTTGCTTACGCGTCGCATGAAGCTGCATCAAAGATCCAATCAAGCACAACGTCAGGGACAGGGGCAGGTTCGTTTGGGAGGCATGGCTCTAGACGATGAGGGTTGCACTTGCCGCTGTTTGCCATATTTGCGAGCCTATCGCGAAGATTTGGGCATCTGTGTGGATGACATACATGGTAAGTAGTAAGCAGTAAGTAGTTACTTAGTTGCTAGTAAGAGTCGAAAGTCGACCGCGGAAGTATTTGCCATCTGGTGGCGTCCCGGAATAATTAGTTAGCTCTGCAATTCGGTGCAAATTGTGTGTGTGCTCCATTTCGACTGTGGGAGCTTTTCCCATATGTGAGAGCCTTGCTGGCATTGTTTGAGACATGTCTCTCAAAATCACAATGGTTGCTCAACTATTTCTTTTTTTTTTTTTTATTGCGATAAAGAAATGCTGTAATAATAACAAAATTGTGCAGGGCTGGCGCTCAAATTGCAGAATGAAAACGAAACGTGACGCAAATAACGCGACAACAAAACCAAAACCCAAATCTCGCAAGTCGAAACTTATATGCTCTGCTAATGCGAGAAATTGCTTTGGTCCCGATCAAAGCTGCTAAGGAAAAATGTTTTCATTCCTTTTCCTTTGACTTTTAAAGTAATTGTACTCATCGGTTTTTTGTTACTGCAAAGTTTTAAGTAGGAAATCAAATTCGCCTAAATACAGGCTCAAGATTTTGTTTATGTAAAAATGTTCGGGATGCTTAGAAATATATTTTTAAGCCCAGCTTACGCTTAGGCGACATTCGGTTAGGGCATTTAAAAACTTAAACATAACAGCAGAAAACGGTTGGTGTCGCTTAAACTTCGCATAGCTGGGCAAAAATGTAGTATTATTGAACAAATTATTTGAGTTGCCAGCACTTTTATGAAAGGAAAAATGCTTTAAGCCAACTTTCGCTGGCAGCTAGTATAATAACAATAACAATAACAATAAAAGCAACAAAAACAAACAACAGCAGTAACAATAAAAACATAACATTAACACCCAGCAGACACAATCAAGTATGAAAGTAAGAGCGTTACAAAAAACAGAAATTGTTGCAACACACAAAAGGGAGTTTTATTTGATTAATTGATAAGCGCCTCGATTGAATTGCGAACGATTATGTTATCACTAGCTTTTGCGTTAGTTGACCATTAGACTTTCTCATTGTTGTTATGGTTTCTATTTGTGCGTTTTGCAGAATGCTCTCTCTCACCATTTGTCAGCGGCTCATCGTCGGAGAAAATTCCGTTTGTGTTTTTGCCACTTCGCGGCCAAATCATTTATCCCAGCAGAGAAATCAGTTTTCCCAGTAAGTAACTCCCTTCTCATTCATTAGCATAAATATAGAGAGATATAGTATAACTTACACATATCTTAATTGTAGATATACTGACTCCGGTGTGTGCGGTTACCGGTGCTCAGTATCTGGGCTCCAACGGCTGGTCGGATCTTCGTAACCCCATTGACACCGACTATCCGTTTCGCATGTTTCGCGACGAGGGTCGCAGCTTTCTGCAGTGGCTGGGTGAATCTGATCTGCGCCAGAAGATGCAGGGTCGTCTCATTGTGGTGCATCTCGTCTGCCGGGACATGACAGTTGCCCTAAATGTCAGTCAGAAAGGTAAGTGAACATACTAGTGTGATTCACTGAAATCATTATCAGGTACCAACATCCTTCGTACAGATCACCTAATGACACCCAAAAATGTCCACTCTCCCTGTGTTGCTTTCCGCGTTAATGGCAGCCCAGTTAAGTACGCTCACAGTAAGTACAAGGCCAGTTAGCTGAAATCATCCTAAAGCATACTAAAAGTCCTGTTGTTGTCTAGATGTACCGGAGGTCTACTTTCAGCCGGCCAACTCAACGACTCTCGCTTCCACATCAAATGGAATGAGTATGCGGGAGTACATAGTGATAGGCATCTGCAGTCTGCTGCTAGGTCTTATTTATGTAGCCTCCGTGTTTCTCTATCTATACATGAAGAAGCGTAAGAGTCGTGGTCATCACAACTCCCGCCACTCTCTTGACAATCTGGCCAATGAAATCAACTACCCAAAAAATGATCAGGTAACCTACGGAGCGCCCTTTAGTCGTGTCGGCAGCATTTACTCAGCCAATAGCATGGGAATGGGTGGTGGAAATGATGCTGGGACACGTGCTAGCATGGCCAGCATGGCCAGTTTAAAGGAAGATTTAGGCATTGTTAAGAACAATCCGCTGCTGCAACACTTTCCTCAACTGGGCGAACGGGATCACAACTCCGGATTTTCTAGCGATATATCAAACTCCAACTCAGAGTGTGAGATGGAGGAGAAAATCAAGGTGAGCAGAAGATCTTTTAACTACGAGAAATTATAGAAAGTATGATTTGGTTTTATATTAGCAGACGTCCGTTTCGGCTTTGGTGCATCCACAGATGGGCATGGCCAATAAATCACCCAAGCCTGGTCACAGTGCCAACGAGACAACTTCCCTGGAATCGGATGACTTTCGGCAGGACAACGAGTGTCTGCCCGCCGAGAATGTGGCTGTCATTGAAGACATGATGAGCGAAGAGAAAATGGAGAATCTGCGTGCCCTAGTAAATGGGAATGTGAGAAAGAAACTCTTCTTTAATCCGGCTTACTTTGAGCCTCATCTTCTGGCGGTAAGTCTAAGACACAAAATTTCTTTAAAAACAAATCATTAAGAAAATTCTTACATTTTCTATGTCAGTATTTATATTTGAATTTTTATATAATCATTTATACAAACCTTTCTCAAATCATTTAGGAGCCGCCACAAGCTGCCATCGAGTTTCTGCAAAAGATACGTGAGGTTATTGCCATTGCCAAGTATAAAATGGCGGCCAAGCGCTATCAGCCATCGCTGAACATAATACACGAGGAGGCTAGTCTGGATTCCGATTCTTCCAAGTACAATGTGCCGCTGCAGCAGAATCTGCAGGCCAAGAGTATGGGTGACAAGCGGAACAGCATCGAGCAGTGGCTTCAAAGTGTACCTAATTCTGAGACCAGTCAAAAAACAACGTCAACAAAGAAGCCTAATGGATCTCCGAATAAGGGATCGCTGCGGCGGGAAATCTCAGCGCCCAAGGAGCGACCGCCCCCGCCTCCGCAACAAAAGTCGAACTTAGAACAGCAAGCAAAAAAGGAAATGCAAAATAAGCAACTGCAGCAGCAAGCCGCTAAATCAAGTCCAGAGTCCAATATCGTCAAGCCAAAAAGTCCATCATATGACAGCTACTCTGCCTTCTCTGCACATGTTTACGGCTTTGCGGAGACAGGCGGAGAAATCTACAATAACCCCAAGTTTATGTTGGCTGACTCACCTGCCGACTCCATGCGCAGCTCGTCTAGCCGTTCCAAATCTTTGCGCAAACGCAGCGATGTCCTGGATCAGTTTGCAGCTGCCAATTCGACGCCCACTTCGCTCAACTCTTTCGATCGCCAACATTATAATATGTTGCGTAATATGAAGCCCGCTGAGATTATCTATGACTCTTTAAAGCGGGAGTTTGCTGCTCATATACCCACGCCCGATTACGACAGCACCATAGAAAAAAAGATTAAGGAGATCTACAGCAGCACACAGAGCAGCATCCCATCTGTGCCAACTCCAGACTACAGCTCCTTAAGTCGAAAGTCACTCAAACAGTTTCAGCCAGATTCCCCAATCTACAGACGCAAATCTCCACAGTATCTGATCGTGGACTACGAAACGGATAGCTTAGAGCGTTTAGAACCGAGTAAGCGCAAAAGCTCACATTCGTCTAGCTCACCCTCTTCGGATGTGAGCTCACAGCTAAGTCCCAGCCTGAGCACAGCTCTTCCTCTGGAAGAAGAGATGGAGATCAGTCACACGGTTTACGATCGAATAAATGGACTTCGAAAGGAGGGTGATCTGAAGAATCGTCAAGCCAGCAAGCACGGACAGGGACAGAGTCAAGCGCAGAGGCATAAAGAGGTCGCCGCACGAATCAAATACGATACACCCTTTCGGGGAAGCATGACCATTGAAGTGGAACACGAGCCACCTTCGGATATGGAACGTACGGACAGCGATCAGTTCGAGCCGGACACTCTGGATCGCAAGCCCAAAAAGCAGAGTTTCTGTGACATCAGTGCTTGGGATAGCCATGGACGACAAAGTAGCAGCGAGCATTATGTGGATTCCGATTACAATCAGATCAATTCGTTGCCTGATCTCAGCCAGCAGAGTCATCTTGCGAGCAAGCCGCGCACGGCTTCGTTCATACTACGCGCCAGCAATTCGTTTCGTAATCTGCGGGAGATCTATGAATCTCCCCTAGCTGTGCAGGATAACTTAAAGGCTGAGCAACAGCAGCAACAGCAGCAGCGGCAGCTTACCGAAGAGGAAGAAGGACGTATTCTAACCTTAGAGGCTAAGCATTCAAGACGGCAGCGCGGCCTGCAACCATCGCCTACGCTCTCCATGGTGGAGCAACCCAAAGCTACTACTGGTGCCAAAAAAACCACCATTAAAATATCCTCACCGAAGCCTACACAGAAAGAGCATTTAAAATCCGGAGAGTCGCATGTGATCTATGGTCATAGGAAGCCTCCGTCACCGAATCGCCCCAAAGCCAATCAACACTACTGTGCGCCACTGGTGCATAATAAACGACCGCTGCCTCCTCCACCTCCCTCGCCAGCTTCAGTGACGAATCATGATGATGATGCTTACAGTCTTCACAGTGAAATAACCGAACTGACAGGAGTCTCCGACACCATGGACAACTCTTGCAACAATACCATGTCTAGCGTAATTTCTGCTCTAACGGAACAATCTAAGCACACGAAGGAGCATAAGAACACGCAACCGGATGCAACGGATTACGATTTACTCTATGGCAAGAAGATAAACAGTCTGCGAAATGATTACAGTCTCAACAAGTATCTCAATCGTCGAAAGTCACAAAAGCACGAGCATGACAATAACAACGAAAAGCAAATAGAGAGCGATCCCAAAAATTCTGGTGAGCCTGAGCACAGTAAAAACAACAATAACAGTAGCAACAACAATAACAATGCAAAGAATCTGAAGGATGTGGATGTAAATCAGTTTGATGCGATTTCAATAAGCTCCCGTTCGAATCGGAGTAGTAGCCATCTTTCGGAGCGCACCAAGGAGATGTACCGTAATGCGGGTGTTCCCGTTGGAATTGCCTATCCACAGCGTGCTGCTAACAGTGGGAGTTCAAGTGGGAACTCTAATCAAGTCAATGTACAGACAGTTTATCGCTGTGAGATTGAGCCAGCCCATCTAACGGCTGGCATGCAGATCGCTATCGGATTGAAGGACCGTGCCAAGAAAGCCAAGGATCTGAAAAATGCTTGGCGAAAGTTTGTCACAATGGCTGCCAATAAGTTCAGTCCCAGCCAGAGTCCAGCACCCACCTATGGCACTAAGAATGCGGCTGGCTTTTTGGAGGATGACGGCATTGCGTCTATAATTGGGGATACTGGAGTACCATCCGGCACAGTAGTACAACCGGGCAGTCAAAATTACTACGAGCAGCGCTTTGGACAGTTGGACAGTGGATACATGAGCACAGATTCCACTGAACTGTACAAGCGTAACGTCTACGATCGTTACAACTTCAAGATGATGAGCGGACGCGGACAGATCATACGTGTGGACACTATTGAGGACAATGAAGAAGATAGTGTAAATCCAAGTCGACTCGAGTTGGATGCCTCTCGCTTCGACGACCTTGAGCACATGGTGTCGCCAGGCAACCGAACTGTTGCCAATGCTGGCGAGGATTTAAGTGATGCCGAATCGGATAAGACCCTGACACGCTCCCAAACTAATGAGCTGCAAGGCGTCCGAGGAAGTAGTACAACCATGTCCTCATACTCCTCGGAGGATGAGCAGCGTCGTGGACACAGCACCTGCTGTGGCTCATCCGATGAGGAAACAAATGCTGAGGATATGTGGGAATCGGGGGCTGAGAGCATTGAAACCCACTCGGTGCTCTACAAGATGATACGCAAAAGCTAGTATTAAGGGATGTGCAATATTTTAAAATCAGAAACCATACGAAAGACTTTTAAATAGGTTATGTGTATTAGGAGCTTAATACGCCTAAAGCAACAAGGTGCAATAATATTACGATTCTTGCCAAACCATAAGGTGCAATTTTGAACTAACATAAAGCTTAGTCTCATTAAACTTATTTATGTATGTACTATATGAATAACTTAATAATACATAAGGGGAAACTTAATTTGATACCGCAATAGCTGCCTGATTTGGTGGCACATCAATGTAGTTTATATGAAAATAGAGAAAATATCGTTTAGTTTTTATATAGACAGTTTAGCTTACATCGTATCACTAAGTTATCAGATGCGAATTGTGATAAATAATAGCAGTCTTCGGGCCGGAAATGTGCAATCAATTATGTTATAGTCTCAGTTTAAACTATAGACATATTAAATAATTAAATTATTTTAAAGATTTTTATAAGCTTTTGTTTACTGCATTTTTTGAATAAACATTGTATATATTTTCTATAAAAAATTAGTAATATGCTTACATTTTCATTAAAAATATAAATTTTTCGAGTAATTTTTTGGAATGGTTTTAGATCTGTGCTCATATTTATTGTTCTAACTGTGTGTTTTTATTTCTTCTACAAAAATCCAATGCAAACAAAGCAAGAACTAAAATCAAGCGACTTTGTTCAGTGTTCTCTCAAACGACTCCGGTTCTGAAATTGATAAGCAACAGACAAGATTTGTACTGTGCACTGAGAGTCATGTGTAAGTGTGTTTGTGAGTAAAAGTGTAAGAGACGCAGACGCTCAGCACATTTTACCTTATGCTCAGTCAACTCAGTTAGTCGCGAGACGCGTGCGAGCGCGTTTGTGTTATTTGTAAAAATGCTGAAGAAGAATTTGCTTGCAGTTTGTTTTGCACTGTGCAGCGTTTCTCTAGTGGCAGGCAGAAGGCGTTATTGGCCGCTGAGGACTCATTCACCACAGGTCACATACTCTCCAGAGCTAATGCAAGATCTGCGTGAGTTTACCGACCTTATACCAACCCTCACAATCGATGCGATAATTGCTAAGCATGTGTTTGACTCCGGATTCCGCAAAGCGATTGAATTTCTAAAAAGCTACGAATTCAAGCAATTGCAACGCCGTGCCGAGTCGCTGCCCGAAGTAGTTGAGATTATAAACTTTTTGCATCTGAACGATACGAATCAGATTAGATTAAGAACCCGTACCGATGTGCGCGTCAGTCAGCAGCTGATCACAAACACACACACAAGCTACGGATATGAGCTTGTAGATGCGCCGGCCGGCAAAAGTAAATACGAGGGTGTGGTCGTAGTTCTGTTGCCAATGGGAGAGAATGAAGTTGAGCTGCCTTTCAGCTTGGGCAGCTTTATAAGCTTTACTCAGGAATTGCTAACTTATCTGCCGCGGGATCGTTTTGTAGCCCTCATCAATGAGAAACGCAAAACCAGCAAAGTCTTTCCTAAATTCTATAAGGCAATCCGCAGCGATGAATTCAAAGAGATGTTAGAGTTCAAGATGGTAAAAATTGACGTAATTTAACATTAATGTAAAATCTTAACTATAATTTGTCTTGTAGAAATTACCCAACGTGCAAGATATTATAAATACATTAGGCAGCCATGCCATAGACGCTCAGAGTCTGAAAGGAATTGCATTAGATGTCATCTCTTGGGGTCCAACTGTGTGAAAACTTAAAAGTTTGATGCATCAAACATGTATAATCTGCAAACCCAGCTAAGAGCAAACAATTTACATCTTAAACGCTTTATAAAGATCTGTTTATTAAACATATTTTATATTCAGAATAAGCTCTTATAACCATTACTTATATGAAATTTCGCAAAACTAATTTGACAAAAATAAAAGACTTTTGTATAAATTTGATAACATTGTGCTTTCTAAGTACCATTTAAGTGTTATTGCGCTACAAATGCTTAAGACTTAAATTATTTGTTTCAATTTATTTGCAAACAAATTTGCACACTTTTAGGCACTCAGAGTAAATATCGTCGTATTCTTAAACTATTGCATACTTTTTGATGGCTTTGATAAGTATACTTGAAATTCGAAGCTCGTTATTGGGGCCCAACGGCTATTGGGGCTTGTGACTGCTCGCTGTCTGATCAGTTGGTCTTTGGATATTTCGGACTGCAGTCGTCTGCCGCGGAAGCATTTAGTGAGTTGTTCGTTTGTAAAATAAAATATTAGTCGCCATTTTGTTGTGCGTTTGCCTTAAAAGGGTTTTTTTGGCGTTGTGTTTTTTAAAACTGACTAGCTAAATTTTCGAAAAAACTATGAATCATAATATGCAAATCAAGTGATTTATCTTAAAACATCGATGAGTCTTGGCGCGGAGAAATTTAAATTAATGACAGTTAAAGTGAATCATGCTTGTAATGCAGATATTAATGAATATGAGCAAAACCGCAGTTGCAAAGATCAGCACTTACGACCCACACACAACAAACAGCAATAACAATAACAACAACAATAAAGGGGGTTGATAAAAACACGTTTTAAAACATCAATCGACAAGGTTAAAAAAAAAACTGCAGAATATTGCGCCCACAGCTAAGATGCAAAAAATAAATCTCCTTTGTTTAAATGACGTTTGCCAAATAATTAAAAAAACAAATAATGATAAATGATAAAAAGAGTCTGTGTTTTTTATTTCTATTTATTATAAAAACTGTGCTGGAATTCGTGACATCATCAACAAAAGTTTTCCAAAACCTACAATAAACTTCAATATTTTGGCTTGGATCGTGGGCAGACACGAACACTTGTTGCTGCCTTAAAAGGCTAAGAGCCTCTGGCTTCAGTTTCGGATACATGAATTTTATTTAATTAAAGAACTTTGTATATATTGTCTGCATTGCCTGCAGTAACATATGAGAATTGATTATTGTTTTGCCATCATTTGCATCAGTTTTTGGCACGAACATTATAAGCATTTCCGTTAAGGTCGAATATGAGTACACATAAGTCACCGTATTTGAATATGTTTATTACTCTATTAGCTTAATAATTAAGTAATATGTTCCTTAGGCAGTTTCCCCTATAACACATTGCTCAAATGCTTTTGCTTGCTGCCTGTTTATTTGCACTTGTCTTTTGCGTTTGAAGCTCCGCCCCGATTAGTTTTATTTCCAAGCACATCAGAGGCGTAGCCAGCTAGCCAGACAATTGTGAAGAGGGGTCAGTTTTCGTTGTATGTATACGCTCTATCTAGTATAAGCTCAAAGTCTTCTTTGCCTGTCATCGAGACCTCAACTGATTGGCTATTGCTCTGCTCGTCAGGCAATTTGTATTCTTTATTCGTTTAAAACAATCCAGATTAATTAATTGGGAGCTGATGGCAGAGAGAGAGAGCGAGAGAATTTGCTTAACACATGAAAACTGGCAGAGTGTACTTAATTTAATTATTTCAAATTATTGAATGTGTGCGGGTCACCGACTCGCTTATACTAGAACTCCGAACCCATTCCCCCTTTACAAAACCCCCCCTTTTTGGTGCTTACATTCTCTTTTGTTATTGTGTTTGAGAATGTTTTGTTGTTGCTTTGCATGTAGGCCAGCCAATTGTTTATGAAGTGCACATTGGGGGTATATAGTAGGCTATGTATCCACTTTAGTTAAACAAGAGCGTGTATGTATGTGTATGTGTGTGTGTGTATCTGTATTGTGTTTCCTCACATGTTTAAACCGTTTGAGCGTTTTTCTTGTGTTTTGGAAATGAAATTTTTGGCGGATGCCACGAAAAAAGTCAGGTTAGCATGAAGTCATGCTCAGTCGGCTCAGCCTCAGATAGTACCATCCACATCCATCTTAATTATGACGTTTTTTTATGATGACAATTTCGGAGATGCTAAAAAAATAACACAAAAAAAAAAACAGCTACACTTTATAACTTGAGCAATGTGTTTTTTGTTTTCTTTAACATGAGCTGTTGCTAATTGCGTGCTGGATCAAATTAAGTAGCAAGATTTTGCAGCTAAAAAAATAATTGTTTATAAGTTCGCTGGAATTTACTTGTTTATAGACTCCTGCGCTTGTTGTTCTACATTTTTAATATGAAAAGTAAACAACGAAAACTTGCAATTGCTGTGAGTGCATAAAGCATGGCTATAAATTGAGTAAACAATGAAAGCAGTTTGCCAATAAACTTGTTTAACCCAAACAAATTGGATCATTTTGGATCGCTTTGCTAATGCAGATGTGTGTGTGTGTGTATCATATAATGTAGTATCTCCATCTCCCAGCTCAAGTATCTAGCGATCACGATGCCCCAAAATTTGTGTCACGCCTCTCACACAACACTCACAGTCACGTATTCGAAACCCAGACCAAAAGTCAATAAAAAACGCTGACAAACATTAAGTTTTTTATGCGATCCGTGCAATAAACTTGTCATGGAACTGAGCTAAACCAAAGTTGCGCAAAGCTTCCTCGAAGTATAAGTAATTACTTTTGTTTGGTTATTTTTTTTCTTCATTCTGGCTTTGCTTGCAAGAGATTTGCAAGGAAAAACTCGATATACAAGTTTGGCAAGCTATTCCATATGCAATTCACCGTTTACACTCAAACTGCGGATATTGCAGTTTTAAATTTGTATTTAAACAAACCTGTAAGCCAAGTATTTTGACTTTATCTTTAAAAAAAAAAACAAAGTATTGAACAATTACGACATTCATTTATTTGTTTATTAAACAATGATGTCGTTTGTCAACTCACAGCTTTAATTAGCTTTGTAAACACAAGTTAGGGCAAACAGTATATAGTATACAAATAGTCACAAAAAGAACAAGGTAACCATATCTTTTATGCCTCTAACCAATTAACAAAGGTGATGCTGCAAATTATGCTTAGCCAACCCCTTCTCTATCAATTCTATTATTTGAAGGGGTCAAAGATTACAATCGGTAATTTGTAAAACCTATCAAATGACGGCAGCTACTTATTAGTTATTCGCTGATTACTAATTGATACGAAAGAGTGTTTCCCATATAAAACTCAGCTGCGAGCATACACGTTTTTTGTTTTGTTTTTTTGAATATAAACATAAGTTTAAAACAAAAATAACACAGCAGCTGAGGAATATTCAAATTAGCTCAAGTCTTTGGTGTGATTAGCCGATTTCTCACACTTTTCAAAACATCAAAACAGACGAGCTTTTAAAATATATACGTACACATATATTGTCGATTGGAGCCAGACTCTAAGAATCCGCACAAAAGAAGCCGCCATGAAATTTAAGACTGCCAAGGCATGAATCTCCCCAAAAATAACAACAACAAAAATGCCTCAAGCTTCGAATATCGCATCAAATGCAAAGCGTAAGGCATACCAAATTGATTGCTAATTGATATTGATATGTCGATTATTTTATGATTATTCCTTATGATTCGTTAAGTCGCACAGCAAACTTCAAAAAAGCTGATCAAGCTAAAACAAAAGCGATCACAAGGCTAAGCCACACACTTGGCCACACCCGCACCGCACCGCGCACTACTTGAGAGATTGAAGCACAACTTCACTGTGGCTCAATTGTTATACATAATTTAATAACTTATAACATGGGGTCGTGTACCACAAAAACCACTTAAAATCGCTTTCTTTAATAATCCCACAGCGCAGATTCGACAAACCCAATTGTACATTTTTATATATGGTTTTTCGGTATTCTCTTGTATGTATTTGATTTTCTGTATACGCCATAAATAGAAAAAGGGGCAAACCTGTAAGGCAGCTTTCAACAGCAAGACTACCCAGCTGCTGCTCTTGACCAAAACGGTCAGCGCATCAACACCTGGCTTAAAGCATGTGAAAATCAACGTACCGTAAAGCGCTTGTCAATTGTCCCTCTCTATTTTAAAGTGTGGTTCAGTAGCCAAAACATTGCTGCGTTTCAAGGTTCCATTATCTCATCTTTCTAGCTTGAACTTAACTAAGCAAACAAATTCGAAACATTCGCTTGACGACTCAAACTGAATGCGGGCTTCTTCTTCTTATTGTCGACAATTAATTGTTGTGCATGGCTCTTGAATATATTCATTGTACATACTTATATACTTTAATCTTAAGCTCACTTTCAGACAAAGTACACACAATTGGCAGCTATTTATAGTTTTTAACAAAAGATAAATGTTCTGCGAAGTTTTCGCTATCAGCTATCAGTTCCTTGGCGACAGTTTTTGTACATCTTACACAGAAGATTATTTTTGAAAAACATTTTATAGATAAGCTTGTACTACAAGGAATGACTCAAAACTATAAACAGTCACATATTTTAAATTAAGTTGAAATCAGAACTAGGACAGTATGTATTTGCAATTTTTTAAATCCATTCATGACTAAACTCATGACTCAATTTATTTAGAAAAAGTCCAAGTATGTACATTATACATTTCCTTAATATAAGATAAAAAGTTCTTAAATATCGTGAAAATCTACTTGAATATAGATTGACGCTCTTGAATTGGTAGCTTAATAGTTTTTAGCAAGAAATCAAGCTTAAAATATAGGAATTTAGGTACGAAATATTTAATTTCTTTGCTTTGTGTGGGTCCAATTACTTCACAGCTATAACATCATTAACTTAATCAACATAATCAACTGTAAGAAAATCTCCCCGATTTCAAGTTTATTCGTTAATTATTATCTCAAGTAATCTTTGTAAAACATAACCGATTACCAAACCAAACATATGTTATTAATCTGTTTTAATCTGATGGCTGATTTTTTTCTATTTAACAGTTAACAAATCGCCTGCACAATAAACAGAAAAATGGACTTGAATGGATGTGGATTTAGTGATCCGCAGGCACAGCTTAGCGCAGCCCTGGCCAAACGCAACATACGTGAATTCCACGATGCACTAGAGATGGGTGCACAGCCCAATCTGCAGGATGAAAGACAGACGAGCATCTATGAAAAGGCATTGTCGACAGCAGGATGTGCGGAATTCGTAGAGGCCTGTTTGGGACATGGCTGCAATGTGAATCACGTAAGTAGCATTACCAAAACTATCAAGGTCAAGTTTCTGATATCAATCTCACTTGCAGATAAATGCCAAGCACAATAAGGCAGCTATTAGCTATGCTGCCGACTCCAGAGACCCAGCCAATCTTGCTGTGCTGCTGCGTCGTCCTGGTGTTCAGGTAGATCGTAAATATGGTCAACTAACGCCACTCAACTCACTGGCCAAGAATCTGACAGCTGATAACGTCGATCAAGTACGTGCCTGCATGCAGCTCCTCTTGGACTACGGTGCCTCGCCCAATGCCATCGATCAGGGTGAACGAACACCGTTGCATCATGTGCTCCAGAATAGCAAGATCAAGGCTGCCAAGCAAGAGCTGGTTTTGCTCTTTCTGGGGCATCCACATCTAGACATCGATACCTATCGCAATGGTCAGGTGCGTCAGTTGCTCCAACAGCAATTTCCCGAACTACAGTTGCCCCCACAGCGGGAGGCCAGTGCGGATGGTGAGATTGACTGTGAGAGATTGCTGCGCCAGTTGCGCGATGGCGATGAATCTCAATTCGAACAGCTGTTTACCGAGCATCAACTTAACATAAGTGACAAGGATAACCAGCGTAATGCCCAGCAGGAGCAATACCTACCACTTCTCCTTGAGTCCATTAAGCGCGGCAAACATCGCGCCTTCGATGCGATCCTTAAATCCGGCATTAACATTAATCGAACCACGCCTAGCGAACCTACTGCTCCCGCCGAGCTGGCCATTATCTGGGGCAATTGGCGTGCCTTGGAGAAGTTACTAAAGCATCCAGAGCTAAAACTAGCGCCGCGAACATCTCTGCTAAATACTGTAATAAGTAGATTGGAGGAGCCACCGTTGGATGACTTTTGTGATCATCAGCGTTGCTTTGAGCTTCTCCTAAGCAGCGAAGTAATTGACATCAATGAGGTGGATGCCAGTGGTCAGGTGCCACTCTACTATGCCGTCAAGTATCGCAATACGAAGGCAATCCAGACGCTACTACGCCATGGTGCATACCTTGGCACTCGGAGTCAGTTCGATGAGCTGGCCATTCAGGATATGTCACCGGAACTGCTTGAACAGCACTTTGACTCCTGCATCACGACCAATGGACAGAAAGCTGGTGTCCAGGGCTTCGAGATTATGATTAATTATATGAACCTGATGAGACAGCAGCGACCAGGACAACAGTCTGCGAAGATGAATTCATCCCAGAGACTGCAGGATGAAATGACGCCAATTTCTCATATTGCCAAATCGAAGGAGTTGCGACATTTGCTTCAGCATCCGCTGATCTCCAGCTTTCTGTTCTTGAAATGGCATCGCCTTTCGGTCATTTTTTATATCAACTTTATGCTTTACACTTTCTTTACCGCCTCGATTATAAGTCATACACTGCTTAAGTTCCATGAGAGCGAGTATACGGGCTTAACGGCTATTACCGGACTGTTTACCTGGATAGGCATTATCTATCTGATCATTAGGGAGAGTATACAGTTTTGCATGTCGCCGTTTACGCACTTTTGGTCTATTACGAATCTCATGGAAGTGGCACTGATTGTGTTGTCCGTATTGACGAGAATTGAATCCAGCTATGATAAGGAGACACAGCGCGTTCTGGCTGTATTCACCATACTGCTCGTTGCCTTGGAGTTCTGCCTGCTCGTTGGCTCCCTGCCAGTTTTATCCATATCGACGCACATGCTCATGCTACGCGCCGTCTCCAGCAGCTTTATTAAGAGCTTTGGTCTCTACTCGATCTTTGTGCTTACCTTCAGTTTATGCTTTTATATACTCTTTGGAAAGCCACAGGATCAACAGCAGGAGCAAAAGCAGGATCAGGCTGGCAAACCTGCTGAGGAGAATGGTGATGAAGATCACTTCAATAGCTTCTCGGTGCCTATTGAGGCATTGATCAAAACCATTGTAATGCTGACGGGCGAATTCGATGCCGGGGACATTAAGTTTGATAGCTTTTCCACCTATTTGATCTTCCTGCTATTTGTCTTCTTTATGACCATTGTGCTGTTTAATTTGCTCAACGGTCTGGCTGTATCCGATACTCAGGTACGCTTTGGGTTCCATGCACTCGGCTAAGACTCAAAACATACTCTTCTTTCTTGCAGGCCATTAAAGCACAGGCGGAGTTAAACGGCGCCATTTGCCGCACCAATACCTTGATGCGTTATGAGCAGGTTCTTACTGGACGGCATGGACGCACTGGATTTATTGTGAACAGTGAACCGTTCCGCAGCATTTGCCAGCGTTTGATGATCATTTATCCGAACTATATGTCGGTGCCACAGATATCCATATTGCCCAATGATGGCAACAAGGTGCTCATACCAATGACGGATGCCTATGAGATGAAAGATTTAAGTAATGGCAAAGGCAAGACAAGCTTTCAGCCACTGGCCATAAATGCAGCACTGGAGCAACAGAAGAAGCTACTCGATCCACCATTGAAGCTGCTGCCCTGCTGCTGCTCTGTGCTCACCGGCAAGTGTTCTCAAATCGACAATCGCACGGTCAAATTGGCACTTGCCGTACTTGATCAGAAATCCAGTGCGGAACAGAAACGTCAAAGAGAACAAATCACCGAAAGAAGATTGGAGCATATTGAACAGAAGCTGGAACAAATGCTGCTGCTGCTGCAGGAACGCAACTAACTGATATACAGAAGTACCAGTATTAACTTACATTTGTATTTAGTTAGGTCTAGATATGTATGCATTTATTCCTGTTTTATTTTGTCCCGATTCGTTCCCTTATTGAAGATGATCTACAGTTCAAAGTTATTTTGTAGTCTGAAATTGTTTTATTAACATACGAATATATAAATATAATTAAATTTAACAAAAACTCCTATGAGTTATTTAACTGAATGGAAATAATTACTATAATATAATAGTTACGATCTTTTCAATGTACTATATACACACAAACTTAAACTGAAAACAATTTGTTCTGCTATTTGTTCTCTGCTTTTGTTATTTCTGCAATAATTAATAATGTATTCATTTTTCATTTTTTGCCTATTTGTAACAAATTCTCTGGTTCTTTAATTATATGTTGTATGTATACTATTTGTATATATATCTTTCATCAAACTTTTTTTGTTCACACCTCCCTGCACACACATGTAATATTTTCTGTGTCTTTGTATTGGTGTGTGCGTGTGCACAGTGGGCACTGCTATCCAAAAATGTTTGCAATACATAACTTCAATGTTCAGTTTAAAATTGGTTTTTTTTCTTGACATCCGTTAATAAATTTTGACTTTTGATAAGTTTACGTACAATTATTTAGTATAAGTATATAATGGTTATATAATATTTAGACAGTAAATGTTGTATAAACGGATATCATTACTGTACCATTTTTGTACCCGAGTAAATACTTGTTTAATGCAAATATTAGAATTATGTTTTTAGTTTTTTCTTTTGTTTGATTTGATATGATTCGGTTCAATATGTGACACAATACATATATATATATATATATATTTAATCGTTAATGATTTTTTTACTGAGAGCTTCGACAATTGTAGGCCAACTAATACATATGTGTATATATTATTAGATTGGCTATGAGCGTATCGGATCAAATCAAACCAATTTCATGGCTTAACAACTTGGCTTAAGTTTTTTTTTTTTTGAAAATGCCTAACGAAGCCAATGAAATCAAACGAGCGATGGTTAAAACTAATGTTATACAAAATTGGCGATAATAATGTGCTTATAATTAAGTTTCCAATAGAGCAATAGGAATTCAGAAACTATTATTTGAAAAAGTGCCATTTGATTTCTCATTGATCCGTTTTGCAGTTTGAGCGCAGCTATGAATGTAATAATATAGTAGTATATAGTTTTGAAGGTATGCAGCTATTAAGAAAGTTATTTGATTTTGCTTTTGAGGACGACGACTAAAAACGATTTTCTAATATCAAAAAACTGTTCGCTTTACAATTGTTGTTATGGCAAATTAAAATAATTGACATTTGTTTTCAGAGCATTAAACAATTCGTATGCTTCGCCCGTTTTCTTATCATTTATTATAATTATAGCTATTTTTTATTTTTACAAATTTATGTTTATATGAAACGTTAACTTTATCGAACCTCAACGCATTAAATTTACAACAAATAAAATCGTGTATTCTGTAAGGCATGCCTAATCAAACCAGCTGTACTTACTAATTATATATATTTATTTAGGTAATTTGTTTTTTCTTGTCTACATTTGCATTTTGTATTGTTCATTTTAGATCCGATTCGGTCCGCCGCACTGCGGTGCTGTCAGCTATGTTAAATGCAAAGGACTTTATTATGTTATTTTTCTTAGATTCTGCTTCATTTGATTTTTAAATTGGTACTAAAAGGAAAATCTTGCTAGGGTTTGTTTAGTTAAGCGTTCGCATGTTTGTTGTGTAGCCTGCTTTTGTGGGGAGTTTTCTTTAATAAATTTATTTGTATAATTGTTTTGTTTGTTGGAATTTCAAGCTCTGGCCCCTGGCACAGGTTGCGTTTATAATTAAAATATGCTTCATTCGTTTTATTGTCGTTATATTCTATGACTAAATAAAATGTTGTGTTATATTTTTGTTTTCATTTTATAGAAGTGATAATAATGCCGCCTCCGTTATGCATTCTAATCAAATAATTTAACAACTTTTTTCTAAAGCGATTATTATTAAAGACACAATTTAAATTAAAGCTTGATTTTGCTTAGATATCCTTTCATTTCATTGATGCATGTTTTTGGTTTAACTATTGCTATAAACTTTTATTATTTACAAATCGAATATGAGTTATATATTGTAAAGTTTACATTATAGTACAATATATTGTATATATGTAAGTATGCATGTAATAATGCATAATAATCCTTGCAAATGTTATATGCCTACGTACCAATTATAAATATCACTTAATTGACGAGTGTTTGGTTTCTGCCTGTTGTATTCAATATTCATTTGTTTTTCGCTTATATTTTGTTTTTCACTTACTTTTATTACATATTTATTCATTTAGCAATTTTAATTTAAAAGTTATGATGTTTTGTTTGTTTTGTTTGTGTAAAAATTGCATTTAAAATCACAAGTGTGTACGTTTTGTTTGTTTTTGTTTTTGGAGGAAAACGATTTAGTTGGTACCATAATTTCAATTTACTATCAATCGCTGTCTGATTGTCTGTTGTTAAGTAAGAAAGTTGAGTCGAAGTGTGTGTAAAATGTAAAAAAGTGTGCGCTGCACGGACTGCTGCTGCTGCTGCGGGGGGAAAGAGGGTGTTCTATCGGTTCTAATTATATTGTTCGATGTTAAAACTTATTATATGATTGCATGCAGCAAAGTAAGTAACACAATCAATTTCTCACAGAATTATTTCAAATAAGTTTCTTGGAAACTTGGCCATGGCCTAAAATATAATACAAATTTAATAAGTAGTATATCATAAAATCATCATCATCATATATACGATACCTATATAAGTTAGTATAAGTATTTATATAAATGTATATCAACGTTTGTGGAAGCTTGTATAGAAGAGCATTGATGCAATTTTGATTAAACTTTAGTTAGACTAAAATAAAAACATTGTATGCCTATGGTAAGAATAAGATATATAGCAATAAGTTCGTACAATAAAAGTTCTCACTGGTACACAATGCACATTGCTTAGGTAGGACTGCGGTTCAACTGGCTGTTAGTTGGTACTTAAGTAAGTAAGGTATTACAGAAAAATTATTAAGTGACAAGTGTTCCTGTTTGTATGTATGTACTTTATGTTTGTATGTAGCATGTACTATGTATGTAGTGTAAATAAATACCCGAGTGGGCCTTAGCTATTTAATAAGTTATATTGATATCAATTGCTTATGTTGTTTTTGTTTGGAATGTTTAAATCACTTGACATTGTTTGTTTGTTTTGGCTTTAGTTGTTCTTTTTGATCTAAGAAATTATGAGAGTAGAAGCAAGTATTGAAATCTACCATTGAATACTTCACTTTTTGTACTTATACAAATGTTCGTTACGGATATATAATATACAATCTTGCATGTAAATTGTATTAGTATTTTCATAATTGAATCTAAAGAACCTTAAACAAAATAGGGAACACTTCCATCTCATTTAAATATTTCATTCAATTTGCGCTAACTAATTAATTGTATATTGTATGAATAGTTTTATATGTAGCATATAATTAGCTTTCTTTAGTTTAAAATACTTTCTATAGCATATGTACAATATGTATATAGTTTTACATATTATATTGCATTGAAGAAAACTAAGGGCCTAACTCTACGACGCGATTGTTAGTTACAATATGTATGCATGTATATTTCTTTATGTATGCTAGTATGTATCGTATTGTATTGTATTGTATAATTATAAACAACCTTTAAAATATCTTCAAAATCATCCGACATAGCTCTACTTGACTGACTGACTGATTTAATGATTTAACGTAATACCAACCGATGAGTTGGTACCTAATTATACATAGCTTGTATATCATATATATATAATAAATGTTATTGTTAAAGTTGCTTTTAATGTTAGTGTTATCATTCCATTTGTTTTGTTTTGATTTGATTTGAGTATTTCAACGAGTACGTACTGTACGATTTAATGCACGTTTTGTTAACACAGAGTTTATATTGATTCTTTGTAAACTTAACTAAGGCTAACTAAGGCTAGTCTAAACTATGACTAAGACTAGTCTACACTTGGCTGGACGCACAGCGCACTGTTGCCAAGACATTTCTTTATATGTATGTATATGTGTATATAGAATAATATAAATTTTGGAAAGTTCCATTTAAGCATCGTATAAAGCGACTAGTGTCATGTATACATAATTAATCGACTATAATAACAATGGGGATTCGAACGCCCCATTTCTAGGTCTGCACATGATTATTGTTCTCAGACTGGAGATTGTCAACTTGGACGCTGCTTGGCTGCACGAGTTGACTGGCTAGCTGATGAGGTGCTGCTGCTGCTGCTGCTACTCCTGTTGCTGCATCTACTCGTAGTGCTGCTACTACTGCTGCTGCTGCTTGCTGAGTGCTGCTCCTCTTCTATTTCCATATTGACTGAAGGTCATCTCTGCTGGTCATTGACTAGAGTTGTAGCAGAGACAGGGTCTGGCAGCGAATGCGGCTGCTCTTCCATTGAGACTATGACATTTGTATTATCTAGACTTGACTGTTCGGGATTGTAGTCGTAGAACACTTGCGACGTGTCGCCCTGCACGTTGACATCGATTGGCGCATCCACATTGACGGTGGCAACATTTGGAAAGCCACACTCAGAACTGAAATCGCCACGCGGCGGATCCTTGGGACTATCGACCATTATCTGCACTGTTGGCAACAGGCTATCCATGGCGATTTCGGAAGAGCCCGAACTGATGAGAATTTGAGGCGGCTTTGGTTTATCCTGCCCATTGCCGTTTGACGAGCTGTGAGCCGGCGAAGAACGGCTACAATCGTCCTCTTCCTGATACTCCTCGCTCTCCCGATGCACCAGAACATGCACCAGCGTCGCATTGTCCGGACGCAGGCCAAGCGGATGCATATGAGGATGCGATTGCTGATCCGGCGATGGCTTCGTCACAATCACCTCTGGCGCCGGGCCCTCCGCTGTTAATGTGTATAAAAAATAACAACATTTTAGTGAATATGGTCAATGAGAAATGGTCGAATTACGATTTACACATACAGACATAAGCGTTCTTGTTAACTCTTAAAGCGCTTTGTGCTGACAAACCTCTTTCTAGGGGCGGTTTCTTGCGTATAAAGCTAGAGGCGCGCTTACGCGTTGGAGTTGGTGCCACCTGTTGTTGGTGTTGGTGATCAGTTTGCTTGTCACTTTCAACGTTGGTGGCGCTAGCACAAACGGAGGCGGAGGCAGAGGCGGATGTGGATGTTGAGGTTGTTGTGTTGGTGTTCATTGAAGCTGTTCGTGGGTGAAATATGCACGCATTAGTGACAAACGATCGTGATTGGCACATAAAATTACAAAGATTGTGTGACAGAGGAACAAAGTTCATAGGTTACATAGAGGCTTAAAAATAAAGCAGTAGAAAGTAAGCAAGACAGTAAGTGGTAAGTAAGTCAGTAGTAGGTAAGAATGAAGTCACTGTAGGGGTAAGTAGGAAGTTTGTACGTAAGAAAGTAGGTACTAAGTAAGCGATTAGTAGGAGAAAACAGTAAGGAAGCAATAAGAAAGAAGGAGGTATAAAGTAGTTAGGTCAGTCTTTAGTCAGAAAAGTTGTACAGTAATAAGTAAGTTTTACACAAATAGTTAAAAAATTGTAAGTAAAGTACACATAGAGAATGTCATGAAGTAAACGATTGATAATAAATTGCTTGTGTCTGTACAACGATGATATTTGATTGGCAAAAATTTGATGTGCGATTATTGTATCACAATGATAAAAAACTGAGTTGAGAGAGTTTAAAATCGATAGAAAGAGACAAAGAGTTAAAAGCCACATGAGAGTAATGATAAATGTACATATAAATACATATATATAGTATATATACTTGGCACATTGTTATAATGGGTACGTGAGTATTGAATACATATATATTATAAATTGATTGTTGGTGCGGTCTATGGTAGTGGTGGTTTTGACTTTGTACAAGAGTATATACATTATTAACACATACATATTTGATTGATAGTGAGCTATTGATTGAATGGATTGAGGCTGTGATTTAGGCACTTGTCAATAATTACTTTTTCTATGTACTGAAGGTGAGGTTAAGCTGTCATCGACAGCATCCTGATGACGCAAAAAGAAATTATAAAAGCTTCGGCGACGACTTGCTCTAGGCGCTTCCACAAATATGCTACCGCTAATGATATAGTTATAGAAATAATAATAATCGAAAAACAAACATACGTAAATTTTATATTGATGTTCATTCGTAATAGAAACTGTAGAATGTTAGAATATGTTTAAGACAGATAATAAATACAGATACATTTTCAGTATTAATGCTCTGTACGATTATTATATTAGTTAGCTCTGCAATTTTTTGACGAAATTATGGATTCAAGTTGCCATAGAACTGTACAAAAAAGCTGCAAATTTAAAAAAGCTGTACATTGTTATATTACAGGTATGTATGTATGTATATGTATGGAGTGTCTTAGAATGTTGTAAAGGAGTTCCCCAAGGGATTTTTAATTTTTCTTCATCGCAGCGATATTCAAAGCAATACTTTTAAAATCGCTGTTGAAACAGATTTCAAATTGGGGGAAGTGTGTGTTGGTGGAAGTAAGAGAACGGTAATGCTACAGAAACCATAAATGGTATAATAATAATCGTAATAGATCTTAAAGGGCAAGCAGCGGCTAGGCAACTCAGAAGATAATAAACTAAAATTACGCATTCATTGACCAACAAGTTTTCGTATCAGAGAGAGTTTATCAATAGCTAATTACAAATAGTTTTTTTTTCACATAGAGCACTACTTACAAATGATAATTTTATAATTTCATTTTACTGAAAACATTTTATGAACTGCAAATATTTTGTAATTGTAGTTGTTTAGAGTATAGTTTAAATAGAGCGTTTGCAGCAAATGAGAGACTGTAATAATTTAAGATACTGAATTAGATATTTGTTTGGTTTTGCTTTGCTGAATGAGGAGCGATATAAATGTTGAAAATTAGTTATAAGTCGACTTGTACTTGTATTACTGGATAGTTATTATTATACTCTATTTGAATATATATATATATTTAAGGAGTATATGAGTGAGCTGGTGGCGGCGAGTTTTTGAAGAGAACTTAAAACAAAGTTGAGAGATTGCTATTTTTGTAATTTTTGTTTTGTTTTAGCTAACTGATATGAGCATTGCCTTTACCTAAATAATTCAAGCCACTAGGTTGGGAGCCACTTCTTAAAACGGCTGTGACCATATCTGCGAGCAAGGACTCATAGTTTAAGGAGATACAAGAGGATTTGCTAAAAATAGGGCTCAAGTTTCATATATTGTGGAGCACAAAATACGTTAAATTTTTATCAATGTTTTTCTTGTTTTTTGCTGTTGCTGTATGCTGTTTTTGCTGTTGCTGTTCATGATTGTGAAAGCCTTTCGTCTAAAAATTGCATTTCGAATCACGTACATGAGATATATATATATATATATATATATATATATAGTTTGATATATATAAAAGTGTGTGTGTCTGTGTGTTTATCTGTGTGTATGTGTGTCTGAATATGAAGCACAAGATTAACTACCGTTTGCCCATTTCATCGCTTTGCAGCTTGATATCCCTCACGACATCATCGGCACCGGAGACAAGCATGAGCGGTAGATTCAACCACGGTCCGGCCAACTCACTAAGATCAGAGGCATCGGAGGCACGCGACGATTTACGCGAGGAGGCGCGACTAGAGCAGGCAGTACCTCGACGGCTCACCTATGTTAAGAGAGTTAAACTCAATGAATAATTTTGCACCAACTTATTTTTACTCACCTGCAGATGGAAGAAATTGAGTGCGGAGAGCTTGGATTGCCAACCGCCTGGGCTGGAGTGTTGCGTTGCGCTATCGCCGGAATTAGAGCGTTCTTTTTCCTGCTTGCGCCTGTGAATTAAGAGTTAAATCATTTCAATAACAATAACACTTTGATATAAGTAAAGTCTTTTTTTTGTTTGTGTTGGTAGGGATGCAGCTATTAGTACCGCAAATAATCCTTCCAACCGGTTTGTATGGTCTTTGCCGCCTTTTCCTGGCGTTTCCAGATCCGCGTCGACGAAACAATTTCCAATTCTTTGCGCGTTGGAAACTGTTTCTTGAACTTGACATCCATTTGTTCCTGCAACTGCTTGAAGTTATCGGTCTCCTCGACATGACCTAGCACGTGCTTAACTAGCGCGTGCAAAATGTCAAGACAGTGTATTTTATTGCCCTTAGAGATGGGCAGATTAAATGACACTAACGCGACATTATTAGGCTTCGAGATGCCCAATGGTGGATCGAGTGAGGCAATAAAATCGGACAGTTGCGAGAAGTGTATAAACTGGGTGGCATGTGGATCATATCTGAAACGAAATCAATAAAAGCATCATGTTAATTCACTAGCTCTGTTTAGGTTTCGATCTCGTTCTACGTTCTAGCTTTTGCCAAAAAACCTACTTGGACCAACGTATGTAAAACATTTCTAAATCATCTTCAACAATGCCAATCTCTTCTTCCTGGTGCGCCTGATTGAAGTTCTCCAAGATGATGGCAATGTACATGTTAATCACAATCATGTAACTGATAATTATGAAGCTTGTAAAGTAGGTGATCGCCAGCAGCGGATGGCCGCAGTCGCCGTTCGTTTGTCGATTAAAGAACTGATCACAATCCGGCGGTTGTATCATCAGCGATTCCAGCACATCGTTCCAGCCCGCCGATGTCATCAGACGAAACAGTAGCTGCATACTCCGCCCGAACGTCTGAAAGTTGACCATGTCATCGAGTGCACCCTGCAGTTTTACATGACCAAACAAGGACATGCCCAATATGGCATAGATGAACGTTATTAGACCGAGCAGGGCGCCAATGTTGAATAGAGCTGGCAGTGAAACGACCAAGGCGAAAAGTAGCTTTCGTATGCCTTTGGCTGCTTTGATGAGCCGCAGGATGCGTCCAATGCGAAAGACGCGAACAACACGCAGCAGCGTTGGACTTATGGGCAAGTCAATCATAATATCCTCCATGAGTATGCCAAAGATGGAGGCCAGCACCAGCAGAAAGTCAAACACATTCCATGGCACCGTAAAGTAATGATAACGAAGTCCCACAATCTTAACGATGGCCTCTGCGAAATTATTTTAGGTTTTATTTTTTTATATTATAATTCTCAAGACAAAAGAGGTACGTTTTTAAAAGTTCAAGAATATATTCACTTACCGAGTCCAAAGACAGTGGTGAAAAATGCATTGCTTACTTCCAGTATAAAGAACACGGCATGCGGTTGATCATAATGCTCAATGCCCATAGTTAGCATATTTAGAAAAATCAGTACAAAGATCGCAATTTCGAATCTGCATAGTATGATCGATGACGATTCGTATACATGGTGGAGTTAATGGTGGACACAAACACCAAAGTATATGAAATTATAAACGTAAATTGATTAAGTAACGAATAAAGACACAAACTTCGTGCGTGCCGAAGTGGAGATGCTGCTCAAAACTATGGCTACAAATATAATATATAAGTATATATTTTTTATATTTGAGTAGCATACACTCAAATAACTATTTATACAAAACTAGTTTATATACATGCTTAAGATAATAGTACATATTGATACGGTAGTTACAAAAATTCAAGCCCACACCACCTCATTGATCTAAACTTTATCTGTAACTAATTAGTTACTTTATGAAGCATGCCTACACTTTTAAAGTGCGTAGTATTATCGTTTTAAATTACTATTATTATTTGAATGCATTAGGAAATTTTAAAGGTATACATATTCATATTGGGTGCTCTAAAACATCTAAGAACATCGGATTTGAAAAGTTTTGTAAATTGCATTGCTGACGGCGTTTGGGCGACTTCTTTTCGGTTGTTCAAAGAAGCAGCCAACAAATCAGCCTTAGAATCATCATCAAATGCGGAGAATGTGAAGTGTTTAAATGAATTTTATCACCAAATCAAAATTGATATAGTAGTAGTAGAAGTAGTTTCTTAGTATTTGTAGTAGTTTGGTGTGCCTAGCCAGAGAGCGAAAGTAGTTTGATAGTTGATAGTTTGTTTTCAAAGACTAACAGTAGGTATAAGTAGTACATAATTAAAACTATATATAGTAATACATAGAAGTAAGCAATTTGCTGGTTTTGCAGAAACATTTCGTTTGTTTACCTTCTCGAATTGGATAAATCATAAAACATAGCTAAAAATTGATTTATAGGTCGCTTAATAACTTTCTGTGGTTTCTTTCGTCCCAATTTTTTCATAGCGGTGTAATAATGTTTTTGAGATTCGGTGAGAAACATTTCCAACACTCCTCCTTCATACTATAAAAGTGATGAGAATAGAATGAACATTTATTTATATATACAAATACATACAATACATATTAAGTGGATAATCTTTAAAATAATTTTAAATTTAAATAACCAAAACATTTAGCACACAACACACAATAAATACATATATTTGAATATAGATATATGTATAACACCGATAACGAACAGAACTAACTGATTCGAAATAGCAACAACAAAATTTGGACAGGGGAAATATTGTTTTGTATTATGCTCAACTGTACAGTTCAAGGTGAGAATTTTCGTTTTGGGATTTAAGGAATTTAAAAAGTTGCGTTATATACAGATACGTATACGTATAGTGAAATGGAACCTGCATGGTTATGGTATCAGATTAGGCCATATGTCTTACCTTCTTTTTGAGCATATTGAAATTATCAATGATAACTCCAATGAACAGATTGAGTGTAAAGAACGATCCGCACACAATAAATATAACAAAATAAATATACGCATATAAATTGGCTTCTCGCTGCGGCTGTAAATCAACACCGCGTGCATCGACGGCATCAGCCATCACCTCCATCCAGCCCTCAAAGGTTGCCACTTGAAGCAGCGCCAGATAGCCCATGCCCACATGATCAAAGGTGATCTTCGAGTTGATCCACGTGTAGTTCTGTTCAATGCAATCCCATTTATCATTCACCTCCTGTCAGTGCGAAATATAATCAGATTAATTTAAGTGAGTCTTTAACATTTTTTAAGGAGAACTGAATTTTTTTTTTTTTTGGTTCCCAAGCATACTTACAGTAATTGGCAGCAACTCGCCCAATTCATTGACGCATTTGAAAAATTTACCACCAAAGAATTGTACACCCATTATTGAGAAAATTAACCAAAAAACTAAACAAACCAAAAGTACATTGAAAATTGATGGTATTGCATACATAAGAGCATTTACTACAATCCGCATTCCTTGCCACCTGGAATAGAAATGTTACATGAAATGCTAATAGTAACGGTACAGGCAATTTAAAAAAAATAATACCAAATCAACTACAAAACGATAAGCCGGTAATAAAACTCTGATTTCTAGTCTGCTTAATTAACTACACAGTATGTATATTTTGAAGACACATTAAGTATGTACAGTACAGTATACTATTGTCGATATCTGCTTTATATACAAAGATTATATGAATAAGCTATATACTAAATATATATGAACATGTAGAGGACATGGCGATGCAATATGGACTACAAATAGATTTCTATTCGAAATTCATAAAGAAGACGAGATTGTATTAAACACTGCACAGCTCTGGCAAACTCAAATGCCAATTTGTTTTGTTATTTTAAAAAGTTTATTATATAAATACAATATAAATGCAAATAGAGAGTTGAAACCTGAGTAGATAGAGCTTACTTTATTAGTTGAATGAGACACGGCAGTAGTTTAGCATTAACATTAGCAAGTAATAGAACTCTCACTGAGCAAGAAGGAGTTTTAGTAGTATGTGATAGAAATTGGTGCACCCTAACATACAAATCCAGGTCGGCTACTTACCTAGAGATGGCTCTCAACGGACGCAATGCTCTCAAGGTGCGCAATGAGCGCAAGACCTTTAGATTTTCATTTTCCTCAATGAGCAGCGAAAAAACAGATACCTTTAAAAACAAAACCAAAAATATATAATCGAATTATATCTGAGTTTTAAAATAAAACTTACAAACACTATGATAAAATCAAGTATGGTCCAAAAGCTGGAAAAGTATTTGGAGAATCCTAACGCTAACCACTTGAGTACCATTTCAACGACAAAGATCAGACAGAAGGAAAAGTTGGTCCAGTAGAGCACACGCTTGAGGGTCTTATTGCTGTCCAAATAGATGTCTTCGAAGCAGAGCGTAATACTCGACGCAAAGATCAGCACTAGCACAAACCACTCAAAGGCTGGAGTATCGACAACCGTCAAGACAGCCGTCCTTATACGTGTCCAGTGCTTAGCACTTGGCGTGTCCATGCACGACAAGAACCAGGGACAGCGAAAATATAAGCTAAAAATAATTATGCATAAAAGAAGATTTGTATTTGTTAAGTAAATCGAAGTTTTTAATACTTACTGCTCGTAGCATTTCTGTGGGAAACAATCGTCTGGCACTTTTGGCGGCTTGGCCGTGCCATAGCTCGGAAAAGTCATGGGATCATTGTAGGCGCCCTGCGAGTTACGTCTCCCACCGACAGTGAGATCGTCTACGTAGGAAACTAAACAATGCCATGGTTTTTCGGTCAGTCGTGAAAACGCCGACGGCTTTGTTGTTGTTGCTTCTGTAGTTGCATTGGCTGTCGGCTCAGTCTTGTCACTAGAGGACCGATTGCCGGCATGACCCAATGCCAGGGCCGAGCTATTATCAGCGACGCCCGAACTGTGCGATTCAGTGCGTCCCGATTGAAAGGAAGCGGCTTTGTCTAGTGTCGATTGTGGATGCTCGGCGCGAAGTTTGCTTACCGCCGCGCCCACAGCCGTTGGGTGCATTGTTTGTTGGGTGGTCTGTATGCTTGTGGCATGATAGTGCTGCTGATGCTCCGTTAGGGCAGCCAGCGGCGGTGTCGCCTTTAGCGATGAAATTTGCGCCAGTGTTGGTGGCTCAATGCTCGATTTAAAGGAAGTCGGCGGCGTTGCCGGCACACCCATAACCATTGATGGATGTTGCCCCGCATCGCGGCACAGTTGCTTTTGTATCAGCAGGTTCTCATACGAATTGGTGCTCTTCAGCGATAAGCTATCCATGCGCAATTTATCGCTATTGAGAAACTTGCGTGGCATTTTCTCCGACTCAATGCGCAGCGTCGATATGGGCTTATCCTCTTCGGGCAGCTCATCAACGCGTTCGATCAGCGACAGACGCTTGAAGCGATCGAATTGCACACTAAATGGATCGTTCTTGCGACGCATAAATGGTGATTGGCTGCCACCGCCACCGGTGGTCGCTGCGACGGCAAGGGCCTCCATGGCAGCAAAGGGTGCGTGGATTTGATCACAGATTTTGCGTATTTCATTCGATATGCTAAAGTCCTCGTCGATTTTGCGCTGTTTCTCCAAGCTGCGTCGCTTCAGCTTGACGGATTGACGCTGAGCGGCAGCGCTGACAGATTGTGAGCGTCGTGGCACACTGGACAGATCGTAGCTGTCGTAGGGATTCAGTGATTGTACTACCTCGTCGGCTGCGGTGCGCTCTGAAGCGCCTGTTATGACGGCAATGTGGTCCATGATGGCCTTAGTTGCCTCATCTGCTGCTGGCGACGGCTCCGACAGCGTTGAGATCTTGCGCTCCAGCGAGCTAGTTGAGCGCTTTATCTCTTCCAGTTCCTTCTCGAAACTTTGTATAATATTGTCAAATTCAGAGTGCTCCATCAGTGGTTCGCTCTCCTGCTGTCCGTTGGCATGGCTAGAGTGGCTGCCACTGTGTCGCGAATCAAGCGTATGCATTATGGAAGTGGAAATGTAGCTAAGATTTGATTTGACGCTGCTCGTTGTTGGCTTCTTATCCCGGTGCGGCATGCCCAGCAGCTCCTCATCCTCCTGTAGAAACTGAAACAACTCTTTTTGGTCACAATTGAGCAGCTCATCGCGCAGATTCGCCTGCTGTGACATCAACTCATCCTGTTCCAAGGATATGGAGTTCAGCGAGTGCCCACTCGAATGTCGCCGCATGGCACTTTCCGAGGGCAGCAGCGAACGTTGCGATTGCCCGCTGGACTGAGACAGGCGATCAAGAGATTTGCGATAGCTTGGCGATCGTGTTAACAAAGACTTTTGGTACTTGAGATATGCCTCGTCGGTGTCCTGCAGTGAATCGCCGCGAGCGAAGGAGCCACTACGCTGATCTGGCGCATATGCATACGGATCCGTATCTGTTGAATTGTACTGGCCCAGCAGGCGCAGTTCAATGGACTCCGTATAGGTGGGCTCATCTCGCGAGTCATTCTGCTGTGTGCCCACACCAGAGGAGATCTGATGCTGCAATCTACTGCTGCGTTCGTTCTGTCCCAAAGGCGACAGATTATTTTCACAGCCATTCTCTATGCTCGAGGCAGTCAGCATGGCGCATTCATATGTGGGTGGCAAACAGTCGGTGGCTGGCTGATTAATTTGCTGATGCTGCTGTTGCTCGGACGCCGACTCGGACGACTCATCGAATTCCAAGCCATCGACTATGGTGTGCAGGCCATCGCTGAGCGGAATTTGAAAGCCAAAATCGGAGCCAGAAACTGGGCGGTTCATAGATTCCTGTAAATGTTTGAGTTTGATTACAAATCTGTATCGAAAATGGTCAACAAATTATACCACTTACCTGATAGCTTAATCTATGGAACTTTGTTTCCGCCAGCAGGTTTGGCTTATCCAATTCTCTGGCCGCCATACTTGTCGCATGCGCCTGCTGCGCCTCGAGCACAATTTGCTGAAACTTTTCCGCATATTTACGCTCTTTGCGATCCTTTCGCTCCTGCCGCTTGTTCCGTATCAAATCACGCACCCTTTCTATGCTGCGTGCCAATTTTGACTCTTCGCCCACCTCCTACATGAAGAATAGATTCTACATTAGCTAAAGAGTTTCATAAAATTCATGTTGAAAAACTAAAGAATATGCTACTAATAATTTTTTATTTTAAAATTTTCATATGTATAAAATAAGTTATCCAATGCAATATACAATCTAACAGCAAAAAGCTAAACACTTAGGAACCAAAGAACTTGCAAATATGTACAGATATTTATATTAATAACAATTGGTATGCAACCTATAGGGTATTATATACACGGGGTATTTAAGTTTTTTATTTAGTTTAGCGTTTTTTTTTTGGCAAAAGTAAATAATAGAGCAAACAATTTGTTTAAAAAGTTTAAAGGGTTTAGTTTGAAAAAATTACCTTTTTCTTGAAAATCTGTTTAACGGTTTTTGTGTATTTAAATATTGGTATTTTTTCGGGATTATTTTTTAGTGTGTTTAGTTGTGTGTGTGTGTTTGTGTTTTAAGTAGTTAAAAGTTTCAACGCATTGTGCAAAGTTGACGAACAGAAGTTTTTAGTTAATTCAAGTAGATATAGTGCAAATAGAGAGATTATCACATAAATATCAAAGACTTAGACACCGAGACTTAAACAGGATTTTTTTGAAAAAAATGCATAAATACATACATTAAATAAATATCACAACGAAATTTTTAAATTTCGACAACGCCGAAATCTAGCAATCTGCACAAAATGATCTTTAAAGATCTGTGCACAGTATGTTTTAAATTAAATTATTTAACAATTTTGGTTGTTGTTTTTTTTTAAGTGTATGAGAATTTGGTCTATAATTTTGAAATTGTGTGTATGTTAAACCTTTTTTGTAAAAAGTGCTTTACATTTATTTTTTTTTTGTGTATAATTCAATTGTAATCAATTTTTATGCAGGTGAATATAAGTTTAATGATAGAAATAAAGACACACGCAATCACTCCGAAAAACACGCATACTAGTGCAATACAAATTCGTCTAAACACCACATATAGAGTATACATACTAAATTGTATAAATACTATTGTAATTCATAAACATTTTATTAGTTGGGTTTTTATGACAAGCGCCGCTTGTCCTCAGGACATTTTGAGTTTAAGTTTGGCATTGTTTAAATGGTTTAACATTGATTCTTGCACACACATACACATTTACGGATAGACATATACATTCACGTAACGATATAAATATAAAAAATTATTTCAAATTGGAAAACGCATTGGACTTACCTCTTTCTTTGACTTGAGCTCCTCGGAATTAAAACTGTTGAGCAACAGGGCCAAAAACAAATTCAAAACCATGAAATTTCCCATGACCAAGGTAGGCAGGAATATAGCAAAACATGTTGATGCACCTTGCTGGAAATTCGTTAAACATTGCTTTAGTATATTGGGCATCATCTGTATACATTGACATTACTAATTACCTCTTCTTCGGCACGCATACAATCCCAGAGGGGTTCAATCCATTCACCACATAATATGCGAAAAATCATCATGAATGAGTGAAAAAAATCATTAAAATTCCATCTGCATATAAAAAAAAATGACAATTTAAATTATTAAATAATTAATATTTTGTATAACTCTTGCCTTGGCACTGGATCTGGATCAAATTTTTCGGGCGTGTAGTCCTTTGAGAACAATTGCATGCCGATCACAGCAAATATATAAATTACTATGACAAGGATCAACGTGAGGTTGCCGAGCGCACCAATTGTCGATATTATGATGCTCAACAGCACCTTCATCGTCGTCCATGACTGTGCCAGCTTCAAAACACGCAACTGCAATGAACATTATGATAAACGCTGCATAACTTCAATAAACGAAACTTAAAACTTACCAAGCGCAGACCGCGCAAGACGCTAAGGCCATCGACTAGCTCGAATATGATATCCAGCAGACTGGCAGTGACAATTATCAGATCGAATATGTTCCAGCCGCATAGAAAGAACTCCTTGGACAGGGCCATCAATTTCACAATGCATTCGAATGTGAAAATGGACGTAAAGACCTAAAAAAAAACCAAGGTCAAATATTTGGTTGTTACATCCAATTAGCCAGCGCTCACCTTATTGCCAACATCCAAGGCGTTGCGAAAGCTTTCGCTCATGCCGTGATGCTCCATGGCCAGAAAGGCTGTGTTCAGCACAATGCACAGCGTTATGGCCAGCTCAAAGAGCGGATCGCGCACCACTTTATATAGGCAATTTTGAAACTGCAGCCAGCTCTCATAATCCGCACAACAGTGCACGCAGCGATCGCAATTACGATCAGGCAGATCATCTGTTAATGAACAGAGATTGTTTATCGAACCAACAAATAAATGCATAGTTTGATTTACTCACCAATTACAACCACCTCCGAGGAGAACTCTTGATGCAACGCATAGACATTATGGTTTTTGATGCGAGCTATATTTCCATTGCATTTAATAATGCGCACTTCGTGCGGCGACAGTGCCAGTTCTACGGTGGATACATGACCCATTTCGTTGACCGTGTCCTGTTCTTCATGATCATCGACAACGCCGGAATCATCCTGCGATGATTCGCGATTGACGCCGCCACTTGAATTGGTGCTGGTCTGTCGACTGCTCGTTATGAGCTGACCCTTGTTGTCAGACGGATACAGCATGTTAGGATTCTTTACATTGCCCTCCTTGAAGCTGATGCGTGTCTTTTGCTGCTGCTGTGACGAAGGTGCAGATGCCGCTATCGCTGGTTCAGCTTTTGTTAACTGCTGCAGTTGCTGCTGTTGATCTATTTGCTTTTGTGCCTGCAATGCCAGCGCCGATGGACGTTCTGTGGTGCTGTGACACGGACTTGGATCTGGGCAGGGCGTTGCCGTTGGAGACTTAGTTTGCTCGTGATCGTTGCCATTGCTGCCATTATTGCTTAAGTTGTCCTTGCCGCCTTTAGGCTTTTTTCGGCGCGTCTTCTTTTTGCTGTAAGACGCCAGAAGCACCCCTTTCCGCGAGTCAATTTTCTTCTTGTTGTTTTTACTGAGCTTCTTCACGTTCAGTACGGATGGATCAAAGCTGAACGTGGAATCTTCTCGATGATCTAACAGATCCTTTTTGCGCTCCTCATTTGTTATTTCCGCCTCCTCTTCGTAGCTGAGAGCGACCACAGCCAGCATCAGGTTTATTAAGTAGAAAGAGCCAAAAAACACAACCACCGTAAAAAATGATACACTCATTGGACCACAAGTAGCGAGCACCTAAAAGTCTTACAAATATTAGTTAAATGCATAAATAATTATACTGTCATAGCCTCACCATATTGTAAACGTTCTCCCAGTAGTCGAGCGTAATCAATTGAAACGTTGTCAGCATGGACCACATGAAGTTGTCAAAGTTCGTGTAGCCATGATTGGGATTCTCGCCAACGCATATGCACATAAAACCAAATGGACAGTGACGGGCTCCAGTTAAATTGCCACACAGCATGGGCATCTCGTCATCATCATATAGCCAGTTGTCGGTGTCGTTGACCCAACTAAAAGTAATAGTATTTATAGGCACTTAGATGAATGAAAGATTGATCTGTTAATATTTACATTTGCCAATCCGAATGCGATACGTTGGTCCAATCTGTGGGCACATTCCGCACACACTTGTTGCGCAGCTCACCCATGTAAACCTGCAGCGCAAATAGGGCGAAGACCATCAAGCAAAATATGGTCAAGGTCATGACCTCTGCCAGTTGGCGAAACGAGTGCAGCAATGCATTTATAATCGTTTTTAGGCCGGGCATTATGGAAACAGTTTTAAGAGCGCGCAGAACGCGAAATGTGCGCAAACCGGCCAGATTGCCGACCTCCATTCCAATGGTCGCATAACCGCTGGTTATGACTACAAAATCCAGCCAGTTCCATGGATTGCGCAAATAGGTGTACTTGTTGAGCAAAAAGCCTTTGGCAATAATTTTGATAAACATTTCAATTGAGTAAATGGCCAGGAAGATATATCTGCAAGAACATCAAGATTAAGCTTTGTACGCATACGAATACGTATAACATTGTGGTAAGTACTTACTCTGCTTCCTCCACGGTCTCAGTCATGGCTAAGAAAATGCAGTTAAATAGAATTGTTGCCATTACGCAGTAATCGAAGAATTGATTTGTTGCAATGTAGACGCATACGCGTCGCCATGGACTCCATGGATAGAAGAGGAAGAGGCTTTTGGTGCCCGTGAAACGATGAATGTAATTTTTGCGGAATCGCTTCGATACCACACAAAACGTCTGCAAACAGTTAGTTATTTATTTAAAGTTAGTATATTATTTTCAACTTCGGCGCCGATTTAGAGTTCCTAATTTAGGGATGAATTTTATGTGATCGATGCTAGTTCGTTTGGTTAACAGAATAATCAAAAGTTATCACCCAGAGTCGCATTTTAACAGAAGTGCTGCCTACTTAACAGAATTGCTACGCACTTAACATAGCTACTCGATGCCAAATGCCAAGCAGCTGTCACATGACTTATCGATACTTTACAAGTGTCAAACCCGGCCACACGAAGCTGGTAGGCAAACTTCCGTTTTCTCATCGTTCTTTCGTTCTCTGACCGTCTTTGAATCAAGAAGGAAAAATGAGAGCCAAGGTAAAAATGGATTTTCTACTTAAACTGCAAAGTTAAATAAAGTTTAAAGTGTTTGAAAAGTTTATAAAGCAACTGATACTAATGCAAGTGTATTTTTTCGTGTAATTACAGTGGCGTAAGAAGCGTATGCGTAGGTTGAAGCGTAAGCGCAGGAAGATGCGTGCAAGGTCCAAGTAATCGCATTGCCATTGACCATTCTCGTGGTGAGTACTGACAGCTGTCCAGTGGAGCGCTAGCAAGCACTTCATACGCTGCCTTTAATATTTTGCTTGATACTAATGGTTTTTTTTTTCTCGTGTTTTTCAGGAACATAACTGACGTACTAAAATTGAATGCCGACTGGGCCATTTGAAGCCCGAAGTTAATTGTTAAATAAGTTTTCGAAACCACAAAAGGAATGTGCTTTTCACAAAATTCGCAATGAAATTTCCAATTAAGAAAACTTTTTAATAAATTACTGGTTTACAATAGTTCCACATAAAAATCCACTTGTGTTAAATTACCAAAACGGAAAGTAAAAAATTTTGAAACTAAATTCAAGCGTGCTTTTTCAACATAACCACATTCACATGTATACATGAATGCGCGCGTGTTCTGCTGTATGTGAGCTGAACTGCCGTGCGCGACCGAGCGCAATTGCAAAAGGAAATCAAAGCCGGTACACATGGGGTGTTTGGTGCATATAGTAATAGGACCAGAATTTCACCGAAATGTGTGCACAATTATTCTCACACAGGCCTCCTCGAACTTTTGCACTCGGTATAAAGAAGAAGACAGCTGCTGTGAGTAGCTCATCTGCGTTTACACATGATAATGCGTGGGAGTGCACTTTTCAGCTTATTAGGCAAAGTGCAATCAGACCGAGCGGCATCTAGAGAGAGTTTGCGTCTTCTGGGAATTGGATAAATTGATTTTTTAGCATACGTTTCCCAATCTCATGTAACTGACCCGCAAATGGTGGTTCATTAGCGCTGTGATTTATCCAATTGAGTATGACTATGCGCCACACTCGTTAAGGTTGACAAAGGATAAACGACGGGCTGTAACGCCCCCAAGGTCGTTTGGTACACATAAATGTCGTTCAGCCGAGTAAGCAGAAATTTTAATGTAACAAACTGAAAAAATGATTGGGTGGCAGTTTTGGCCACTTTCCTCAGTGTGCCTGTGTGTGTGCTTAGTAAATTTGCATGTGCTTTTGCGGTTTGCTAGGAACTGTTTGCCCGTGTGTGTGTGAGTTAAAAACGAGAGCTTAAGAAAAAGCGAGTGTATTTTAAGTGGGCTAAATGAAAAGTTTTGTAAGCTCTTGTTACATTGTACATATGTAGGATGGATATTCGGTTTTGCATTTTGTGTACATTTCGGCAAACATGCGGCTGTCTTATCTTGAGTCTATGGTAACATGGTGATAGTGCTTTTGTAGTTGTCACCACAGATGTTTGCTCTTCTGACTGGCTAAAAGTGTGCTATTAAATGCCATTAGGCACTTTGATTTTCCGTTTCCAGAGATTGCTTTGCTTGCATTTTTCGCACCCACAAGTACACTTGTCCAAAATGCAAATATTGTGTTTGGCGTTGCCATGCATGCGTGCGTGCAAATGTCTGGCAGCATTTCGTAACATTTATGCCAGCCCTGATATGGTATTGTTGGCCATTTGAATGCATGTTTACCGTTGGCCCAACAACTCAACCTCTGACCGAACGTTGGATAAAAATATTTGGCCACGGCATGGTGTATGTGTGATAGTGTGTTTATGTTTTGTTCTGGCCACCAAGTCTTGAGTAAACTTGCATGTTCGTCTATAATTTGTCCAGCACTGGCTGCTGCATAGGCAAACCAGTTAACAACAGCAAAACAGGCTCCACAACGCCACCCAACGAAAGGTGGCAGTTTATTTAAGGCAACCGTCGTTACATATAAATACTGTTGTCACATTGCTTGGCCTTTTTATAAAAGCAAACTCTGCATGACCCATTTCCTTACCGCAAGGCATTTAATTTGTGTGCATGTGCGTGGTGTAAGTGTTTACATGTACAGGCACTTGTATTTGTGTTTGTATTTAGCGTCGGCGTCGCTCTTTCTGTGGCTGTTTGCTAAATTTACTCTCACTTTTTACTGATATCCGTGCCGCTTTTGGCTTGTCAAGTGGACGAGGACGACGAGGGCTGTTCTAGCCGTTTGCATTTCCATTAACCTCAGTTTGGCATCAAAAGTGCATTCATTTTCATTAAGTCGTTGCATTTGCACTTTTGTATAATTTTAAATGCAACAACAACAAAAACAAACAAACAACGTGGCAGCAGCGACGTCAGCGCTAGCAGCGCGTTCCATTTCCGCCTGTGCCACTTGCAGCACATTGTGAATGGGTTTGAGGTGGTTTTGTGTTCTTGAGAGGGCGGGAAGGGGCGTTATAAACTGGCACACAAAACACCCTGTGTGACTTATTAATTAAAACGAATGGAAATGGCAATGGGCCAAATGCAGCATTTTGTTTTTGTATATACATATGTACATAGATATGTATGTATGTACATAAATAGAATGAACGTTGTATTTTTTTGTTTTTTGTTTTGGCTATGCAATTGATTTGCCACGCTAATATGCATAAAAATGATACAGGGAGTGGCTGTGGGGTGGGTTTGGGTAGATGCGGTCCTTACCTCTTCATATATAAAGGTGTCAATCTCCTCAAGCGGCTTGCCGTACATGTCCTCCGGAAAGGGCTCAAACTTTCGGGGTAAGACGTCGCCATCTTCCACGGAGGCCTTGGTGCGCGGATGAAAGCCATATTCGCGCACCAGCTGAATATGACGGGTCTCGTGCTTGACCTGCGACTTTTGCGTGTAGGCAACGACTTGGTGTTTGGCAACTGTAAGCGACAAAAGGAGAATGCAAATATATAAATATAAACGTATCCATCACAGGGTGTCTGTCAAAAGCAATGTAAGATTTATCGCAGCTTAATTTGTACGGGCTGCAGATAGGAGGGTACGGCTTGAAAGCATATTGTTAACGAGTGTTTTTCTGTAAGATCTGCATCTACCCAAACACAGGATGACATGAAAAACTTGACAAAGTTCACAAAAATTGAGTATGTTAGGAGTTTTAAAAGTTAAATTATTTTTAAATGTCTACGCATAATACACCTCAGGTTCAACTACTACAGGCAGTAGGAGGTGGTTTTTCCGGAGGCTTAACTCGTTTCTTAGCCCATCCATTTGATGTGCTAAAGATTCGTTTTCAATTACAAGTGGAACCAATTAAAAAAAGAACGACAACTTCCAAATATAATGGCATGATACAGGCCTTCTCCACCATTTATCGCGAGGAAGGGCTGCGTGGAATTTGGAAGGGTCATAATTCCGCCCAGGTAATGAGTATCACCTATGCCTTGGTTCAGTTCTGGGCCTACGAGCAGTTGCGCACAGCTGCCTTCCAATACACCATTTTCCAAAAGCATCCGCATGTCAGCTACTTTATGTGTGGTGGCATTGCGGGATGCGTGGGCACAATTGCGGCGCAACCGTTCGATGTGGTGCGTACTCGTGTGGTGGCAGCCGATCCGGGTAGTCGGGCAGCCAGTCTGAGAGCGGTATCGGGAATATCGAAGGTCTTCAAGCATGAAGGTATGCGTGGCGTATCAAGCGGCTTGTCCTTGACCTTGGTGCAGATATTTCCACTGGTGGGGGCCAATTATGTCATCTACAAGCATTTAAATCACTTGAGCGGCTCGTTTATCAACGCATACAAACCGAAACGTAAGCAACACATGATACCCGGAGTCGTTCTCTTTATCAATGCCGCCCTATCCGGTGTTTTATCAAAGTTGCTCGTGTATCCCTTGGACCTTATCAAAAAGCGCAGGATGCTGAGCCACTTTCAACATGATCGCAAGACATTTGGTAACAATCCCAAGTGCGACACCTTAATTTACTGCATCAAGGACACCCTGATGAGGGAGGGCTTAACGGGTTTCTACAAGGGCATGTTGCCAACGCTGTATAAGTCGGGTGTTGTATCTGCTTTTTATTTCACCATTTACGATCATTACAATCATTTTGTGACGGTGCCCTATCACAAGATGGAGCTGAAGCGGGAAAAGGAGCGACTGAAGGAACAGGCAAAGTCCAACCAAAAAAGCAACTAAAACGAATAAGTTGAATTCGAAGTCACGTTTGCGAAATTTGCAAACGGCTTTAAGCAATTTATTTAGTTTGTGACACAGCATAGAAATTCGAGGAAACTCTAATCAACGGGCATGAAATTCAAAGAAACTGTATTTTATTGATCTAGAACTTTGGATTAATAAATTTATATAAATACTTATATTAAAATGTTCTCAACTCGAATGGCTGTCCTCTACTACCAAAACCATTTTTAAACTGTTTTAAAACATAATATTCCTATCTTAATTTGAATATTTGTTACTCTTTTAATTCACACAAAACCTTGAAAAGTAAAAGTGCTGATTATCGCATAATATCATATAACCACCATCATCATCATCATTATCATCGATGATATTAACTTGACATTCGCTCTTGACCGTCAGCCATTGCGTCATTGTGATGAGGCACACAGTTAACTCTTACGGCATCTTTGCTGACCAACACTTCGCCAAACGAACACTTTCACCCCAAACTGGCTGACATGCAAGATGCAAATTAAAACAGAAACACGATTTTATGCTCTTAAATATTATAACACTACATACTTTATTTTGTACACATGGACATAAAACGTTGGGAAAATTAGACATTCCCTTGTTTGATTTATGTTTTTCTGTAGGAGTCGTGGACGGTTATATAAATACGAAATATACATGTGAAGATGCAGTTGGGGATGTGAGGGAGAAATGGGTTGGAGCTGTGGATGTGTGGATGGATGTGGCGCTGCCAACCGTTGAATGGATGAAGGTTTTATAACTTATCCAAATGGGACATGGACATGAACATACGACTAGATGACCAATGGCCAAAGTATTGGCTAGTGGTCCTATTACCAGCTGGAACCAGCTCCAGACCAGCCACCAGAGGGCGCAGCGTAGCTGTAGCCACCACCACCGCCGCTGCCGCCGCCTGAGCCATGGGAACCACCGCTGACAGCAATAGCCAAACTGCCATCATCATGTCCACCGCCGCCACCGCTGCTGTAGCTGCCACCACCGCGGTTGTAGCTGCTGCCGCTGCTGTAGCTCGAGTAGTCGGCGTTTCCACCACCGCCAGACCAGCCGCTTGCGGGTGCCGCATAGCTGCTGTATCCAGCATCGCCCGAGCCATGGCTGGATGAGGAAGCAGAAGCTGCTGCCACAGCAGCCAAATGACCATCATCATGACCACCACCGCCGCTGCTATAACCACCGCCGCCGCCGCTGTAGCCACCGCCTCCACTGTAGCCGCCGCCGCCGCTGTAACCACCATGGGATGAGGAGTCGGATGCAGCTGCAATAGCTGCAATTTGTGCGCCATGGCCACCACCACCGCCGCCGCTGTAGCCACCATGTCCACCACCGCCGCTATAACCACCATATGAGGATGAGCCAGAATCAGCTGCAATAGCCGCTATGTGAGCAATACCAGCGCCGTGTCCACCTCCACCGCCGCCGCTGTAGCCACCGCCGCCGCCGCTGTAACCACCATGCGAGGAGGAGTCGGATGCAGCTGCGATTGCTGCAATTTGTGCTACACCCGCGCCATGTCCACCACCACCGCCGCCGCTGTAGCCACCGTGTCCACCGCCGCCGCTGTAACCACCATGGGAGGATGAACCGGAAGCAGCTGCAATAGCCGCAATGTGAGCAACACCTGCGCCGTGTCCACCACCACCGCCATGTCCACCACCACCACCGCCGCCGCTGTAGCCACCATGTCCACCACCACCGGCAGCTGCAGCGATTGCGGCAATCTTGCCATCATCGTGACCATGTCCACCAGCACTGTAGCCTCCTCCATAACCGCCACCACCACCACCGCCTCCGTAATGGCCTCCACCACCACCACCACCGTGGCTATCTTCGGTTATGATGGCAAAGGTGCTCACATGACCACCACCACCGCCGCCGCCTCCGTAGCCGCCGCCGCCACCGCCTCCGTAACCGCCACCACCGCCATGGCCATGATCGACATGATGCTCGTGAACTTCAATAGCAGAAAAGTCGCCGCCACCGCCGCCACCATGACCATGATCATGACCGCCACCACCGCCGCCGCCATGACCATGATCATCACCACCTTCGGGCAGGTGAATGCGAATGTGTACGTGCTCCCGGCCAAAGGTGGGCTTGCCCCAAATGGGAGTACTGGCGAGCAGCAGAATGCTCAGCTGCACATCAAAAAGAGGAGAAAACACTTATTAGTCACGGAAACACTACTTGCTGCACCACCAACAACACTCACTGTTAAAAACGATGCCATATCGCTTCGGTTTCGAATGGGAATGTTCGAATGTTAAGGATCGATACAGGCAACGATCCGTCGTCTGCTGTGACAAAGACAAACTGTAAATGATTCGGCAAACTAAGCCGCGGCGCGTTTTATACACCACGAAACCAAACCACGAGCCATGCGCCACCGAATTGAGCTTGGCCCCACGTTATGTAAGTGGTGCGGCGCCTCACACAGCAAGTGCAAGAGATAATCTTCCCAAAAGAGCGACACGACTAAAAGTCTGCAGCAGCCCCAGCAAAGACGAAGACGGCGACGAAGACAGCAGCCGATTGAAGGCCGCCTGGTTTGCTTTTCGCTTTCGTTACATTTCGTTTTCAACATCAACTCATATACCCTTCTTTAAAGACTTTGTATGTCACTTAGTAAGGCAAATACATACTGTCGAACTACTCTGTAACAAAGAAGTTTCTATGTAAAAAGTTAATTTCCAGAACCAGAACTATCAAAACTACCAAAAATTCTATTATTTTTAAAGTTTTGTTATAAAAATAATAGAATTTTTTAAAGTTTTGTTATAAAAATAATAGAATTTTTGATACTACACGATAAAATAAAATAAAAAAAGGAAAGCAATACAACCGATTCCTTGATTATCGCTGTATTGAAGTTTTATAGCTATAATAAATAAAGTGCTTTGCATAAAACCTTTAACAATTTAAAGCGTGAGTTGTTTGTACACAAACTTCATCAAATATATATACGTATTTTTGTTCTACTTTTACTCGAATTGATTAGTTATAAAATTAGAGCTCTAGGTTTATTATAACTCATTTACAGAAATACTAAATCGTAACAACATATAAGAGAATTTTCTACTACAGTCGATTTTCCCTATTACAAAATCTGGTTCGCGCAGTTTTCTCGATAACAAAAGCAATATGGATCAATGAAAAAAGTGTTATATTAATTATTTTCCGTGTAACCTCATTTTTCTTATCCCCTAAAGATTCGCTATACCTAAGTTCGACTTTTTCATTATCATTTATCATTTCAACATAAGTCTATTCTATATCTATTCTATTAATATTCAATCTTGTAGAGTATTGAATATTCGCCAGCAACAAACAATGACTTCTTTCACATGTTTTGCTTTTGTTTTCGTTTTCATTTACAGCTTGCCTCTCCGCCTTCAGCTAGAGAGTGTTGACCTTTCACACGAGACGCGACCGTTGAGCGCCCTTTGCAAAACTTGTCCGTAGATCAAGATCGAAAAACTTGCAGCTCTTCCGCTCTTTTTGTTGGTAGTGCAAACGGGGTGGGGTGGGGAATTGTGACGGCTGTGCTCCACTTTCATCGTTAAAAGAAAATATTGTTGCTGGGGCTTGGAAGTTACAAATTTGAAATTTCAAATTTTTAAATCGAAAATCAAATTAATATGCAAGTTGACCAGATTGCCTAGGGCTGCCCATTCTCCCCCTCCCAAACTCAAGCTGCTGACTGCCTTTTTCCCGTTTGCCCCTTTGTTGTTGCTATTTTACTGCTGACGTTAACCGTTATTTTGATTGTGTTTACGTTTATGCTTATGGTAATATTGCGGGCTAATATGAACTTCCTATTGGCAATTCCTTTTGCTACTTAATCTTTTCTGTTGTTGTTGTTGTTGCTTTGAGCCTTATACAATAACAACATCGATAACAACATCGTCAAAAACTGCTGCTGCTGCTGCTGCCACTTGCCACTTGCATAACGGCACAACCTGCTTTTAGTATTGAAATGATGGAATTGCTTTGGGCATATTGGCCAAACCCTTTTGCTTTCGGGTTTTCGGATCACTCGTTGTTAACCCATTAACATCATTGTACGAAATGCCTCTACGCAATTAATTGACTTAAACTTTTATATATGTGTGTCGCAAATCAAATTAGTAAGCGCTAATTGATAATTGTTTTCCAACTGTCTGTCAAAATTAAAAGATAATCTTGTACATAAAATCCAAAAGTATGTTAGTGCAAACGAAAATCAATAAATTGAGTCAAAAATGTCAAGGAAAATGTTGAAAAATAACAACGAAATAATTTTTTATGGTTTATATTTATTGCGAACTTTATGACTTTAAAATCTGTACAAGTTAGAGATAGTAAAATTGTTTTTCGTTCTCTTTCATCGTTTATTTATGACAATTTCTTGCAAAGTTTATGTTCAAAGTTTAAACGTAATAGCTTGATAAACGGCTTTAAACTTTTGCTTGCAGAAAGATGAGAATTATGTTAATCTCTGAATACATAAAATTAATATTAGAGCAAGTGGCGTTTCGAACAAAGCTTGTGAATTTTCGCTAAACACAGTGAAATTTGACAAATCCCTTTACTCCTTATTTAAAATGAAACAAAACCAACAGAATTCTATTTAAACGCTTTTGCAAGTCAAGGCTACCAAATGTCAACTACAAAGAGGAAAAATTAAACGATAATATTTTACTTGTACCATCAACCAACCATTCGACTATCCAAATAGCCATCAAGTCTCCATCTCGCATTCATTATATGTAATGGGTTAAGACTTGCCACTGACTATGGCAGCAACAGCACTAACCAACGTTGTGGCAGTGGCAAAAGTACAAAAAAAAAAAGTATCACATCACGCTCTGTTTTGCAGCTTTTTAGCGGAATTGTAGCAAGTGAGTTTTAGTGTTGATTTGTTTGCTTATCTGCTCGCAGCGTTCTTACATCAGAAAGAGAAAAAGAGGGATACATATGTATATATATATAGAGAGAGAGAGCGAGAGGTCATGGTCAGCGCCCGCATCCATCTTTGGTCACTGATTTTTTTTTATTAATATTTAGTATAGTATACATGCATATTAATTTGTATCTGGTCCTGTTCATTGTTATGCTTTCGCTACTGATTAGCAATACGGGTCTCATTTGTTCACTCGCTCATTCACTCATCCAACTCGGTGTGGCGGCAATTTGTATTAACTGTTTTTTATTTTTTTAAGGTTTTTGTATTCAGATCGGGGACATGTAACAATGCAAATGAGTTCGGTATTATGTTGTACTATGTTGTGCAAGTCTAACCGATCAGATGCCATCTCTGTTGCCAAATTAATTAATATGCAGTCGTACATATTTTTGATTCACTCATAAATGTAAACAAAAGACCTATGAAATACCACAGCAAAGCATCAAACCACTTTCTTACATAAAGACTACTACAACTTGAGTAGCAAAAGCAGCAAGACCAGAAACAACAGCAATGAGGGCAGCTGCTGTTACAAATATACAAATATATGGCAACAAGAGGAAAGTTTATAAATGCGAGCCGTTGCTTAGATACTCTAAAAACTAAAACTAGTTTACAATATTGGCATAAGTGTATTATGATAATATGATCAGTTGTGAGACAAGCATTTTCGTTGGCAACTATAAAATTCAGTTTAAGAAGTACTTAAAACAAAGAAACATCATTTATAAAATAACAAAAAAATATTTTCGTACATAACGTTCACTGCCATTTCGTTATTGCTTGAAGCAAAGCATTAAAAACGCAAATAAAATAGGCAATAACGATAAAATTCATGGTATTATTAAAATAACATATTCAGTGAATGAGTTAAATATTAAATGTTTACATACATGTAAGCCTGCGGTACTTTCCAAATTACATTAAAAATGTAGCCGATGGGCAAACAAGGTTTTTTTTAATTTTTGTATTGATGCGTTACAAAGATGATTTGCGAGTTAAAATGGCCATTTCAGTTAAGGTGCAGCTACTAGTAACGGTGATTAGGTAAAAACAGATACGAAATGCATTTCAAATACAATAAGCTATATAAGCAAGTAAATCTCGTGTCTTTTAAAAGTCATTAACTATTGGTGAAAATCAAGTTCGTATGTAACACTTGATGAACATTAACGGGAAATACCAACAAACAAAGAGTGGGAGAGTGAAAGAGAGATAGATCTGTGTGTCTGTGTTAACAGGGCTACCTACAATGATGTTGCAGACGATGATGATGATGCTGATGATGATGATAATGATATTGGGCAACCGGTTGACGGTCGCACATTAACATTAAATGCAACAGCGACGCACATCTTCCCTGTATTGCATAAGATGCTTGGAGCCGCCAGTCAACAGCATCTTGTTCAACTCCCGCTCAACACAGCTTGCAACATCTTCGGCAGATGCGCCACAAAGTCAAATGCGGAAGCAAAATTATTCTCAAAGCGCCACAGCAATAGCAGCAGCAGCAGCATTAAACGAGAAAAAGGAAATTGCACACAGACACACATATTTGTTGCAAAAAGAAACGTCAATTGTTGGTTTTTTCCGAAAGCACTCAAAAAACCAGTCGATGTTGCATGCATGTTTTAAGTTGAATGCAGCTGCTCAGACCTTTGTTCACAAGTTCAATGGTGACTGTGAAGTTGCCAACTGAATGCTGCAAACTGTGACTAAAATTACGTGTATGTGTGCCATAATTGTTGGGGCAGCAGCAACGTCAGCAGCAACGGCAACGACAGCACTTTCTATCTACTGGGGCGCTTCCTGGCCAAAGGCAAATTGAATTTGTGTAAGCCAAAATATAAAAATGTACGCAAATTGTAGATGCATAAAAAAAAACGTGACATAAAAATAAAAATAGAATGCAGTCCAAGGTAAAAAGTGAAGCTGTTGCTGCTGCTGCTGCAGCTGCTGCCACCAAAAACTCAAAAGGAAAGCAACACACAAAAAAATAAAAAGAAAACAACAATCTGTGGCACACACATTGTGCTCTACATATTTAATTAGTTTCCGTTTCCGTTCATATTTGTAATCCGCTGTCGCAGCCGCGTTGTCTTTTGGCCCACGCGCTGCGCTTTGGCCTTTGTGCATTGTTTCGTAGCCCCACAACTGAACAGAGGCCAACAGTTTGCCCAACTGGCAATTGTCCTGTGTGTGACTGTTTGTGTGTGTGTGTGTGTGTGTGTGTGTGTGTGTGTGTGTGTGTGTGTGTGCATGTGCTTACACACAACCCATACCGCCCCGCCCACCCTTCTCCTTTCACATTGCGTTTGCCCAAACAGTTGCGTAACTTATGGCCAGTCATTAGCCAAGCCAGAGACAGAAACTGAGACTGAGACTGAGAGATGGCATTGCTGCTTGCACCACCCAAAGCGATTGCGTTTCTTCGTTTATCATTTATTTAAACAGCCAGCCAGCCAGCCAGCCAGCCAGTTCAGGCCTGCTCCTTTAAGTGTTGCCATATCTGTGTTTCTGTGTAAGCGGCATATTTGATTCGAGCTCAAGTCAAATTTTATTGACCTGCACACACAATGAGCAATGGCTATTTAATTATGCTGATGAGCCAGCCAGCTCAAGCTCGACGTCCTTCACTCTACATAAAAAGGAAAGAAAAAACAACACGCACGCACACACCGAAAGCAAACCGTAAATACTCGCCCACATTATGCAGATGCCTCTTTCCATTTGCCATTGCCCCAGTTCCTGCCCCAATCCCAATTTTAATCCCAGCCCAGCTTTTAGCTTTGCGTGTTATTATACTCTGTACGCCCAATGGCAAATCGGGTATATTATACATCCTTACAAATAAATATAATAGCTTTGTTTACCAAAAAGTAATACTGCTTAAGCTTAAAACATTATGTCAAATAAGTTGAGCACATGTCAAGCTCAAAATTTAATTGGCTTAACGGATAAAGTTTAAAAGTTTTCTTTTGAGAATCACATAATTAATCCTTATAAATCCTATAAATTATTTGAAACTGAAAAACAAGAAAACGAATCAATTAAAGGTCTTTTTGAGTTACTTAAGCTTTTTGTTTCACTGGCTTGACTCACACAGTTTTAAAGTCGCCGAAGTCGTGAAAAATCCTGTTAATGATAAATGAGCTTCGAAAGAAGCTGTAAGAAAATTCTTACAATGATCAATTTTTGCTACTTTAATCCTTGACAACATATTACAACAATGGTTTGAGCGTCACTAAATATATTTCTATTTAAAAAAAAAAAAAACAGAAAGAGTATTGCACAGTTTGTTCATTTACGGCTAGCACAATATTCTTTGCTTGTTTGCCTTTGGGCCAGTTACTGGGTGTCAGAGGCACGCTCCTTCGCCTGCGCTGATTTCATATGCATGGCCCTGGCTCAGCGCAGATTTGATGGCACCCCAATCCCTATCCCCATCCTACACACAAACACCCTCTTTCCACCCACACCCACACCCAGTTGCTCCCTTGCGATACAATCTGTTTCATACTCGATATTTATGGTATGCTGGCTAACTAGCTATAGTTGAAAGTAAGTAGGTAGAATGTTGTTGTAGACTCTATATTATATTAAAATATATATTCATTAAATATAGCTTGCATAGCTAAGAACCTCACCTTTATCATCATTTTGCGCTGCTAGCGTTTGATCATCACTCATCTTGACTGATTGTCTTCGTTTATATCCTTTGTGCGTTTGCTTGTTTGTTGTTATTGTTGTTGTTGTTGGTTGCTCTTATCGCAGCTGCATGTCTTGCTTGCTTTGCTCCTTTGTTGGTCTCTTTCTATGTTTTGCTCTGTCTGTCTGTCTGTCTGTCTGTCTGTCTCTCTTTTATGCAAACGTTTTGCTAGTCTTTGTTGTATTTGGTTCACACATTGGGATCGTCGCCATTCGGTTTGTTAATATGGCCGCCATTGTTAAAATATCGCATTTCTCTGGCATTTGTTGTACTTATCACGTTCACGGCATGTCTGTTGGCATGATGCTGCCGTTTTTTTATCCCGTTACTTCTAAAGCTATGCAAATTTGACGAGTATGACAGTTTCCAATAATGGGGCATAGCCACTTTCTGCTTCTTTCCCTTCTCATACGAACACAGGCATACCCCCACAAATGGCTTTTGTTCGCTTTTGCTTTTTGTTGCGATGCGATGCGTTGCGTTGATTATTTTTGTTGTTGTTGTTGTCGGCGGCTCACATTTTGTGCTTTGTGCTTTGGGTTTTCTGCAAACAAAAATGGGACAGCTTATTACTTTTAAGCTCAGTTACGTATACGTATATAAATAAGTTGGCCAAATTTGATTATTCGAAATTGCTGCCTAACAAAACCGACGCAAATAAAATCAATCACAAAGAACATCCCTTTGGGATTTAAAAGGAAACGCTTAGCAAAAAAGCAATCTAATTTCTATTAATTGTGTTTCATTGTTTAGAATGGTATAGAAACAGGAAACTTATGCCTCACAACAACAAAAAATTTTATTGTAAAAATTTGCATTTTCTTGTTTTAAAACTTGATACATTGAAAAGATAATACAAAAGGCCAGTAGAGAAATGAAATACTATTATTTCAGTTAATAAAAACTATAAAAAAATATTTCTACGTAAAAATTGCTCAGTATTTAAAAATAAAATGAGGCCAATCAAAATATTTGTTATTTGCGTATATATTTATTGAAGTTAAACTAAAGAAAATGTTTTTTAAGATATTTTAGCTGTATGACTTTGGTCTACTATTAAAATGAACGTGAATAGAGAATCCTTAACCCAATCATAGCTATAATATCTTCAGTCAATCTTTAAGTTTAATTTGTATTGACACATCAAAGATGTTCAAAGTAAATGATTTAGCTGAATGTTTAATTAAAAATTAATTGATTGCTTGATATTTGTCGCCAATTAAAATTGTCACAGTACAACTGCAACAAAATCCTTGCCATATTCGAGAGCAAATTCTTTCGACAAAATTGTATGTCGATTGATTTAATTGAATAAACTATTTGTGCGCTGATGTGTATTTAAGTACGTATATAAGGAGTGTCAGGCAGCTAAAGCGGCTCATCTTTCAACAAATTGGATGTCGTTAAGTGGAAATTGGCAGACGCTAATGCGCGCAGCTTAAGACAGCTACAAACGGCTTATATACAAATAGTATGTGTGTTTGGCTTATATGGACGTAGTGCAAGCGTCTATAACGTTTACGTAATGTATACATACGTAATGTGCGTAACGGAAAAGATAAAGACACGGCAAGCCGGAAAATGTGCGCACACCTTAAGACTTGAAGCTTAACAAAGATAAAGTTAATTAACATAAACGCACTCACACACACACAGAGAGAGAAAGATACACACGCATACATACTGTCAAGTAAAAGTAAGTTACAAGAATTGATAAATAGCACAGAACAAATGGCAAAAGGAGGCCACGCTCGGATGCTGTGCTTTTGTGTTGTTGTCGTTGTTAGCTGTTTTGTTTGGCAGGTAGGCAGGCCTGCTTCCTGTTGTGTTTTAACAACACTTCTTGACACCGCTGACGCTTCGTCGAAATGGAAAACGTTAGATGAAGTGCCATAAAATATTCAATATGCCTTTTGCCTCGCATAGGGGCAAACCGTCGGGTGCCGTGTCAGAAGCCACACACACAAACAAACACACAGGGGGCAGCAGTGAGTGGTCCACATTCCTGATGAGCAACAATGCAGTCATAAAGGCGGACCGGCCTTAGAGAGATGTTTGTGTTTTTGCTTTACTTATTTGCGATAAGAAAAACGGCCAAAAGCCAGAGCTAAAATCAACAAACAACAAAACTTGCTTGCGCTTAGCACACAAATCATCAAAATATTTTTTTATTACTACAACAATAAGAGAAGACGGACATTATTTTTTTTTAAGCTTGGGCGTGACCGTGTGCCATGTGCTTTAAAGTGTGTTGCGGAAGCTGGTCTGCGCCTTGAGCTATGCTACAAAGTTTTATTATTTTCATTTTAACCTTCTTTATTTCGTTGGACTTTTGGCGCACGAACGTTGAAAGTTGAACATTTGGGCTCGTGCTCTAGTTAAGTGCACAACATCAAGCGCTAATTTATGGGGCAAAAAAAAAAAAAAAAAACTACATCGCCGCAAGCCACAACCGCAATGGTGCAAAAGCGACCACAGAAAACCCCCACAGACCATGCCACATATACTTCATACATACATACATATATAACATTCATTCATTCGTGTGCACACACACACACACACACACACACACATAGACAAACGAAAATAAACATACTGTACATTTGCAAAGCGCAATGGATTGAATTGTTTCGATGATTTACCTTTAAGTTAAAGCTAATTGCTTTTTATTGTAGTTGCTGCAGCTGCTGTTAATGTTTTCTTTATGTAATCGTAACGCACAGGATATGCTCACACACACAACTATGTGTGTGTTTGTGTGTGGATATTAACATTTCAATTTGCCCCAAAATGCACTAGTTACTATTTTTGTATATTATATTTAAGTGGGCTGCATTCGATTGTAATTGCAATTTAGGTATCTCTACTCTTTTTCTGTTGCTTCCGGCGACTTCAATTGCCTACAGCTGGGCACACTTTTGTTATGATTATTCCTGCTGCTGTTTTTGGTTGTTTTATTTTTGATATAAATATAAGCACGAGTATATATGTATATTAAACACTAATTACATTTATTTTTAAGCCGCAATTGCCGTCTCGCCTGTGCAACAAAATTGGCAAACGAAGCGGCAGCTGTGGCGCTGGAGCAGCGGCAGGAGCAGGTTAAAGTGAAAAAAAAGAGCGATGGCACGCACATTGTTTGACACACATACACAAACACACACACGCACGCGGCGACGACGATGGCGGTGCACGCACACACCTTAAGCTGAGAAGTGTTATTACAATTTACTGTTGATTTCTTTTTGTTGCTGTTTTTTTGTTTTTTTTTTTAGTTGTGCGAGGAAAGGAGACCGCGCGAGCGCGTTTGCGGAAGCAAGAGAGCACGAGCGTCACAGGCGTCACAGTTGCCAGAGTGTATGCGAGTGTGTGTGTTAGTTTTGTGGGTATTTGTGTATTGGACTGGTGCGAAAGCGTGCGAAAGAGCGCGAAAATGTAGGTTAGTTTGCGTTTTATCCAGCTTTACACTAACAACAACAACAACAACAATATGAACATTTCACTCTATTTTTGGGCGAAGAAGATTTTTTTCGCTGCTAGCTTTGCTTGCACTTGTAAATCTCTATGTTTCTCAAAGACTGCCAACGTGTACGTGTGTTTTTATGTGTGTGTAGGTGTTTATATATGTGTGTGTGTGTGTGTGTGTGCGAGTGTGTGGCTCCTTTTCTCAGTCAGTTTGTGTTCGTGTGCTGTCTTTTCTTGTTTTGTTTTTTGGTTTGTGTGGTTTTGGTTGCTTTCTAGTCGGTTTTTTTTGTTTTATTTGTTTTGTATTATTTTATTTGTTCTTTTGTATTTGTGTCTTGTACTACGGACGCGTGCATTTGCAAGGCGACTGCTCGGTTCTAAGGTTCGTTGGTGACTGACTCCGAGCAAATGGTTTTTCCTTTCAGTTTGACGTAATCTGCAGAGCAGTCTCTCTCCCACAAACACTTGCAAACATACACAGTGTCCCTAAATTTCCCCCTATTGTGCACATGCCAGGACGTGTCTCTGTCTCTCTCTCTTCTTCTCACTCTCTTTGTATGGCGTAGCGTGCACCATGTGCGTGTCGCAGCGCAGCGACCCGCAGAGTCTGTTTTGGCCAAAATATCAAAAGCAATAAGACCGCAGGGCCAAATACAGTAGTCAAAAACGTGGCTTGGACTTTCTCAACTCTCTCGTTGGCACAGTTTCTCCTGCCGGCATAAACAAATGCGCTGCTGGCCATATCTAAAATTCCCGTTATATTTTTTTGTTTGTTGGTGCGACAGCTCTGTCGCTGTCGCTGCTGCTGCTGCACCGCAGGCCGTTGTCTAAAAATGTCAAAATTATTAAGGCCCGAATATGGGCCAACTGGCTAACAAAAGAATTGAAGCTGTGTCGCCTGTCGCTGTACGATTTAGCCAATTGAAATCCATGTTTACGGCATATGCCGTATACGTAATATTAGCAACGAGCATTTTTCACCGGCTTGGTCACACGGCGTATGCTTATTATTATTTGTTTTTAATGGCATTCGGCAGCGACCTTGAAATCTTTGGAATTGCAATATAAGTTAGTTTACTTATGTTTTTTTTTAAAGGCTAGCTAAGAAATAAATTTTTAGCCTAACTTATCTTATATTTAAGATCCAAAGTAACGTCATCTTTAAGTAATGTGATAATAACAAAGTTCTTATTAAGGAAGGATATCGGTGAATTTTTCTGTGTTCTAAAAGGCGTAAAGATTTGTTCAGGAATTTTTACAAATGACGAGTTTGCCGGGTTTTAATCTTACTGTTAAGATCGCTTCCGAAATTGCTACAATCTCAGAAAAGTTCGAGCAGATTTGTATTAATCCTATTTTTAAAGTGTTTTCTTCAGTATCAACAGAAAATTTTTAGTAATTGTTAATATTAGGAAAGTTTTGTGTTCAACTAACGCCTTTGAGTGGATGGCTTACAAAATTTAAAGTTCCATGTTTTTTTTATACCCTGAACCCATAAAATGGGTAAATCAGGGTATAATGGTTTTGTGCAAAAGTATGTAACAGGCAGAAGCAAGCATCTCCGACCCCATAAAGTATATATATTCTTGATCAGTGTCAATAGCCGAGTCGATATGGCCATGTCCGTCTGTCCGTCTGTATGAACGCGTGGTGACTGTTTTGAAAATGAATGATTTTAATCGATTGAACTTTGAGATAGTTTCAACTTTCTTTTACTGTGTTAGTGTTAGATTCGATAAGGAGATTTTGAGATTATTTTAATAAAAACTTTTGGTATGGCAAAACATTTCGCTTTTGAAAATTTGTGCTCTACAGATATGTAAGTGCTTCCGTTTATGAAATGTTAGAGATGAGCCCAAAATAGAGCATATTTCTCGAATTATTTCATGATGTGTAAATCATCTGCGGATATATTTTTGGATATTGATTCAATGAGCAAGTTTAATTTCTAACTATGTAAAATAGCTTTTCTAGTTCAGTCCAAAGTAAGAACCATTGATGAAATTTGTAAAACTTGGGAGCCCCATTGGTACTGCTGGTGTTAAAGTTGCCTAAAATTAATGTACGATAGTTTGAGTTGACAATATTTACTAGATTGGATAGATGTTTGTCAATTTAGCTTTGTGACTTTAATATATAAAATGTTCTTTTTAAAGCTGACCGAGGTAAAACATCAATTCTCATTTGTTTGAAGTATAGTTGCCTGTTTTTATCAGATATGCATTATTGTGTCAAGATCGTTCAAGTCGCTATAGTCAACAACGTAAGATCTTTTTTTCAATTAGCGGCTTAATTTTGTCAAAAAGGTGTTTGATCTTGCTGAAAAGTATTTGCCGTTGCAGAATAAGTTGGGCGGTCACTTTTGCTTGTTGTATACATATACATATAAGCACAAAATCATTATTCCCATTCACCTCTCACTCCCTCTCCCTTTCTTTCTCTCTCTCTCTCTCTCTCTCTATGCTGTTTGAAATTCAAATTCATTCATAAGCCAAAATCTTGTTTATAGGTAGTCGGTTGGAATTTTTTTTTTTTTTTTTGATTGTTTGGGTCTATGTTACTTGCTTTTGGTTGCTGGGTTGGGTGGGATTTACTCAAGGTGCCTTTCACCGCTGATATTTTGTTGTACTGTTGTTGTGTTTGGTGCAGCTGCTTGTTGTTATTGGTGTACCTTTGCTCCAAAAAACAAGTTGCTTAGAGATTGTTAGCTGTAGCAAAGCTTGTCTAAGCATTTGATTTATGAAATTTTTAAAAGCTTTTTTTATGTGGCTATTCAGATGTCTTCAATAGCCGTGATCGTCTAGTGGTTAGGACCCCACGTTGTGGCCGTGGTAACCCAGGTTCGAATCCTGGTCACGGCAATGCTCCACAAGCGCATTGTCACGGAGAAGGCTTTACTTTTTTCATAATTTTTTGATAAAATAAATAACAAAAAAATAATTCCAGTTAGTTTTTATCTATATTTAAATTTGCTTAGCACCGAAAAAAATACCAAAAATAACTAAAATCATATTTAAACTTTTTAAGGAATATTTCAATAGAAATCAAAAATGTTTAATGCAAACGAAAACGTGCGTCAAGCATTTTTGTACTGAATATTGCCTTATATCCGTTTGTAGCCAATTTCGCAATTGGAATCAACAACTTTTTCTCTTGAGAAAGTGCGCCTCTAGGCATTGTCCTGCCACACAGCCATGCAACTAGTTGCGACGCTCTAATTGCCTACCACATGGCCCAAGCAGCAACTGAAGTCACAAAACCTGAGCTATCTACTAGATGTTCTACACAGTGCCGCAGAAAAGCAGCGCCTATCTGTCTCAATCATATGATGAATGCTTTAAAATATAAAGGAATACAAAGTTTTGTATGATTTTTGGCCAGCCAGAAAACAATTCATTAACAAGTCTTTGCCGATAACGAAAATATATATAAAATGAATTATTTGTATATTGAGCCGAGCGCTACTTTGAGTCACTATCAAGGCAAGCGCATTATGCTCTCTTCTCATTTTTTATTTAATGCTCAAGCTAGGCTACCGAAATTGATAAAAACTGCAAGTAAATATCAACTCAAAAATGGGTAGTTTAAAAAGTTATTATGAGAATAAGCAAGATTGATTGTAAAAGTTATTTAAATCAAACTTAATTGATTATCGCGTGAGCTGTTGATGATGAAAGTTTCATGATCTTAAATAAGCTTAACTACTAAGCTGAGGGTTCTAGTTGAGTTACTTAATCCAACTTTCAACTAGTAAACAAAGCTGGACTACGAGATACCCTCATTGTTCGTATGTATTCAAAACTGCTTTACTGAATGATTGATTTAAATATTAGCTACATTAATATTTGAATTATTTTCACTTAAATAAACACAACTATTTAATGAACTTCCCACCCAAGCCCAGAAGAAAACGTTCAAATGAAAGATTAAGTCAAATATAAAGCTCAGTACCCTTCCAGCGTTTCTATAGCTCACAACTTGAAAGGCAAACACTAAGTAAACATAATACAAGGTTTAAAAACGACAACGAGGCGATAAGACCGTAAAACTTATCTTCAATAAAAGCTCTACGGAAACCAACTCGACGCTGGGCAGAACCCCTCAGTTTCTACTTTGACAGCCATGTTTTGGCGAAATGTGATTGTATTTCTGATCGTCTTGGCGGGAACAGTTTGCTCTGTGCCAACATTGCCGACCACATCGAATCACACTGCCAGCTATGAAAAGTCAACGCTGCGTATACTCGATGTGGCCACACAGCGGATGCGTACGATTTGGAATATGCGCAAAAGCATCTTCCTGCAGCTGACCTCGAAGGGCAAGTCACCGCTGGGTAGTCAGGCGCCCAGCAAGCAGGAAGTCGAACTGGAAACCTACAAGCTGGTCTATGAGCTGGCTGCAAATCTGAGTGTGGTGCCAGTGGAGCAGCTGAGTGATCCAACTCTGCGACGCAGGGTTCAGCGACTGGCCAAGCTGCAGTTGCAGGGACTGCGTCCGGAGAACTATGAGCAGGCCTCAGATTTGTTGCGCGCAATGCAGAACTTCATAAGTGGTTCACTTGTTTGCACCACCGATGATTGCTCTGCCCGCCGTCCGCTGGCCATGTACCCACAGATCACTTATCGAAATATGCGCAGCAAACGCTATGAAGAACTTAAGCTGAATTGGTTTAACTGGCGAAGCGCCATCAATGACAAGGATACTGCCAAGTCCACGTTCATCGATTATGTTCGTTTGTTGCGCATTGCAGCCACTTATAATGGTCATGTGACACCCTCACGCACCTGGTATCTCCACTACGATACGGAGAACTTTCAGGCCGAAATGGAAGAGGGTAAATGATAAGTGTGACCCAAAGTCTTCAATTCTTAGCACAAATCTTCCAAAATTGATTCAACAGTTGGAAAACCATTGGCATATATAATTTTTTTTGATTCTAACTTTTCTTTGAATAGTTATCTGGGAGATAATGCCGCTGTATCGTGAGATGCACGCTTATTTGAGGCACTCGGCTATTCAGGCCTATCCCAAAGCTGGCTTCAAGGATGATGGCGCCATATCAGCACCCGTTATGGATCAGATATTGTCGCAGGCTTGGTATCCGCAACAAATCTTTCAGACGCCATATCCCAAGGACCAGTTGCCGTCGGTGCATCATAGACTGGAGGAGGTGCTTGTAACACCCGTCAAGATTAACAAAAAGGCCACCGAGTTCTTTGAGTCACTGGGCTTAAATCAGATGTCCGAGTAAGTGGAGGACATTAAAAGAAAGTACACTTCACATAAATTACCCAACAAAAATATTGCCAGCAACTTTTATGAGCGCTATTCGCGCCGCATGAACGATGACGAGGGTGGTCCGGACTGCAAGTCGCAGGTTTATTACTTTCCACCGGACGTCGCACTGCGGTACTGTCCCAAACTGGACTATAAGAAGATGATGCAGATACATGGCACCATGGCGGAACTGCAGTATAATATCTACAAGCGGGAGTTGCCTTTCGGATTGGACACAGAGCCTTGTCCGGGTTTTGGTGCTGCCATTGGAGAGACAGTTGTTCTGGCCTCTGGCACTCCACGTCATCTTTACCGATTGCATATCCTGATCAACGATAGCCTGACGGAACAGCAGTCCCTCAATCGCCTCTTCCGCATGGGTGTCCACACGCTCCTGGCTGTTCCTCAGTACTTTATAAACGACAAGTTTCTCGTGGACGTCATGGACGGACGCGTCAGTGTGCAGGACTACAATTGCGTCTACTGGCGGCTACAGGACAAGTATGCTGGCATACAGCCGCCCCTCTGGCGCACAGCCAAAGACTTTGATCTTGACTATAAGTTCTATCGTGGTATGCATCCAGACCGTTCAAATACCAGGTGAATTATATAGCTAGTATTTATAGTGAATAATTAGAACTATCACATTTTTTAGAAAATTCATTTCAGAGATCTTAGGCTTTCAGTTCTATCGGGCCTTTTGTCTGGCCAGTGGCCAATACAAGCCCGGTGATTCAAATTATCCGCTGCACAACTGTGACTTCTACGACAGCAAGGAGGCGGGCGCACTAATGCGGTAAGTTAATCCATCTAATCAGAATAATCTTAATCTTTATCAATCTTACTCTGCAGCGAAATGATGCAACTGGGCGCCACTAAGCACTGGCGCGATATTATGCAGATAGCTACAGGTGAGCGAAAACTAAGCGGTCGTGGCGTCTTGGAATACTTTGCACCATTATTCACCTGGCTAAAGGAACGCAATAAGCAGCTGGAAATCGAGCCAGGCTGGGATGCAGATGAATGTAAGTATATAAAGAAAGTTGAAAATTATTCAAACATGGATTTTATCAATTAATTTGTGAACTGTTTCTAGTGTGTCGAAAGGAATAGCAGCTTGACTAACGGATGGTGTTTTGTGTACTTTTTTATACTATCATTTAACTAAAACCACAATAATTACAATAAATATTTGTTTGTCTATGACGCAACTGATTCCAAGATGATTGAGCATAAACTTTATCCTCATACTTATAAATAAAATAACAAAAACTGAAAGAGCTCGAATAATTCCATTTATACAGTTGAAATATGATGTTCCGGTCCTGACTAAACATACTTGTCTAAACCCGCAATCAAGATCATCTTCAGGGTAAGAAATAGATTACTTGAAATTCTATAGTTCAGCTTCTACAATCAATCGAATTGTAAACAAATCGAAATCGCTCTAGATGCACAGCGCTGATAAACAAATCTCGAATGTCAATCGAATCATTTAACATAAAACAATGACATCAAATACATACAAAAGAATCGTTTATTTGTTTAATATATACAAAGGCACTTTGGTAAAACGACAGAAGCTTACGTACTACAATTTAGAATTACGTTAATTACACATAAGTTTATTAAGATAAGTATAAGTAAACATTTATGGTATATATGGTTGATGCGATGTTTTACATTACGAACGGCGCTTGCTTCTTGCACAAAAAGTAATTATACATACATATAGTTATCTATGCATATTATACAAAAGTATCATAAATATTGTCAGAGGCGAAAGGTTTTCTTTTGTATTTGCTTGATTCGAGAACTGATCGAGATCCTTGATGCAATTGATAAATAATTTGATGAATGATTGTGATAAGTGCGTATAAATATAGTAGCTGGTATGCTACGGGCACACTGGTTGGTGTTTCACATGGTTGTTTCCGAATCGGGTGGCGTATGATAGTTGAGATTGTAGGCGGGCGGTCCATTGTTGAGAAAAGCCATCGAACGTATGCTCTCCCGTGAGGCGGTGCGCTTTGAAAACGACATATGACCATGCGACTGGGCGCTGACATAGTTGGGCGCCGGTTCCGGCACAGGAGGGGGCAAATATTGTTGCTGCTGCTGCTGCTGTTGTTGCTGATGCTGCTGTTGGATGGGATGTTGCTGGTATAGCGGCGGTGTGCAGGGTGGCTGCGGTGAACTGGCACTGGCACCACTTAAACCCACAAACACATTCTCTGCGGTGTTGTAGGCCGTTGAAAGTGGCCTCGAACCATGAAAATTCGAGTAGCTGGAACGCACCGAGGGTGGTCGATTGTTGTGCATCTCATCGCTGGCATGGCCCACGTCATTGAGCTGCGTGGTGGAGTGCTGATAACTGGGATTGTAGTGTCCTCCACCACTACCAACGAGTGGTGCTGGAGGCGGTGGCAGCGGTGGCGATGCTTGCTGTCCCATGCTGGCGGCATAAAGCATGCCCTGCCCATTGGTATTGTAGTAGATGGGATCTAAGGGAATGTTTTTGCGATAGCTGTGATAATAATGACTATTGCTCTTGCCCAGGCTGCCCAGCTGCCCGGACACATTGTTGCTGTTATTGACAATGTCATCGTTCAGTGATTGCAAATTGGATGCAGTCAGCGAACGTTTCTCCTGGCGATGAAACGAGCCCAACTGCGGCTGCTGATAATGTGGCTGATGCAAATGTTGTTGCTGCTGCAGCTGCTGCTGTTGTTGTTGTTGCTGATGATGCAGTTGCAGCTGTTGTTGCTGATCCAGCAACTTGGTCACTGGATTTTGTTGATACTTGCGCCTTGAACTTCGAGTGCTGCTGCGCACATAGCTGCCGCTGCTGCTGTCGGCCGCATGACCACCGCCATGCTTGGAGCGCAATGTATTACTGGAGCCGTGGTGCGAACGTCGAGTGCTGCTGCCGCCGCCACCGCTAGACTGCCGCCCATGGGAGCCGCGTGCCATTACTGAGCGACGCTTGACGCGCCGTGGCGTCATCGGTTTGGGACTCAGCTCGCCGCCATCCTGGTCGTGTGGATCGTGATCGCCGTAGCCCAGCATAACATCGCCGCGATGTCGTATTGTGTCGCTGCTGGCGCCAAATTCAATGGAGTACAGCGACTGGCGATGCTTCGACTGTTTGTTAATGTGCTTCACTGCAGATAACAGAATATCATTATGAATATTAAATGTGACATAAAGTAAAGCAGAAAGCTAGCTAAATAAAACCATTAGAAGTACTTTATAGGTGGCAGCAGTTACCTGGACATAGGGTTAGATTCGGTGGGTGATACAATTTTTTTTTTGTAGGCGGTTAGATGTAAAACAGGATTAGCTACAGAGAGACGATTGTTGGTTAGAGAAAAGAGATGTAGTGACAGAGCCAGAGTATTTGCTACATGAAAGCCAGTTAACTAGATTAAGTATACGACGCAAAGTTAAAGGCCAAACATTTGTGTAAATGAACATTTATTGGGAAACGCTTTAATTTTGTTTATTTTATTTTTTTTTCCTAAAATTGGCACGCAATTAGCTCGTTTGTAAATACATATATGTAAGTATATATATATAGATATATTTACTCTAGCTAGGTAGTACTAATTTAGTTCGTTTCTGCTTGTTTTGTGTGATTGCACTTAACTAATTACTAATTAGCGAATTTCTTGTTGTAAAGCTTAAAACTAGTCTTAACAATTCATATACATATATAAGATAAACATTTATGTATGTTTATATAAATATATTTATAGTATATAACGAATCTCGCAACTTTTTGATAACTACGCGTTTATTTAGTTTAACATGGTATGCTATTTAGATATTTTCTTTCACATTTATCAAAAAACAACAAAAGGCAACTATTATCAGTTATTAGTTTCTTGAAGAAGCTATCGCAGCAGTTGCTTCTTTCCCTTATTCTATTTTATCTTTTTCTTCTCCTTCAGTTTCAAAAAGGCATTTTGGTTGCATTGGCATAATATTTTAAACTTTTGCATATGAAACGTTTGAAACATTTTTTGTTTGCATTTGTCTACGATTTTGATTTTGCTTTGTATTTGTATTCTTTCAATAATGTTTTGTGACATTTTTAAGTGTTGTTGTTGATGATTTATTTTTTTTAATCCGTATGTAGTATCACAGTTTAACATAAAATTATGAAGGCATTGGACTTTCCGCTTCGAGTTACGCTTCTCTTCTTGTTCTTCCCTTCTCATTGTATAGTTTTTCGTTTGTTTGTTTTTTCGTTTCATTTGTAACATTTTTCTATCACATTTGATGATTTTTATTAAGCCATCATAGAAAGTCTCACATGTGTGTGTGTGTAGTATATGTGAATGTATGTGTTTGTATGTGTCACATATAATAATGTAAATGGCTTTCAAGGCATCCGAATTTAAAGCTTTATCTTATGTCTAGTTTTCACATCAAGAGCAAATTAACAGAATATCAGAGAATTTATTAATTCCTCTAACTTTATTTAGTTATGGGCATTTTGACAAACGAATACGAAAAGTTATTCCAAATTTATAATTAGTTCAAATGATTCTTAATATTTGTACAAAAAATAATCAAAAATTTTTAAAAAGTTGCAATCCTTTTCGTTTGTTTGCCAAATTCGATAACTTTTTCCTTAAGCCAAAAACGCTTGGGATTAAAATAAGCAGCAGTTATTTCTGCTTTTGTTATATCTTTTAGCTCTAAGTGTAACGTTTGAAATTGGAACAGAGTTTTAAGAACGTCCCGTTAGTGTAAACAATTATTTCTACTTGCGTTTTAAGCGCGCTCTGGATTTAATTCTGCTGTCTAATGGGTTTTTAACATTAATAAAAATGTTAATCATGTATTAAACTCTGTTAGCCACAACAATAACGACAACATATACTAAAATGTATAACATACGATACGTTAGTCTGGACAACACAAAAGACACAAGCGGCAAAATGCCCGGCACCTGCAATAGACATTTACAAAGAGAGAGATAGGGACAGAGAAAAAGTGAGGGAGAGAAAAATAGGGAGAGTATATATGTATATGTATATTGTTTGTATATAAAGAGGAGCTGGACATACTTGTGTCAAGTAGAGCGAGTGTACGAATAGAGAGACTGGACTGGAAGAGCTTCAGCTTCGGCAGCGTCTGTATGCAACAAATAAGATCAAGAGAAGAGAAAAATTGAGAGAGAGAGAGAGAGAGATAGCAGCAGCCACTCCTAAAAAGTCTATAAGATTTTGGTCAGTAATCAGAGAGGAATGCAATGATGATGATCTGAGCGAGCTTAAGCCTGTGCACCCACAATGGAGTTACAGAAGGAGCGCGGACGAGCCTTGCGTCCACTTCGTCGATTGACATGTGGCGCCGAATTATGTTGCTTTTGCTCCTCTAGCTGATCGTCGCTGTGGGTGCGCACCATATAACCGGGCGGAGTGTCCCGGATCTGATCGCAAAAGTTCGCCTGCGCCAAATGGGCACGTGGACGACGTTGACTGCGTCGCACCATTGGTGAACCGGGCACATGTTGTGTGGGCATGGCATACTTTTCGGCTATCTCGGGCGAGAGATCTGGATAAGGCGCCTGTCCCATTCGAGGCTGGAATATATGTGGACGAGGCGCCGGCGGCGGCGGTGGCGATAAAGCCAACGCCTCCCGCTCCTCCGCTACGCAACTGTGAATCGGCACAGTGGGCATGGGTATTTGAGTCGGGCGTGGCACTTGCTTAAACCCGCGCAGTGGCTTGGGCGAATAACCCGATGCCAATGGAAGTGGCGACAGCTCGAAGGCATAGCGATTATTGTTGTTGTTGGGACTAGAGTGAATTTGATCTTGGTAGACGGAGGGATTGAAGGCAATGTGCGGTGTTGGCGGTCCCACATTGTTATTCTCGCCGCCCACGAAAAGGCTGTTGGGCGTGGGACTCTGGAAGGGCACATAGGTGACACCAGTGTCGCCATTAGGCGTTAGATTTTGCAGCGAAAAGCTATCCTCATCCTCCTCAAGATTGCGCGAGAGTCGCGCTAATGCCACCTGCGTATACTTGATATCCGGCAAAGATTTTGGTGTCTTTGGCTTGTGATGGATGCGGGCAAAGTGACCGCTGGTGGCACTGCTGGTGTCACCACCATGAAAAATGCTATAGTTGCTGTTGCTCAACGATGTCGCCAACTGCGGATTCGAATTCTGCAGCGAGGCATATGACAACGAGGGCGTCGATAGCTGTGCGCTTTGTGGCGACAAAGATGTGGACATGGGACTGACAGAGTTCAAGGCGTTCGCCTTGGTCTGATAAAGACGTTTCTGGCGCTTCTGGCTATTATTGTTGCTCTCATTGTGGTTAAAGGGTTGTGGCTGTTGCTGCTGCTGCTGCTGCTGCTGCTGTTGGCGACTCTTTGACTTGAGTCGGCTTAGACTGCTGCTGCTGCTACTACTGCAATTAGCCTGCGGCTCGGCGGCGGCGGTTGCAGCGGCTTTTTTGCCACTTGTGGGGGTTAAATGTGATTGTAGTTGTTGTTGTTTGTATGCGTTATGGTTATTTGCTGTGTCTGGCTGTGGTTTTGGCTGTGGCTGATGATGGACATTATTAAGTGTATTATTTTTGCTGTTGCAATTGCTGTTGTTGTTGTTGTAATAGTAATAGTTGCTGTTGTTGCTCGTTTTGTGTCGGTGTTGATGATAGAATTGCAGTGAGTTTTGTTGTTGCTGTTGTTGATGTTGATGAAGCTGCTGCTGCTGCAGTTGCATTTGCATATGCTTATTTGATTGCATTGTGGCGCTTGCTGATGTTGTTGGTATACTTGTATAGCTCACGTACATTGGATGGACGACGGTGTGCTGTGGACTCTTCGCGTCGCCGTTCATGAAATCGACTGTAAACCAGAAATTGATTAAGATGCTTTAACATTATAATAGATTACATATCATATAAGAGTGTATATATTTATAATGACAATATTATTATCAGCGATTAAATCGATTAAACATTCATTATAAGCAATATCACAATACAATATCTTTCTTTTTCTCATTTTTTGTTATGACATAAATAATAAGTTATAATAACATGGATAACGTTCACGAGCATATGCATGTTTATGTAATGATGATATGTGTTTGGCATATGAGTGGACAGTTTTTTATAAACATTTCTTTAGCATTCCGGGTGAAGCATCGAAAATCATATTGAATGACACATTTTGTTTTTTGCTTTTTTTTTATAATAAAAACTATATAAATTAACAATACGTATTAACAAGACATTCATTGCGTTCACAAACATTCGACATTATTTGGTTTTCTTGGTAATTGAAATTTACGAAAAAACTGAATTAAAATTTATAAATAAATATGTACATAAGGAAAATGTTAAACAAAATATGCTACATGTGTTAAGGACCCATTTTCGATTAGTATTTTGGTGATTACATATACAAATGAGTGCTATATATGTATGTACGTTTATATGTTTATGTATATTTTCTTTCGAATAACTTACATCTGTCGTCCTCATCGAGAAATATACAGCTGATTAGAATCGCACCAAGTATGCCCAGCAGCTACATATGTATGCATGTATATTCATGTGTAATAATAAAAGTGAACAACACAATTTATGACAATTCGTAGCACTTTAAATTGATTAATATATGTAGATATATATGTGTATGCTTACCGCCAGCGCGCACTGTCCACCCGAGTGTATGACCTCAACGAGTGAATAGTCCAATAGGCAATCATCCACACGCTCTGGTCGCAGTGGCCGATATGGATCATCTGAGGTGATGTTATAGGTTGGCTTACAGCCATAACCGTTTGCCTCGAACCACGATACGCTGCCAGTGCCCATATTGAGCAGGTCGCCATCCTGTGGGAAGACAATTTATAATTTTAAATTCAACGTTTCAAAAGATTCTCATTCAAGTTTCTAGCAACAGGAAGTTGTATATTCTTTAAATAGACTTGAATGACCCTAATCATAAAACTTACCCTATCCAAGCTGCCAACATTCAAATAGAAGCATATCAAAAACGCATTCCAGCCAATCCAAATAAAGTTCCATAGTAAATACTGACCAAACAAAGAAAGATTTCGGTTATCTATCGTTCATGCGTTATCGCGTGTGGAAATGATGGGGGTATACTTACAGTTATGATGTATTTGATTCTAAAATGATATGCGCCATAGAACCCGAATATTATAAACAGAATTTGAAAGAAGTTAACCAATATGGGCGCCCACATGTACCCGAGAAAGTCGAATACCTGGCGTTCGATAATCGTTATCTGTCGCATTGAAATCAATTACCAGATATCACACATTGTTTGCAAATACATATACATATGTGTATAAAAGATAAATATATACAAAATAGATTAGTATGTATGTATTTGTAAATAGGGTCACAGCGCACAATAAACTCACCATTTGCAGGAAGCATGTTGACAGCAGAAAGTGTCGCCGTGTACACGAGCACGAGCCCATCACAACATAATTATTCCATTCAGAAATTTGTGCTAAATATTATTATGTGTATGCGTGTTTGTGTGCTACAATTCCAGTGCAAAAAGCTGCATTGATGAAGAGCAGCTCTTCACTCGACTTTCGTACTTTCTATCTGCCTTGTTTTGTCACACTGGTTCTATGGTTTTGTTTTTTTTTTTTTCAAATTGATCGCTTTACGTTTTAGTAGCTGTTTCTTTGTATATTCGCCTTATCTGGTTTTGCTTATGCTCGTTTTTCTATTGGCATTTCCGGGGATGCATTCTGTTTCTGTTTCTGGCTTCAACTTTAACTTCAACCTGTCATGCCACCACCACTTGTTCTCTCTCGCACCTTAGAATTGTATGTTAAAAGGGAGACGGAGAAATGTAATGTAATGCAGCTGCAACGAGGACTTTACTTTGGCTTTTGGCGTTGCTAGTAGGAAAACCTGATCTGTGTGAACTAAAAGTAAATATAAAGAAATTAAAACGAAATGAGCACCAGCACAGAGAAAATTCGCTCTCATGCATACAAGCACAGAAACAACAGCACTGACAGCATTGCTACATATATGTAGCCATGTATTTGTAGGTATGTAAACAAGTATTACGTGCACATGAACTCAACGCGAACTATTCGTTTGTTTTAGTTTTGTGTGTATGTACTGTTTAAAACAATTCTCATGCTCTTAACTCGCACATTGACTGTCTGCGCCGTGCCCAGAGGTCAAACAATTAATTAATTAATAAAGATGAGCAAACTGCACAAACAAACACTAACACAATGCTATCAGTTACATACTGTGTGTACATACATATGTACCATGTAATGTAAGCAATTAGAAAATTGTGGTTTTGCATACAAATTCAATTGTGAGTCCGTTAATCAAATTAATTTCTATAACAAAACAATTTGTTTTTTAATATTAACGGCATGAAGCGTTCTCTCTGTTTCATGACTCAATTTCATGGATTTCCGCAATACCACTCAACACACACACAAGCATATATATACATGCTCTCAGAAAAAACATATTTAAACAGCATTAAATCACTTATGATGTATTGCAGTCACATCCGTATATTTTAAGTTTGTTATAAGTGCTGGTCAATTTACATAATATGCCACTGCCTTTATTTTATCAATTAATTAACACCCTTCCTTACGTAGCAAGTGCGCGGAGCTTCTATACGCGGTGCAAGCAACAACTACAACTACAAGTGAACTGTAGTGTGACCGCATACGACAAACGCGTATATACCTCGTACATGTATTTATCTCAATAACCAGTTACAAGTATTTTAAGAGCTCTTGTCACGATACAAGGCGTTTTTCAGTTATTTCTATTTCACAATGTTATGATAATAAAAGCTTTTCATGAAATAAATAGCTCTTTATTTAAATTTGTTAAAATTGCAGCACAGGTTATATAAATCACAGCGTGCAACAAATTTAATTTGCTGGTTGCTTATCTGCTTGTTCGAAACTAGTTCTTGTTGCACACTTAGTATCGATACCTTGCTGTCGCATCATCACACCAACAATTGCTGCAATAACAAACACACTCCACGTGAAAAGTGAAATTTGTTGGCGATAAGATCAATTAACTCCGCATGTCAGCTATAAAAAACCACGAGTATGACTGCACAACCAAGTGCCGTCGTCGCCAGCACGGCAATTGCATAACTGCGGCGCTCACAAAACGTTCCACAGACGATCAGCAACTGGCGGCTTTTGTAGCCAAATCTTGTGCCAATTTTAGCAATATTTCGGATTATTTGGGTCGCTCCGCTGTGCATATGAGCGCATCGGTCGCTCGCTACAGAATTCTCGAATGGCTATTGAATAACGGCGCCTGTATTAACGACCGCGACTTCGAGTCGGGCAGCAGTCCACTCCATCGTGCACTTTACTATGGATGCATTGATTGTGCTGTGTTGTTGTTGCGCTATGGAGCCAGTTTGGAACTGCTGGACGAGGATACCCGCTGTCCACTGCAAGCCATATGCAGAAAGTGTGACATTGATCCCAGTGCTGACTCACAGTAAGTACGCTATATGTGTGTTCAGTGGTTGCTCGCTATGAAATAAGAATGCAATTATTTGATTCTTATATTAATCGGTTTTTGTAATCCTCGCTCACAGGAATGAAACACTCGTTTGGGGCTCGAATAAGAACTACAATTTGGGCATTGGCAATGAGCAGAATACGAATGCACCACAGGCGGTGGATTTCTTTCGCAAATCGAACATTTGGATCGAGCAAGTAGCGCTAGGTGCCTATCATAGTCTGTTCTGTGACAAAAAGGGTCATCTGTATGCCGTGGGACATGGCAAGGGCGGCCGACTGGGCATCGGTGTGGAAAACAGCCTACCAGCGCCAAAGCGTGTTAAGGTGCCACTGAAGCATTCGGATGAGCGCATCATTTGCATCAGTGTGTCGCGGCAACATTCGCTGGTGCTCACTAATCGCTCGCTCGTCTTTGCCTGTGGCGTGAATGACAATAATCAGCTGGGTGTGCGAGATGCCGGCGAACAGTTGACCACGTTCAAGGAAGTGGTTGCTCTGCGAGACAAGGGAGCCAGTGGTCTGGTGCGTGTGATTGCCTGCGACCAGCATTCCATTGCATACAACTCCAAGTGCATTTATGTTTGGGGCGCAAATCAGGGACAGTTTGGCATTAGCTCCAATACCACGAAAATTGTGGCGCCCGTACAGGCAAGTAAAAATCGCAATTGTTTTTATGTTTGCTTTAGCTAAGTTCTCAATATTGCAGATGAAGCTGGCGGAACGAACGCTCATACGCTTTGTTGAAGCCAATAATGCTGCCACTGTGATCTACACTGAGGAGAAACTCATACTCCTCTTCTACGCAGACCGACCCAGAACTATAAAGACGCCCAAGTGAGTTCGGCATAACACAATTAAAACGTTTTCCCCAAACCAATTAACCTCATGCAGCTATGAGGATCTCAAGAGCATTGCGGTAATGGGCGGCAATTTAAAGAACTCTTCTAAAGGTTCCGCAGCGGCTCTCAAACTAATGATGCTAACTGAAACGAATGTTGTCTTTTTGTGGTACGAGAACACGCAACAGTTCTACAGGCAAGTGGTCAAGTAATGTTCAAACAATTGCTTACTTATCCTCGCTTCTTATGTAGATGCATCTTTGCGCCCATACGTATGCCTGAAATCAAGCGGATCCTCTACAAATGCAACCAGGTGCTTGTACTCTCGACGGACGGCTACGTTTATCGGGGCAAGTGCAATCAACTGGCGTTGCCTGCTGGCTCGCAGGATAAGCACAAGGCTAACATGGATATCTGGCAAAACAACGATCAGAATCGCACAGAAATTTCACGGGAGCATTACATCCGCATCGATCTGCAGCGTGTGCCAAATGTTGATAGAGCCGTCGATATCGTTTGTGATGAGAGCTTCGCTTCGTTTGCTGTTCTTCAAGAGTCGCACATGAAATACTTTCGAAAGCCACAGCTACCGCGCAGAGAGCACAATTTTAAGAAGCTCTACCATGACACCAGCGACTCGGATGCCGTGCACGACGTTGTCTTTCATGTGGATGGCGAAAGCTTTGCGGCGCACAAGTTTATCATCTTTAGTCGTGCAGCTGGACTGCGCGAACTAGTACGTCAGTATCTGGACAAGGATATCTATCTGAATTTTGAAAACTTGACGGGAAAAATGTTTGAGCTGGTCCTCAAGCATATCTACACCAACTATTGGCCTACAGAAGATGGTTGAGTAGTTTAGACAAAAAATATGAATCATACTATGCGTCTAACATTTGCTAATCTTCTAGATATTGACTGCATGCAGCAAAGTCTAGGTCCTAACAAGCCACAAAACCGCAGTCGCGTCTGTGAAATGTTTCACACACATCTGCAAAAGTTTCAACTGCACGAGCTGGCTAAATATGTGCAAAAGTTAGTTTCACAAAGCACAGTATCTTAATATATAATCCTCAATAACAACTTTGCGTTTGCAGCTATATTACCGAACAACAATTTCCGATGCCTGGAAAACAAAGATTTAATCGTTTGCATCGCTCTGATTATCCTGAGCTTTGCGATGTGCGGATCGTTTGCGAGGATGGGGAAGTGCTGGAGGCTCACAAGTGTATTTTAGTGGCGCGTCTGGAATACTTTGAGATGATGTTCATGCATTCCTGGGCAGAGCGCACTACAGTTAACTTTGAAGGCGTGCCCGCTGAGTATATGGAGCCAGTGTTAGATTATTTGTATAGCCTGGATACGGAAGCGTTTTGCAAACAAAACTACACAGAAACGTTCCTATATAATATGATTACACTATGCGATCAATACTTTATTGTGTCGCTGCAAAACGTATGTGAATCCCTAATACTCGATAAGATAAGCATTCGAAAGTGTGGTGAAATGCTTGACTTTGCTGTCATGTACAACTGCAAGCTGCTGAAGCAGGGCTGTATGGATTTCATCTGTCAGAATCTGGCGCGTGTGCTTTGCTATCGCAGCATTGCACAATGCGAAGCGGGCACGTTGAAGCATCTCAATGAGCACTATAGAAAGATGTTCCAGTCGGTGTTTGATTACCGGCAAATAACGCCCTTCTCCGAGGCCATTGAAGATGAGCTGCTGCTAAGTTTTGTTGCTGGCTCCGAGGTTGATTTGGATTATCGGATGGATTCGGTTGGTTAATACATTTTGATTCCAAAACTTTGTTTATATTTAACTAAACACTTTGCTTTCCTTAGGATACCAAACTGAAGGAGGCTGCTAAGCACAAGCAAAAGGAGCTGCACAACAAACAGGATGCAAGGCATTATGAGCAGCAGGCAATATCCAGCATGATGCGTTCAATAAGCATTAGTGAGGCAGCAGCTGATCCTGCAACTACTATTCAAGCCAGTTCGCCAAATGAAATCAAAAACTGGTCGCGAGTTATCGACAAAAAAGAACAAAAGCGCAAGCTGGCCGAAACGGCATTAACACCAACGACAGAGTTGCAAGTTTTATCGCCACGAACACCAGCTAAGGAGTCAACACCACCACCACTGCCAACCAGTCCCACCGAATGCAGCACGCCACTAGGAAAAAGTTACAATTTAGATCTAAGCACAATTGTGCCGCAGTCACAGAAACTCTCGCAAAAGCAGCGCAAACGACTCTCCTCTGAGTCACAGAATTGGCGTGCCAATAGCACCGCACCTTTGGAGCTGAACAGCACGCCTGTAGCGGTGCCCAATGCTTGGGGCGTGGTAGCCAGCCCACCGACAATACATCCAGAGGCTTTTACTTCCCCGCCTGCCACGGGCAGCATCACTGATCCCACCTCATTTGCCAATATGATGCGTGGACAGAGTGCTACGTCAGTCGCAGGCTCAGATCAAAGCAATAGCTTCACCAAGATCTTGGCCGATGAGCGACGCCAGCGTGAAAGCTTTGAGCGCATGCGCAACAAGTCGCTGGTCCACACCCAAATGGAGGAGACGGCCATTTCGGAGTTGCGCGTATTTTACAACGTGGACAACATTGACGACGAGACAATAACCATTGAGCGCAAGTCCAGGCCCAGCAATATGAATTTTAGCACCTGGCTAAGGCATTAAGTTATCCTAAACGCAATTTCTTTTTTGACAATGCTTGCTATTACATTTATTTATGTGTTCGTCTATCTGTGTGTGGATTTGTGCCAGAAAGTGTTAGTGTTTGTGTTTTAAATCAAAGAAATGAGTACGCGGCGTCACCAAGCGCGTTAAAATCACTTCAGATGTAAAACTCGGAACCACCTGTAAAGGGTGCATAAAAATTTTAAATTTATGCCTTAAAATATTATTATTTGGACGGCACATAGAGTGAAAGTGTAATATCATAATGCTGCAATAATAACCTTGTTCATTATATTCTAATGCAATAACACAAAGAGTAACAATCTTTTTATTATAATGCATAAACATAGTACGTTTAGATATTTACAAGTTTGGGAGAACATAAGGAATAGCAAATGAGGCAACAAAACAAATGATGAATAAATAGAAATCGAAAACTTAATCAAATACCCAAAACCTACGATTTTACATGAATGGATATGGCTAAAGATGGATACATATAGCACACAGATTAAATGAGAAATGGCTAGCTCAAAAGCACTCCTTACGAAAAGCGAATCCATACTGATCGCATTTGACGCGCAACGTTTTGGCCAGTTGTGGTGGCCCACAATAGAAGACGGTCACCTTGCCTTTCTGCTGTGCCTGCAGCTGTTTAAAGACCTTGTCCCAATTGGGTCGACCCGCATTGGTGCGGGTCTTGAGGCCAGTGATTAGATCACGTTTGCCCTGCAAGAAAGATAGGTGATAATCAGTGGGTCGTTTAACTTATGGATTTTATTACCTTCTCGTGCAGCAGATCCAGCGCCAATTGGAGACCCACTGCTTTCATATCGTTGCGCTGCAGTGCGCTTGTAATGTACATATGCATGTCCAGAAAACTTAAAAGAGAATGGAAGAATTAGATCATCAGCTTGAATCAATTACTTATTTTATAGACTTACCGCTCCATGGCGCCTCCCAGTTCGGCCTGCTCAATTTCGAGCTGTGAAAGCAGATTAACAAACCACTCAAAGGAGCGCTGATCGCGATTAATCCAAAAGAAGTCCACTTTGCGCAGATTCATCACAGACTTGGGTATCTCGCTGGCCCACTCGAACTGGCATCTCGGGCAGCTATGCCTCGCCTTCCAATAGCGATGCATGATCGATTGTAAGATGGAGGCAAATGGCGTCACGCCAATGCCCGTGCCAATAAGCACCGCATGTTGGGCACCAAATATATGGCTAGATGGTGCACCATATGGACCATCAATAAAGATCTATTAAAGAAAATCCCATTAGTAGGTGTTAGTTCGGATTGGGTTGTGTGTGTGTGTGTGTGTGTGTTGGTATCACCCTAACCTCCATAACGCCCGCATCGAGTGTAACCTTGCTACCGCTGTTAGTTGTGGAGCTGCCACCGCTACCGCCGCCGCTGCCTATGCCCCGATTTGTTAGGGATGTGGACAACGTGCGCAGAAATGTTGGACGAAGTAATCGCGACTTTCTGCTGCCCGTGCCAGTGTTTGTGTTATCCTTGGAAAGCATTGATTGGGATAAGGATTTGTTTAAGCTTTAGTATTTAGGTTAGTGAATGATGGGTTTCGACATATATAAGAGTTACCTCCAACGGCTTATCCTCTGTGGTCAAACTTAGCTGCGTCACATGCAGCCTGTCAGCGCCACTCTCGGCCCGGGACAGTCGCCCCTGCTCCACACCGCTTATCTCATAGGCGCCACCATTAACTTCCGCACTCACAACCGTCGTTGTCAGCTGTGCCTCACTCAGCTCTAAGCTGGGCGTTTTGAAAGCAATAATTGTCGGCTTATTGCGCATGTAGCGAAAACTTTGCGCCAGCGACTTATTCTGCGGACTCAGATACGCTAAGCCCACGCTGCTGTTACGAGCGCGCCGCATTCGCTTCTCATCAAAGGCACGCTCCGACTCCGAACGACCCAAGGCGCGCAAGCTAAAAACGAATTACGAAGGAAATTTTAAATGTCATCGGTACTTATCGATACAAAATTAAGGGGAAAGAGACTAGTCGAATTCGAAGCTGTCTTATAATTTTCGAAGTTGACTCAAAAAGGTCAATAGACAATGGTTCCAAGCACTTATCAAAAACTTGATCCTTAGCTTAATACTTACGCCTTGAGACGACTGCGCTTCTTGCTCTTCATGCTGATATCTGGCAGCGAAATGCTCTTCTCCAGCGGTCTTTGTGTGGCTCTAAGCCTCAAGGCATCACGCTCATTGTCGGCCACAAAGGCGCCATTAGCAATGCCTGTAGCCTGGCGGGTGGGCTTGCTGGACTTCGGCTCGATGGTCTCCTTGCGGGAAAAGGTGCGCTGCAGCGTTTTCTTGATGCTTAGAATGCGATTCACACCTGTTGTTGCCGTGGGCGCATCAATTGCGGCAGCTGCCGCCAGTTTACGGTGCTGGCGTGGAGGACGCTCAGGTGGAGTCTGATCGCTCGGGTTGTTGGTGCTGCTGGTCATGTTGCGTGCGAGAAAGTCCGTTTGAGGCGTCGTCTCTGCCGTGGGCGGTAGACGAGACATCTCAGCCAGCGCTGGATTGCGTGCCTCATTCAACAGCATGAAACTGGGCGTGGGTATTGCATGCATGTGTTGATTCACCTCACCATTGTGCAGCTTCTGCTGTTCGTGCTCAAAGTAGCGATAGAGTCGATTCGTCCACTCGCCCACAGTACGAATGTGGAGCCACATGTAATCTTCCTGCTCGGGTGCCGAGCTAATCGTAAACGGATGCCACTCGTAGTTGGCGATCGCTGGTATGTTGACAAACACATAATCCCCAGGCCGGAAGTTGAAGTTAAAGGGCCGCTTGATAACCAGATGAATGACCTTAGAGGGAAGCAGCAAGCCGGAACTAATATACGTCTTGCCATGCTCGCCACGCATCCAAACAAATCGCAGAACCCGCTCTACAATGTACACGAGACCCGGCAGCATAAACCACTTCCAGAAGTTCGGTCCGTGGAACAAAGTGAGTATCCAGAAAGGTACATAGAGCAAATGCGTCCAGTAAAAGACCTCAAAGCTTCCCTTGCGCCGCACAAACGGTTGCGAGCAAATAAACATTATCATTAGAATTACCAGCAAAGCAACGCCCGTGGGATTCGCACAGCCGGGAATAAGTCCAAACAAACCAGGCCGATCTGTTAGCAGCCACTCCCCAATGGTAAAGTGTCCTGCATTAATCTTGGGATCGTTAATTACAATTATCGAGAAGTTAAACAAATGCATTATTGTATGAACCAAACTCAATACGGAAATCGTTATGCCCGTCAGCTTGTGCAGATAAACATGATGATCCAGTGGCAGGACAGAGGATAGTCCTCTTGAGCGCATATAAGTGAGTGAATGTCGCAACATTAGCACCAGTACCCAGGCACAATTAAAGTTTAAACATTGTCCTGCCAGAAAAGAAAGATCAAAGCAGTAATTATCAGTTTAATGTTGAGCTTCGTTACTTTCAGGGAAGTTTTCTCCCATTTTTAATGGAAGATATATTAAAAAATAATTAGAGAATCTCTCACCACAGGCTCTAGCAATTATTACAAAGCCATTGCTGGCACGATACTGTATGGCACGGGAGATGAAGAGGCACAGATTGACGGCAATATAGAAGAATAGATATGTGACAAAGACCTGGTTGTTCTTCATGTAGGCCAGCGTCAGCTGATGAGGTATTGTATTCCACAGTCTTGACTTTTTGTTGCTTGCCGATGGCTCCTCAGCAATGGGCACCAGCCAGCGATCAATACTGTGTAAATGTAATGAATGAAAAGATCTAAGAAAAAAAGCTTTATAATCTCTTACGTAATGCTGAGATTCTCGAGCAGACCGCCGTGCTTGTGCAGCTGATTTTTGAGGGCTTCATAGGTGATCTCGCCGCTGTTGTGCGGATCGGCATCCTCAAACATGGCGCTTGTTAGATCCTCGATTTGATCTTCGGAGAACTCCATGCCGTTCTCCTTAATGCAATGCCGTATCACATCATGCAGCTCCTTGTGCTGTATAAGCCCATCACCTGGGGCGTATACATAAATCAAATAAGTTAGAAACTAAATCGATGGACACGAACTCACCATCAATATCGTAGACCTTAAATAGAAAGCGTATCTTATCATCGGCCGATTGTCCTGAGAACTGATGTATGGCATCTATAAATTCCTGCAGCGATATTGATCCTGAATTATCCTTATCAAATATTTGAAACACACGCTCCGTAAAGAAGGGCTGTAAAACGATAAATTAAATTGGGTAAATGCCGTTGAATTATTCAAGCCGTTCTCGTACATTCTTGGAGGTGACAATTTTTTGGAACTCCTCACGTCGTATTTCCTGCTCATTTCCCACGGTGGTGCGAAAAAGCTGCTCCAAACGAGCCAGCGAACTCTTGTCAAAGCCGGTGCGTGGTCTTTAAATAAATGGTGAGAGAATAAGTGTATATGAGAATTAAGGAACTTTCTTTAGCAATGAAATGAGATATGTTTAATCAAATGGAGATAAACGTTTTAAAGACTTATCTAGAGCGTAAGATTCATGATAAATGATTGCTTTATCCTTATGACTAAGATGTCATCAACAACTTAATATTTTGACCTTTTCTGAGATAATAACAGTTTAAGAACTTACCGGGAATTTGTTAGATGTGATATAAATTCCATGACCTGATTCGTTGAGATAAGATTGGTGCCATCGATGTCAATCAAACGATAGAGTTTATCCAAAATCTGTAAGCACATGGTAATATAATAAAAGAACCCTTTTTCGTTAAGGATAAGTTACTTACACCTCTAGTATGCCAGATGTCACGAAAGTTTTTAAAACTCACTTGACTCTTCTCGCCACAGATGACATAGGCCACCGATTCAATTTGCTCTGCGAAATCCATTTGGCGATCGTCGCTGCAATACAGTTGAAGCATACACCCAAGAACCCAACGTATTAACATTACGATTGCCATTACAGGTAACAAGCACCACAATGCACCAAAAACACAACGACCAGTCATGGTAAGGACTGCACCAGCTACAGCTACAGCTACAACTGCAGCATCAAATTGCAGCCTCCCGCGCCCGACACGCTATATTTGTATTTGAATGACTTCATTACGACAGGCGGCCAGTGACAGTTGTTGCAACAGAGACACAAAGAGAGAGAGTGTGTGTCGTGGCAAGAACAGGCCGGGTAGCGGCATGCAGACTATGTTAGCTGTTGTATATGTTAACATACAACACAGATAGCATCACCATTTGGCGATGGCATCGCCGTTGGCGTGCAAAGTGCAACGCTGGCATTCGCTGTTAGGTAGCCGCACAACTGGCGCAGCTGGAATGCCAAAGAGCCTGGAGCAAGGCACAACCATACTAACTGGGTGTGTGTTTGTGTGTGTTTGTGTTTGCAAGTGTATAAGAGGGAAAGAGGAGAGTGCAAGCTTTGGCTTGGTTTGGAGACTGATACAATTTTTTTTTACTGGCAGCAGGCTAATTGTTTTGGCACCGCTTTAAAAAGGCAAATGAAGAGACAGACACGAAAAAAAAACCAGAGCAAAAACAGGAACAGCAGCAACTTTATATGTTTGTATATATATACAGTGGTCACTCGACAAAAATGCAAAGCATTCCAAATTCGGGCAATCCTTTCTTGAAAAAACATGTGAACAATAATGATAACAATCTGGGCTCTAATTATAATCATAAACCATTTTTTTGAAAGATGTTTTAATAATTAATATGGAAAAAATTCTAAAATATTTGCGATTTAAATCAAATATTTGAATGATTTTGCCTTAAATGTTGTCTAACAAAAAGTATAAGGAAAACAAATTTAAAAACAAATTTATCTGACCTAAAATTTATTTTAAAAGTTTTATTTTCAGACTTTATTCATTTTATGACTCCTTAATACCAGAAAAGATTTTTAAATTGTCATCAAAGGTTAAAGTTTAAGGTTCTTGGGGTATTATCTCTTAACAAGTTTCCTGCTCTTTGTCGCAAGTACTCATTAGTGACTGTTTACTGTACATACTATGTCCCTTTTATACTTACGTGAGTCGCCCCTTTAGATGCTCAATCCAACGATCTTGCAGCAAATATCCATTTCGCTCCAGATCGAAAAGCTGGAAGAGTTTTTGTTGAAATTCCTGTAAATAAAAGAACAAGATGTAAAGAAATACAATTTATATGTGCGTTAATTAATTTATTTCTAGTACACTGACAAACTACAGCTAGTGTTTACTTAAACATTTGTATACACCAAGCTAAATACAGATGGAAGATTTATGCTCAAAAGTTGAAAGAGAGAAGAACATAATAGCTGATTGATTCTCGTTTGGTGTTGGTTCGTCTACAGTATTTATTTTATTTTTAAATTTTGCATTAATTAAATGCTTATTAAAATCTTAATGACAATCAATCTCACGATATTTGTCTGCATATGGAGGTATTTTTTTATTTCTCCCCCCACTCATGTTTGTTTTATTTTTCTCGTCACAGTCGATCGGATCGGGCAAGATAGGCGCTTTATGTGCCCAACCCGATGAAAAATGTGCATATTTAACGGATGAGCATGCCGAGCATGCCGAGCTTGGGCCAGCGTCGACTGGTTGGACAGCTTTCTTGGAGCCCGTAAAATCGACAAAATATATGTAAAAACAGCAACACCAACAACAACAAAACTTAATACAAAGCACAATGAATGAGTGAAAGAGAGGAAGAGTGAGAATGGCACAACAACAAACAGCATAAATCAAAATCCAAAAAAAAAAACGAGTTTATTATTTTGGCTACAGGTAAAGGACCACAAAACAAAATATGTAGCACAAGGTCAACACATATACATATTCATACATATGTACAAAAACAGTCTGTAAAGAGAGTTTCATTCCCGATGCGTTGCGGTTTGGTTTGCATACTACGATTTTAGCTGTTATTTGTTAAAGGGTTGTAATTAATGCAGCTGCATTGTAATCTTCTCGTACCTCGTCAAGAAATAGTTTGCGGAATGCCTCACGTGTGTGTTTCCCCTCACCGAAACGGGCACTGCACTCAGATATCAAGAGCCAACGTTGTTTCTCCCGTCGCGCCTCCAGCTCCATCGAGCTGCAGTTTTTATCTAAATTAAGCTTGTATCGCTCCATGTACAAACTCGATTGCGGCTCATATGGCACTTCCGGCACCGTGCCGTAATCATTTGCAGCGTCACTTGGTTCAGCTATCAGAATACTCGGTGAGTTGGCAGTTGTGGTCAGCGTGGGCTGAGTTTCCTGCAGCACAAAGGATTCGTTGGCCTCCAAATCGAATACGGCGGCAGGTGGTAACTTTTCAACGATCGTAGCATCATTCTCTGTGAGATATTCTCGTGGACCGTGCATACGCTCCAGATATATCACAGCCTGCTGGAGCACTTGACTAACGCCACTCGGCTCGGATTGGACGACATTGGTGCTGATGCTGGTTGTGCTGTTGCTGCTGCTGGGCAGCTCATCGGAGAAGGACACTTTTTTGGGTGAGCGCGATGGTGTAACGGGTATTTCCAATGATTTGCTTGAGGACACAGAGCCGCGATGATTGTCTTGCGCATGCGAATCGTAATCCATTTTGATTTTGGCGCCAAACAAACACAAACACACTCAACTATAGAGGCATTGTCATATTAACTGTTGCACCTGCGCAATTCTTAATTAATCGATAACAATTGAGCGTTTTACCGTTGGCTTTTTCGAGAACAGAACGTTAACGGTTAGTAGCAGGGCGACTTAATAGAAGAACGACACGGCGAACAACGAACAATCGCACGGCGAACAGCGGACAGCGAACTAAAGCAACACCAATCGGACGCAGCAACGAGCAGCAACTGAAAGCGAAAGCCCAAAACACGAATCGCAGTTCCCCAATGCGACGCGACGTGCGGCGGCCCTCGGCTCGGCTTCGCTTAATTGTTGTTGTTTTTTGATGCGGGGATCTGGCTTGGAACGCGTTTCAGTTTTAGAAGTCAGCGACGTGCTAAAATCGCTTTAATTTCGAAGATTTTTGAATTAATAGCCAGAATGGAATCTTAAAGGCTGTCATAAATACATGTATGTACACCCGATCGTATAATTTTCTTCAATTCCAGTGGGTTGAATCAAACAGACGATTTTTGTTGTTGTCTATTTTTGATTCAGCAGTCAGACGGTTTGAGTTCGATAGATATGGTAATTTGGTCTGTACGCTTTGTGTATTTTGTTTGATAAGGTGCAAATAATTTGAGTTCAGGTGCAGAGTAGCGCTTTTTGACGTCTTCAATATTTCTGTTGTTATTCTTTTCTTTGCTTTTTTTTTAATTTCATCGGCCGTGTTGTGTAATTATCAAACTGGTTCATGTGCCGAACGTGTCTGTTTCCGAATTCTGCTCTGGCTGCATTTGTAACACATTTTCACGAAATATTTGTGAATCTCTATCATATTGTACTTAACTATTTTGTTGCTACTGCTCTTTGTTTGACTCATGTCTCTTTGTATAGTCGAGTACATTGGTCTTATACAGGGCCAACGACAGCTGGCCGAAACGCTTTAGGCCAGGAAATGATTGTCCGTTGACCGCAACCATTGTTTGCGGTCTTATCAAACGTAAATTCCAGCATGGCTCACTTGTGGCTTGGCAGCTAACATAACAAATTACTGTTAAATAGTTCATTTGCCTAAGCTTGGCCCATAACTCAATCTCAATCTCAATCAAGGCCAACAAACATCAGTAAATTTGAATTTTTATATCAGCTAACATTCACAGCTATTTTTCTTTAACACTTTCAACAATCTATCATGTTTCGGATAAAGTCATTGAACTTGACTCTCGACTGCAGTGCCTTGAAAAAATCGTGAAGTGGTAGCCAAAAATATAATATTTTTAATTTCAATTTTAGCCAAAGGGCAAACACAAAAAAGATTTGTGGAGCAATTTGTTGCTAAACCAGTTACTGTTTTTGTTTTGTTTTTTTATATAGGGTGTATAGCATTTGCATAAATTAAAAATTGATCTAAAGAAAGAAATGGGGAAATAATAAAAAGAAAATTGATATCAAGTACAACATTGTCTCTTATTTGACGCTGTTATCTTGGTGAATGTAAATTAAATTTATAGAGATAACAAAGCAATATTACATCTGTAAGCATGTTTAGATTGTTGATAACTGTATCTCGGTTTTTAATCAAAACAGTGGCGATGATAATTCAAGAATTTCTTGGATCAGAAATGAGGATATGAAAAAAAGGGAGAGAGATATTAAAATTATTTATTGTATTCACAAATATTTATCATGTTTATGTTGTATGAACTTTACTATATTACTGAATTGCTCATCAAACTTTAATTATTATGTGGTATCTTAGCTTCAAGCTTTTAATGTTCAAATAATGATATTTATTCATCCCAATAATTGCACGATGCCTTCTCATAAACAATGGCCAATATATTTTAATATAATAATTTGATTAATGTGCGCCATTGGCCTTTGTTTCGGTCATTGGTCGCCCCAATCTGCGAAACGTTATATTAGTATTAGTATGTGTGTGTATAGTTGTAGTATTAGTAGTATTAGTAGCTACCGCTTACTTTTTCTGGCCGCCACAAAATGGCGACGTTCGAATTGAACATGGGCCCAGATTCAAATTCAAATTCGAATTCAAGATCGTGTCAGCAGTTAAGACCGACTGCACCGAACACCAGTTGCTGTTTTGTTTTGCTGAATGTGCTCAAGCCGACTCAATCAATAGCTTTTAATCAGCGCCCGCACCTGCTCTCTTTTACTCTCTCACTCTCTCTCTCTCTGCAATCAGTTGACTGCCAGTTTATTCGTTTCACGCATTTATGGCCATTGTTGTTAATTGCTGAAATTGGCATTCCCGCTCACAGCGGGACGCTCCACTGCAGCAAGTCACATTGTCGGCTCCCAGGGGAGCTAAGGCCCAAAGCTGGATGACTGCTGCTGCTGCTGCACACACACAAACACACAATCACAGCTGCGGCAGGCAGCAGGCGGCGTAGGCTGCATTTAATTGCGCTCTGGCGCTGGCGCTGCAATTGACACCGCAGCGGCCAATTATAAAGCACCTGGAATTGTTTGGTAATCTTCACATGCATAGATACTAATAAAGTGCAGGTTCCCTTGAGCGGACACCCAAGGTCTCAGTTTTTTTGTTGTTTGCCCCACCATTTAAGAGATGTTGAATAAATAACAAAATGAACACTGATAAATTGACATTTAGATTTCTTTTGAGAATAATACTACACGAAATCAAAATAATTAATCGCCGTACTTGACCTCATCTATTGTTACTTAACTATATTTTAATTAGTTTCAACCCTTTACTGCTGAAATCCAAACACACAAAAAGCTTAAGAGCAAACATGAAGAATTGCCAAATGATGAACAGGATTTTGTTAATATTTATTATAAAATAATGACTTGATTTCTTGACATTCATTCAAAAAGAATAATATGTTTGTTTAATTGCGTATACAACATTTAGTTCAGTAACTCTTCGAATAAAACGAATATTTTTTTAAACAAGTTTGTTGATTTATGTTATAATAATGGGTAAATCTAGATCATTATGATATTATTATAATTGTTAAAGCAACAGATTTTTTCATTGCTTATTTACAAAAATCAACTAAGCTTAGTCAAAAATATTAAAAGTTAATACTCTCAACCTTCATGTGTAGCTCTTCTTTTAGTTTCGTTGATTTATGTTGATGGAACTCAATCAAAATCGCCAATACCCGACTAATTAAAAAAGTTTTTTCATATACTCGTTTGAATATTTTCTTCAATATTAGTTCGCTTTTTTCTTTTATATATATCTCCTCAATTAAGTGTACTATGTTACAAAACAGTAAAAGAAAATAACTACAATAAATCGTGATAGCTGTTTATCGTAATATATTTGTGGATATCTGCCGGGTGGTCCATTGGTTTGACACAGATAGCACTCAAGTCTTAACTGCATTGGCATGCAGATTGATTTGGTTGGCAAGCGTTTGCAACATTGAGAGGCGATTTTCCAAATGGCCAGAGCCAGAGCTGAGTTGTCTTGTGGAGACTGTTGACTGCGCAGTGTCATCAATTTAAATTAAGTTCCCGACTTTATCATCGCCACATGCCTGGCACTAACATCGGCACTGCCCAATACAAACTTGCCACAATCGTTGCCGTCATCATTATCCAAAACATGTCATTAGACGGCGGCGGCAGCAACAACAACAACGACAACAACGAAGACGACGACTGCTTTTCTAGAATCCTGTTCTGACACTGCTATCAACTGGCATTCGCATTCCAAGCGAGCAGCGACGTCAACTGCGTGCGGCGGCGCAGCGGAAATTGGCTCAAAGGCGCTTAGCCGCACGGCAACGCAACAACGGCAACGCAACTTCAGACTCTGCGCAGACGCAGACGCGCTAACATCGCCTTCAACATTGTCGTTGTCATCATTCGATGTGTCTTGTTGTTGTTTTTGTTGTTGTCGCCTAATAAAGCAGCCGCGCGGATCGCAACGCTAATTAAAATAATTGAAATTTCTCACGGGAAACGGTTCAAGCAAGCAGCTGGGCAAGTGTCGCATTTGCTCGCGCAGGGCATCCGCACATCCCGAACTGAATCACACATCGGCTAGCCCGGCTTTTTAACTAACCATATCCGTTGCGAGTGCGGCTAATTGCAAATTGATCTCAATGCAATGCAGCAGCGAATGCAACAACAACATGGACATGTCCCCAACAATCGAATTGACAGACCCGGGCCAGTCAACATTACCTGATGGACATTAACATGGATCATAGCGTCGGCGGAGACATCGACAACAACAACGAAGACGACAACAACAACGACGACGACGAAGACGGCATCGCCACAAACTCATTCTGAGCATTAAGCAAGTTGGCATAAATGCATAAATTTCATTAGCTGCCAAAGGCGGTTATAAATTTTGATACGATAGACAGAGAGTTCTTGACTAAAGTGCTGTGGTGTCCTGGTTCTGGTTGTTCCTGGTGTTGGCACTTAAATTAAATGTCAGCTTAGTTGGCTGCGTAAATAATTCAATATTTCTGTAAAGTGAAGACAAAAAAAAAAAAAAATATGCACAAAACCATTAAGACAGGAAACGTGGCCAACAAAATGTGCGGCTGTTGCAGATCTAAGTAACAGATAACGCAAAAATAAGCTAACTAACTAACAGACATTTGTATGTATGTTGATTCAAAGAGTTACTTTTAAGCGAATTTTATTCACGATATTCACGCACTCGTAAAGTTGTCGAAAATGATTTGCAGATCAAGATTTGTGCGCACAATTTATGTGATAACAAAACTCTGAAATGCTTTACAGCAACAGCAACAAATATAGCAACAACAACAACAACTGCTTTAAGACCCAGTTGCAGGTATCCAATTAGTGAGGCGCTTCTATTTGAAATTCAAACAATTATTAGTGCCTCCATGTAGCGCTAATAATGACGCCTTTAAATGTGCAATAACAATTTTTCAGACGCGCAAAAAGTGCATACTCTAGATATATATATACTATATACGTATATATTTCATGTGTGCGTGTGTGTGTGTGCAAGTGCCGCCCATTGGCTAGCTGGTTAACCAGCTTTTAGCTTCAAGCAGCTGCACGAAAGAGAAAAAAAAAGAAAATTACATCGCCTGAATGAGCTACGTGAACTGTTTACTGATGCTGCCTGTTGTTCGCCCAGCCCAGTCTACACTGTAGGACTATCACAATGTATGTTAACATATTGGCAAAGAAGATTTATTATATGTGGTGTAAAAATACCCTTGCCGCAATGTGAAGTTCATTAAGTTAACGGCTTTAAAGCGTTTTGATCTGAGATAAGTAAAATTGAATTAGATAAAAGGATGATAAGCTTTCTATGCTTAAAAGTTAACTAATATGTCTTATACTATGTATATTTCATTAATTAAACTTATATTTATTTATTTCTTATATTAGTTTAAAATGTGTTGGTTACATTACGACTGAAACAAATAACGTCTAAAGCAACTAAAATTTTCATCTCGATCGGCAAGCTGTCGTCCTCTTTTGTCTGTTTGCAAAACCGTCTTATACCGTTTAAAACGATGAGTATAAGATGATAATTGGCACGCTGCAGTGGTTGCCTTATTACGCATACGCATCGATGACAACAGGCATTAGGTGAATAAATTCCATAAGCCGTGTAGCTATGCGAACTCGTGCTTAAGTGAGATGAAGAAAGATGAAAAACGCTAGGAAATTTAATTGGCTTAAGCAATCACTGAGTAGCTTACTTTAAGTTAAAGCTGTTTGAAAGATGCAAACTGAAAAAGTATATTAGAGTTAGTGTTGAACTTTAGAGACTTGTTAATTTGAAAGGAGTTTTGATTCATCAACGTCCAGCGATTGCTGCCCAATGTCTCAATGAATTTGATTTGCAGCTGCGTAGGCGGATTGTTGTATCTTATAGCTACATATATACAAATATAGTTGCTTACTCACTGGCGCAGCTGTCAGTTCAATTAATTTCTAACGGTGCCACACATACGATTCTGAGCTCTGCTTGCAACTTTTAGAATGTGCTTTGCCCTTCCACTCAAACGGTTTCAAAGCTCTCAAGTAAAGCTTAATGGAAAAGTTCCAGGAATGATAACTTTGTTAAACTTTTGAACCTTTTTGACCTGGATATTATCATAACTTTATGAAAAGTTTACAATCTGCAAAGGAACTATTATGAACTATTAAAAAAATGTAAATAATTACATCCAAATGACGTTAACAAGCGTTGCTTGTCTTGTTTCGCACGTTGAATGGATTTTAATTTTAAATTTGTTTTATTTTTTATTACGTAAATTTAATTATTTGCAATGCAAAATTTTTTTGAAATCGCCCTCTTTGATTCGAAATCGTCGTGATCATTAATCATTTTTTAGCAGTTGCCGTTGCTGATTAAAAATTGGGCGCACAACGCGATACTTTGGCCAAATTAAGCCCTTGGGAATGGTGTTGCACAGTTGCAACCGTGCTGGCAGTAGAAGCAGTAGTAGTAGTAGCAGTTGTAGCAGTAGTTGGCACCATGTTAAACGAAATGCATTGAAATGCATGGCACATGGACATGTGTGTGGTGGAGACCGCCCGGGCGACAGCTGAAACAAAGTGTGTGTCAGTTGGAGTCAGGTGTAGTCATAAAGCTTCGGGGCTATGTTGCACAGTTGCCTGACACTGACACCTACCTCGCTCGATCAGTCTCAGTCTCTGAGTGGCAACAAGAAAACTGGAAGCTAACAAACGGAAATTTTTTTGGGATTGAGTTGGAATTTATGGGTTGCCCAGCGTCAGTTTAATGAGTTTCTAGCATTAATAAAATATGCAAAGGCAACAAAAGGTGCAAGGCATTCGAGTAGGAGTCGTTGTTGTTGCCACAGCTTCCACACACACACACAAACACACACACACAGATACACTTAAAACAAAACAAAACAAAAAGTTAAATGCAATTGGATTAGATTAGACGTGGCCCAGCTGTCGTGACAGGTTGGAGCTGAGCGGCGGGCACGAAACCGAACGAATGAGAATTTATGGCCAATGCCGTGCGAGCCAGAGGCCGGTTCAGCCTGGTCGAAATTGTTGTTGCCTGGTGCGTGCATTGGACGCAATATTTTATAATGACTTCATTACAACAACGAATGCAAGCAACAACAACAACAACAATAACAACATTTGCTCTGGGGCAAAACTCTCGAAAATACAAAAAAAAAAATTGCAATAAAAACGCTGAGTTTATTTTGATTTTCTTCGGGCCAAATTTGGCTGCTTTGATTCGTCGCATAATTGCCAATTACCGTTATACCACAAATGCTCGTGGGCGCACTCTTGTTTGAGCCTGCTGGGACTACGACTATATATCTCACATATAATTGCCAAATGATTTCTTATGCCGTTGTCACGCAAACCCTGCGGGTTGTCTCCCCATCCTCCCTCTATAATACAAAAAAAATCAAAATTATTGTTAATTTAATGTCAAAATATTCTGCATTGTTTGCTTATTTGTGGTCGGATCAGGTAGGGTTCGATAGAAACTTTGAGCTATGAATTATGTTTTGGTTTAAGGTTTTTTTTTCACAAGACCATCTTGAAGACGGGCAGTATTTTCAAGAGCCACAGTTCAGGTTGATTGAATAAATATAACTGCAACAACTTCAACTCCAAATAGAACAAATAAAATCGTGTGGCACGTTTACGATCAACTTATAGATTGAGTCTCACAATTTGAAAGTTTAGTTTATAAGGAAAAAACCTTAAGAAAAATTTTAGGTTTAAGTTTGATAGTTGGTATAGTTTTACAGTATTTTACAGAATTAAATTTCAGTTTGTAGACCTTAAATTTTTCTTTTGTCGTTGCAATAATTTAAAGCTTTTGAGTAGGTTGACTAGTGTTATTAATAAAAAGCTAGAAGAGTCGATCAATTTTAGTTACATTCAATCTGGCCCTGCTTCATTTATAAACATTCCTAGTAACAGTTTGAGGGTCACTGAACAAAATGTAATCGGAGTTTTACTGATTTGTTTGCCTTCGGTCACAGCTATGACTAAGGATAACTTGCCCAACAGTGTCGCTCTTTCTCTTTTTGTTTATGTGTGTGCACCACGCCGGCATCGTTATCTTGAGCCATGAATCCAAGGCCTGGGGGGCAGTTGCACGCTGTTGGATCTTACTTAGCCTGGTGGCTTTTGGCTATGGGCTTTTGTCAGCCATTTATTGATTGCTTTAATAGGCGCAGCCGTTCACTTTGCAGGCCTCACACACTCAGCCTTAGCCTTAGCCCAAGTGAATGTACTCCAAACGTACATTCACACACACACACAGACACAGACACACACTTTTTGCATACAGTCACAGCAGTTTCCTGCACGCACATTTGCATTTTATTTAAATGCTATGTGTATGGTAAAATTAGCGTCTAATTGGAGTTTACACGCTGCATTTTTATGCGCAAATAAATTGTGGCAATAGAGCCTGTGGGCAATGCAACAAAACCGCCCTCCCCCTCCGCCCTCATGCACGTCCATTTGTTGTTGGCTTCCCCTTTGGCAGGTTTTGCACAGTTTGTAGTTTGCCATTTGCCGAATTTGTCAGCGTTTGTCAAAAACGAGTCTGGCATTTTGTGATTGCGATTACGCGACTTAAACATAAACAACACAGAAAATAACAAAAATCAAAGTACAACAACAAGTGCGCTCGCACAGGCATTCACTACACACACACACACACAACCACACAAACACTTATACACTCGCGCGCACGGCAGCTCCAATTTAGCTGCCTCTCTCACTCGCTTCGGGGGCCAACTTTGCGTATGCGTGATTTTATTTTTTATATTCGATCTTTGTTTTTTGTCTTCTTTTAGCAATTTTATAATTGCACATTACAACTACAACGTCGCACATTCACGCACACACACAGACACTGGCATAGACACACGCACAGGTGTCAGTTGGACACAGTGGGCGTGTTTTATTAGACGCAGTTGCTGCCTCAACAACAACAACAACAACAACCAAAAAGACCCCGCTTCAAAATGGCGTCCATATAAAAAGCCAAAGCTGCAACAAAATTAACGACAAGTTGCGCGTTTTAGCGAATCGATGAAAACCGTTTACAAATTCAGCTCAAAGCCGAACGATTTGTGCAAAGATGGATACTCGAACGTAATGGTGCATTTATAAATGATTTTAGTCAAAACATGGCGATCTTTTACAAATGATATAATAAATTGAGTTGAATGATGAAAAGATTTTGATCAAAAAGTATTTAGCGAGGCTTAAAAAAGTGCGTGGTAAGGAAGAGCAGGTTGACATACTTATGCAAAAATGGTTAAAGAATAAGTTTTTTAATAAATTGATTGGCGAATTTGTTTTGACAATAAATCTTTTTCTAAAATCTAAAGTTTCTGATATCAAAAGACTTTTCAACTTTCAATAAAACATCTTTATTTATATCTGTAAAAGAGCCACTCCACTATTAGAAACTTGAAAAAACATATACCCATAAGCATGAATTATTATATTATTGTATTGAATTATATTAAGCTGAACGACACACAACACTGACACTCAAAACTTAAGCCACGACATATCTGCGACATCTCTAAAAAAGTTTTGTTTAAGTGAACATTTGGTGTAACAAGGATTGCATAAAATACATCTACATCTACAAATATATATGCATTTTAGCAGCTTTTGTTAAGAAAGCTTTCTTCAAAGTTGTGGCTTAAGCCAGAAACAATTTTTTTGCTATAAGAAAAAAACCTGTGCTAATAATTGTTGAATAAATTCTCTAACTGTGCAAGTGCTTAGTGTTTATGAGATATTGAAACGTGTTGAATTTCGTTTTCTTTTTGTGGCTGGTGCTGCCAACAGCAGGTGATAATCCTCTCGCACAAGCTATCCGCTTGCCAGCTGCGTCGTCAGCTTTGGGCGATTCTGTTAGATCTCTTGTTGAACATGTGCTTATGGCCGCCTCTGCCTGAATGGCTGCTTAGCAGCAGCCTGCCTGCCTAGCTGCCTAGTTGACTTCGTTACTGTGGCTGCCACTGGCGATATCGCATTACCAGCTGTGACAAGCGCCTGGCTACCAGGCCGAAATCCGATACAACATTTGCTGCTGCCGCTCATGTAGAGCAGCTGCTCCACTTGACTCTGCACTGATCTCAATTGCACACTTGAGTTTTGCGGCAGCCCACTTATATTTTGATTTTTCTCCAAGCTGCATCTATATATATAGTATGGTTATGTATATTTCTTCTTTCAATTAATTTCGCATTTGCATTTTCATATTTATTTCGTTGATGCTTTTTGCCGCCTGTCACTCGCAGCTATGTAACGTCATCTTCAACATGACAGGCGCTGCTAATCCACACCTACCTACGAGCTGGGGCTTTTCAAGCAGCTTCACCAGCTGCAGAGCTAGGTACCACAGCCACTAGCTACCAACTACCAACTACCACTACCAACAACAAACAACCAACTAGCAGCTGCAATCTGCACTTCACTCCAGTCGAATGATGCTGCCTCTTCGTTGTAGCGCAAAAATTATTAACGCCATTAACGGCAATAGAAATATTTGTGTTTGCCACACAGCCAAAAGCATTGCCGCCCCGCGTTCCGCTTAAACAAGTTGCAGTTACTTATCGTGCAACAAGAAAAAAATAAAAACAACTAGAACATTACTCTTTAAAGTAAACGACTAGTGAATACTCTGATTGTAGCACAAAAGCAGTTCGAATTGCGAATAGAAAAAGTGCAAGAATAATTATTTGTTTAGTGACTTCCAAACTGTATACAGGTAGCAGTCACTTTACAACTGCAATACAGTTTGTTAGGTGCAAATATTTTATGCTTTGACTTAAGCTTTCTAACAAAAATGCTTACAATTTTATACTATATCAAACAGATAATCCACACAGATTTAAAAAACATATACTTCTTTCCCTTTCATAGATTGCAGTGTAATATTACAAGTCATAGCAACAAGCGACTGCTGCAAGTTGTGTCTGTGCCCCACAAATGTGACTAATGGCATTTTTTAAATGCAAACTCTGCCAGACAGCATCCGGAGCAGGGGATAAAAAGGTTGACAAAGAGGGTGTGGGGTGGTGGGTAGGCAACTCCTCCTTTGCAGTTCTTTATATATTTTTTATAGCCAACGATTTTTAACGCCTTACCCAGGCACAGCCAAAGATCCCCCTTTTAACTATCGACTCCAGCGTCGGCTACGTCTTCGGCATCGGCTGTAGCTTTGGTTGCAACTACCACATCGATGTGCGTGCTGCTTTTCTGCAGCGTCATTAATTTTGCCATGAATTGACAAAAACATCATAAACTACTTGTTGAACAGAAAATCCACTTCAGGCGACAGCGCTGCCCACGCGCCATCCGCTGGCAAATAAGACGACGACAAAGCAGAAGACGACGACGATGCGATTGCCGCCCGGCAGGCTCATGTTAATTCTTCCACTAAAAAAAAACTTCTCCTCACCTCACCAACCATCTCCCTCCTGTCAACCAGCTACATTTCTGGTTCTGGATCGGTCTGCGTCGTTCTCATAAATATGTCTAGCCGTTTTTACCGTTGCAATCGCACGAGATCATTTGACCTACAGGGCGCATAAGTTGACCAAATTGATGACCATCACTTGATCAGATTATAGTCGGAGCCAACTGGTGGACTCCACACCATATGGACTTATGTCAACTCCAACCATGCGGATGGCTAGCAAATTCATGAGTTTTTCTCCATATCAGTTACAGGCAACGTGTTCGAAACTTTTCAACTCATTTTATATTGAATAGATCGACCATCATGCTCTCAATAACATTCTAAAAATTGAAATTTATTCGCCTGTTTATTCGCAAATCGTTGATGGAAATAAAGTTGTACATTTTATAGTTTTGTTAACAAAACTTATTGGAATATTCAACGTTTTAAAGCGACCAAAAGTAGATTGCAAGGGTTGGGATCGATGTCATCGGAGAGAAGTTGAAAACAGCAAGGAAAGGAAGGGAAAGCTATCAAGAGGGAAAAAAAACTGAATGGGCAATTTGCAGATTTGTTTGCTAATGGGCTTTTATCCTTTTGATTTTTGTTAATTTATTTTTAGTAGCGAATCTTCTTCATCTTCGATGTAGAGAAAGTTCGACACAGAATGGTTCTTGTATTGAAACAAATTGCTGGGCTTTGGGAATAAACTTTTTAAAAATAAAACTTCGTTATTCAGTTGTTCGTTATATGGAAGCTCAGCTATAATATGTAATGATATGATTTTTTTTCTTATTAAAAAAATTTATTAGCCAATAGAGCATCAAAAGACTGCAATAAACCATTAAACATTGAAACTATCTGGCTGTTTACCTGCTTGATTTAACCCTTGATCATTAAAGGCTGACTTACTGGCTTCATAAAAAGCTATAACTTTTATCTCTAGTTAATAGTTCGCTTTATAAAAAATACTTCCCGTTTATTGTTGTTATAAGTAAAACCTAATAAATGATTATTTCTCTTGAAGTGGGCTAATAAAAAGTAATAACCTGAAAACCAAAACGATCCAACAATTATGACTTATATTATTAAAAAAGTGTATTCCCTACCAAAAAAATCTTGAATAAGTGAAGAAAATGTACATTTGATTGAAAACTTGAACGTCACTGCCAACAGCAGATGTGAGTTTGGAAGAGTTTTGGGAGTTAGTTGACAGTATTTTAAGCTGGTTCTAAGTAAGGCCCAATTATAACACAAACATGTACTCCTGCAAATTATTCATACAATCCTGATTGCCTTTTTTACTCCTGACACCTGCTCCACTTTACTTGAAAGCCCGCACTTAATTCTTTCACAATCTATTTACTAAGTAGTTGACCCAAACGAATCTGTTTAAATTGACCCACGCTGCCAATTAAGTTAATGGCCGTGTTAGCGATTTTGAGCAGCAAACATTTACAAACAGGCAGGCGACAGCTATTGGATGTTTAATGAATTGGCCAGACCGAAAGCAACAGCAACAACAGCAGCAGCAGTTTGAGAATCTTTTGGCCATTGCTCCGTTGTCTGGCTAGCTGTCTAGAAACAAAACGAGTAGCAAAGTTTCTGCCAAAGGTAAATCGAAGCCTGAGATTAATAGCGATAAGCTATTGATTAGCAATACAGCCACTGCCATTAAGAGACTAAGTGGGGGAGAGAGAGGTAGAATGTGTGGAATGAGACAGCAACAGTTAAGTTACACAAAAATAAAATAAAATTGTAGAAGATCCACTCTAGATGTTATCAGCTAACAGCTAAACAAGGGGACAGGTGCCGGCAAATGGAAATGGAAATTTGCGGATCTGTGAATCTTTGGGAAATTGCTGGGATTTGCTGGGTAGGTGTTACATGCATGCGATGTGAAGATAATTCAAGTGCATCTCTTGCCGGATGCCCGTTGGGGTCTGATGTCTTGGCATTGGGGCTCTATTGCTAGCTGGATTCGAAAATTAAGCGCACGCTGGCAATTTGCATAAAAGCTGTTTAATGTTTAAATGTTTTATTGAATCGACGCTCGATTACAACCACATGGCAATGAGCCAAGGGTAAACGGGGTGCTGGTCCAAGCTGCCGTTTCTTATTTGCAATGCAAACAGAAAATCGATTCGGGTGGAGCAGGAACGGTGAAAGAGAGGAAATAGCTGTTTGGTATCTGCAACGGATCGGGAAGCGGCTGCAATTTGACTAAATTGATCTGAATGCATATGAGAGGCCTATTTGTTGTGGCTGTGTGGCGCAAGAACGGGTTTTTTAATTATAAAAAATATATGCATAAACACAAAAAAAAAATAAAAAAATATGAGAAGTAAATTATAATGCTCTAGTTGTAAGCAAAAGACTAGAAGATACCCTGTTCCTGCCCTTAATACACATTTTTAGTTAGTAATTGATGATCTATAAATTTAAAGATGATCATTAAGAAACTCTTTGGACAATAAGGTCTGAGTGCAAAAGTTTTGGTTAAGTAATCGAGTTTTCTAAACCAATATTTATTGCTAAGTTATCGAAAAATTAAGTTTTTAATGAAACATTGCGAGAAGGTCTAGCTGTATCGATTCTCTTATAAGATTACATCTTGTTCTACAATATGTCCCACAACTAAATAATATCCTTTTGATATGATTTTAATTCAATACAGGGTATATGTACGTATAAAAAATCTGTATCCGATAGCTTATCAAATGGCGTACATGGCTTAAATGAGGCTGCAGCAGCTGCAAGGAAAGGAAAGGCCAATGGTCTGTAAGCCAAAATGAGCGCCTGGCACTAGAGTGACAGTCGGCACGTTGCACGTCTCACGTTTCACGTTGCACGTTCACCTGATCAGTTGTCAATCAAATGCGACACAGATGCTTCACACTCGACACAAGGAGAGCTGAGAAGAGGGCTAGATCTTGAAGCAGCAATTCTGTGTGTGTGACTATCATCATTAGTCGCTGCCAGCTAGCTGCCTACCTGCCTGCCTGGCTAGGACAAACATACAGACACGTTTGAAACGCGCCGATGTGCCCGCTGCCAACTGTGGATGGCTACTCTAATTGCAGAATGGCAGCAGCTGAAGCCACAAATCTGGATATGGGCTACTCTATGCGCTACTACTTCAACCATGTGGCGACTGTCATGATTGGGTAAAGTGACGCCTGATCTTGAACTGGTTAGCCAAAAACAACGCGGTGGGTCCCAACTGTCAAGACATTCACTCTCTCGCTCATATCTGAATATACACAAAATACATATAGTCTGTTTATATAGTGGCATATGCATTGACACATATGAATATGAATATGAATATGCTATATGCAAGGCGCCCCCCTTTCCAATTCTTCGAAAAACCAATCCAATTCGAACTCGAACTCTTTTGGGCCCTGCTGTGTGCATATCGATCATATGATCTCTGGGTCTATCTGGCCACCACATGAAGTGTCATTACTCGTTGCCGATTTGTTTCTTGACTTTTGGCAGCCGGCAGCATTCGGTGTCAGTGTGTCCAATTGCTGCAGGAAATCATAAATTAAAATCGATTGTTTGACAAGGCTCGTGAAACCTTATATACATATTATATGGTACAGTTGAACTTCCTTAACTCGAAATGACAATCTGTCAGAAGAAGAAAATAATACAAGATCTTTGTTGAAGTCCCAAAATGTTTAGAATTAGATAGATTAAAATCATTTCAACTAAATTTAAGGTGAAATCAGTAAACAAAATGCCATTTCTGAAACTAGAAATGTATTTACTTTTCGTCAGTTCAACTTGTATAAATATCGTTTGTTTATAACTAATATCTAAGTATATTTTTCCATACCAAATACCTTACCAAATTGAGATAATTTCAAAACTGAACATCATTCAACGGTTTCAGTTAAGAATTTTACATTTAAAACGTGCCAAATATTTGGCTTTAAGTTATGGAAACAAAATTGTAAAGAATTTGAATCCACAAAATGCAATTGCAACTTAATTTAGACTGAGTTCAATCGAATGAAGTTTGATTTAGAGAAGTTCGACTGTACTAAATAACCATTTTGGCGACTGACGCGCTTTTCAATTGCGTTTGGCATTTATGGCATTTATGGCCGGCAAAAGCCGTTCACATTTGGCCCGAACCAGCAAACGGAGTCAAGACTCACAGAGAGCTGAGAGCCTAGACTGGAGTGTCGTCATGTACCTAGGCCCAATGCCGGATCGGATAACATGACTGGCTACATGAGCGATACAATTAGTATAACATGCAACTACGTTGTGGTAACTCTCTTGCTCTCGCTCTCCCGCTAGCTCTGTCTTCCGAATGGCAGATGGCTTTCAGATAGCGCCCCCAAAACGGGCATCTCTAACAAATGGCTGCTAGTTAATGTTAAGCAATGGAACCCAAAATTGGCATGCAGCGTAAAAATGAGACAACGTGTTCTGTTCTCCAACTCTAACTCTATCTCCAATTCCAACTCCAGCTTCAACTCAATCTCACGCGACACGCTCATAATTCATAAACTCTGGCCATTTCCCATTCTCATTCCCATTCCCATTCCCATTGCATGCAATTGCTGCACTGCAGCTGGGAGCTAATAACTAGAGATGCATATGTACGTACATAGTATCTATATGCACGCACCTGGCACCTGGCAACTATATCTTAAGCTACTTTTCGACTGCAACTCGGCATCTTTTGCTTCTCTTCTGTGCATATGCCATCAACACCCATCGCCAAATGGCTTTCGTGTGTGGCCATTGACACACGAGGCGCTGCCGCACAGCTGGACTTCCTTTAACTCTTTTTCCCCGACGCTGTGGTGTATCAACAATGCCTGGGAAATCGTCGACCGCTGTCCAGCCGAGGCTAGAGATGGCAACGTGACAACTAAATAAACAAATTATAATTGAACACAGCAAATAATATTTAACTGAATGTCAAACTACTTGGAAGGAGCTCTTTAGCTAAGTGGAGGAGTCATTTAATGAATATAATAATATTAAAGGTGTGTAAGCCTGTATTTTTTATCTGAATAAATAAATGGAGCTCATTTAGCCATGGTCTGTGCGTATTAGGCAAAACTACAGTTCTTACAAAATACTGTCGAACTTTTCTGTTACGAATTATATTAAAATGAAGTTTTCTTTATATCGAATTCTAAAAGAATACGATGTGGTTCTTACAGTTAACTATTCTATAATACTCATTTTCTCTAAACAAAGACATTTTTTTGTCCCTTTGAGATGCGCTTTATGAAAATTCGAATATAGTTTAAAGTTTAATAGTGAATTTAATGAACACCCTCTGAGCTCTCCCAATGTATTTTGAGTATTTGCACGATACTTAAGGCTTAATCTTGGTTAATTCGTTTGTCTTAAATAATTAAAGCTTGAATAATACTTTAATTTACTCCAATATGTCTGACTTCTTATTCTGCCATTTGCGTTAAATATTAAAAGAAATCATAGTTAATGTTTTGAAGCTTAATATTTATATTCAGATACCTGATAAAGGTAGGTGTCCAGCACTTTGCAACTATCAAACAAAAACAAAACTGGAGCAGGAATATTTAAGTTTGTTTCCTGATTTTTGGGTATCCAGCAACGTGTTTATCTGGCTTTCTCTTCTACAAATTCCTTCTTCAATGATAATGTTTTATGTTTGCGCTTTGCATGAACTTAAATAATCTGTAGCTCTAAAATTTCTAGCACAGAATATTTAATGTTTCTACGTGTTTAAATTTTAGCTTGGTCTACTTTATTCAAGTACGGCAATTAATTTCTTAGTTTTTTTTAGGTAGGCTTAAGGAATAAATTAAAATTATATTTTCGTTGACGCAGTTGATTTATTGCTTTTCGTATTAGATAATAGCTATGTACTAGACATCGATCGATTTACATATACAAACTTTACAACTTAAACACTAATAGCAGAGTTGTAGTTATTTTTGTTTTGTTGGTTGTCCTTAAGCTCTAGGATATCATTATTATATCCAAACGGGTCGCTGCTATGAACGTATGTTGCCCAGCAGCGGCGTGCTTTCGGCAGCCTTTGAGGTAATCACGGAATTGCGCGACCCCAATCCCGACCCAGTGGGTGGTCTATTGCTTGGTCCCGGCATCTCTTCAGCCTCATCGATGCGCGACTGGCGTGCCATGCGCTTCTGCTGGCTCAGCTCGTGCAGATAGAGCGCACTGAGGCACATGTCTGCAACGGTGACGCCAATCGGATTCTTGGCGAGACGCGGCTCCACGCCATACAGACTAAAGAGCAGCGTGTCACCCGGTCCCTCAATTCGGCCCTCAGCCTTGCTCAGGCGCAGCCGGCGCATACTGTCCGCCGGGCCCATGCTTGTGGACATGTGCCTGAAGCTGTTGCTGCTCATCGGTTCGCCCAGATTCTGTTGCAGCATGTGCCGGAAATCACTGCCGATGCCAGTCATGCCAGCTGGTCCAACAACAACTTCACCGCGACTCACAGCCATCGATTGGGATAGCTGCAGTTGCTCGGGACTCAGTTCGGCAGCGATCACAGAATTGGCTATGGAACAGTACTCCTCACCAATGGTGCCGAATGAGATCAGGCTGTGCGTAAGCGGATTCTCGCGTGCAGCCGCGTGTGGCGCTGTTTTCGCCTTGACCAGCTCATCAATAGCATGCTCTCGTATGCCTTTAATAAACTGTGAAGCCTCTTTGGGCATTTGCCACTCTGGATTATTAAGTGTAAAACGCACGAGCGACATTTCCGTTTTGCCGCCAGCCATGCTCTGTTGTTGTGGTCCCAGCTGTTGCTGCTGCTCAGTTGGCAATCCTCCCACATCCATGAGGCCACTATTGTTGATCTGCCAGTCTGGATTGCCATGTTTGCGCACGTCCATTTGTGCAAAGGAGCATACATTGCCCACACCACGCACCGAAACTGCAAATTAAATATAAAATAAAATTTAGTTAACATTTTATAGATTTTCAGATTTTTTGAAACTCACCTGTAAAGCTGCGAAAGAACTTGACAATTTCCATGGCCTTGGGCCGGAAGACAAAGATGAGCACAAAGGGTGTGACAAATGGACTGAATATCTCACTGAGCAGATAGCCTGCCTTGAACTGGAAAAAGTTACTAAACTCATTGCGGACAAGAGCTGTGTGCGCCTGTTGCTTCCACTCGGTGGGCAGATAGTGAACATGGGCCAGAATGGCGGTCATCAGTTGTTCGGGACACCAGATCAGATTCTCATCGGGTATGAGGGTGCGACAGACGACGCCGACAACAGTGAGAATTGCAATGATGGTCAGCACATGCTCCACTTGGAAGACATGCTCGTCATAGATGCCAAAGGCAAGGATTAGGAGCAGCACACCACCGCTCACAAATAATAAATTGCGAGCAATAACCGCACCCAGCGGCGAGGAGAAGGAACTCAAATAGCGATCCGCATACTCATAGGCACGATTGAGTCGAGCATCCAGCTCGTGATCGAGCTCATTGAAATGCCGCAAATACAAGCGTCCATAGTTTGACCAGGTGCGCAGTCCTAAGGCACTTGGCTCCTTGCGCAAAATGTTAGCATACGAGAAGCTAAAGTAGATGAGCTGCCACAGAAAGATGAAGGGTGACAGCAAAAGATTCATCAGCGCTACGCTCAATATCAATTTGGATAGACGCTGTGCCAGCTCCGTTTGATTGCTGCGCACAGCGAACTCGTCACGCAGCTGCCAATTATTCTGGAACGGTGAGCCGGGAGCACGAAATAATATAAAATCAATGTTGAACAGCATGCCGCGACTCAGTGAGACTATCTCACCGAGCAGAGGCAAATGGAAGCGGACGGGCAGCAACTGTTTGTTCATCAGAGCCACCAGATAGTTCTTAAAACGTAGCACACGATGATATATGTCCAGTTCGGTGAGCAGCTCCTTGTCAATGCACATATGCTGTTTCGCCTGCACTTTGCGTGTTTGCTGCTGCACATCGTGCCAGGTGATATTGTCCAGATCGCTGTCCTCGATGCGCAGCGCCTGATTGTAGAAACGCTTGATATCCGCATATTGTGTTATGTGATAGATCATCTTGAGCAGACGGACGCCCAGATAGATGGCCGCTATGAAAATGACAAGGTAGGTGAAGAAACCGAAATTGGTGATACACTCTCCAGTGGGTATTATCACATCGCTAAGCGTTGTTTTTGTGCGAGTGGAGTTTTTGTCTGGCGGCGCATTGCCAAAGAGCACATCATGCCGGATGCAGTGCGTCGAGAATGTGAACAGCCAGACAACAAAACCAAACTCTAGCACTTGAAACACTTCATCCAGCACGATGACGCGGAAGCCATGCTTTTGCTGATAATTATACATGCGGGAGAAAAATGAGTCCAAATCCTCGATGTGGTTCCATCGATGCGATTCTTTACCAGTCTCTGGCACAATGTGTATCATCATGTCTTGTGGAGTATCTTCATTCTCATGCTCGTGCACGAAATGCTGTTCATGGTCATTTAAATGCGCAGCAGCTGTAAATGATTTTGCGTCGTCTGAATTTGTTATTGTTCGTGGTGCTGCTGCTGCTGCTGTTGTTGTTGTTGTTGCTGTTGTTGTTGGTAGCTGCTCAACGCGTATTTGTGCGTCGCGAAATGGATTTTGATTCTCCTCGGCCAAGGAGCGATAATTAATATTTGGGCTTGCCATGACGCACCAGGCCCCAAGGTTAAGTGTTTGCTTATTTTTATATCACTTTGCTAGTATCTAGTATAGTTAATAATGAATAATTCGTCTTCTTTGTTGTTTAATTTTGGGCTACTGTTAGAATAACGCGTATCATATAAAAAGTACTAAACGACACCAATAATTAATAGTTTGGTCACTCTGCGCCCTCAACAGCTGATCGCACGTAACGAAAACACCTGATATAAAAATAGTCTGCAAGCCTTAAATGTTGCATGCCTAGTTTTATTAGCGCTTAAAAGTATGCAACATTGCGTATATTTTTATTATGTGTGGAGTTTTTCGTTAAATGTGGAGTAAAAATGTTATTAATGTATGCCATCTTAACGCGGCATGCCAACTTGCCCAAGTACTCATGTTGTAGTCTTGAGAAATAGCAGAAACGTTAGATTATCGAAAGTCACTCACCTCTAGTTTGTACAAAAAATGCAAAATTAAATACTCGAAAGACGTACAGTCATTTTATCTCTCGGTTATTAATTGCTCGTGTTTTGTGCAAATTAAATAAGAAAATTGTGAAGTTTATTACCAGTATCATTGGTGTTAAAGCGGTTCAACGTGTTCGTTAATCTAAAGAGATACACACAAAAAACGGAAGCAAGTAGGGTAAGTTAGAAAACGACGCGATGGATAGAAAAAAAATTAAATACCAGCAAGAAATTGTGACAAAGAAATTGCAAATGTGTCGACCTGCAATAAACCAATTTTCGCATTACATTTTCAATACATGATTGTGCGTGTGTGTATGAGTGTGCTCTCTGCGGCGCGTAATATTTTTTTTTTCCCCAATATTCGTTTATCGTATGTTTGTGTGTGTGAACGGACTAATAAAATGGTTGTATATTAGTTTTTTCAAAGCGCTCGAGTGGAAGTCTCGGTCCATTCCAAGTGTCTTGGCAGGCACATTGCCAATTGCAGCCCTTGTTGTCTGTTCCCAAGTTTCTTGCTTCTTTTGGCTTCCCATTCACACATTTACAACCACCATGCAAAAAGTGCTTGGAACTAAATTTTTACAGCGTCGCTTTTGCTTCGTACATACATACACATATTTTTGTTCCGTTACATACTTTCTCGCTTGCACTCACGTGTCGCGCCAGCTTGGCGCACCGGCTTCTTTCCGCATTTAATAAGTACTGTGTTGTTGTCTCTTTGCGTTTAGTCTGTTGTTTTGTTTTTTCTTTCTTTTCTATAATATTTTCCACGCGCCTTTAAGCCCTGCCCCAGAGTGGCAGAGGCGGTTTTAGCTACCGCGTGTACCGGCGCGCGCGCGCACACACACACACACATGGAAAACTTTTATTATAGTGTAATTTAGTTTTTTGTTTTGTTGTTGGAAGATAAAATCAAAACAAAATATCAACTCGAAAAAATAGTAGCTCCCACGCTTGGCTAAGCCACAACGAAAAGTTCAACGTGCTCCGACAAATATGGCAAAATCGGCAAACAACAACAGTCTAACCTATATTTTATGCATATAATTTTCTGTTATTTCATAGTTGCTGCGATGCGCATCGTCAATTGATAGTTTGATTGTTAAATAAATTGCATTTGATAAATATAATAATGGGAAGTGGTTTTAATTAGAAAACAGAAATAAATCAGCATTTTTGTAGTTCTTGATTATTAGAATCCATTTTGATTTAAGAATTATTTTCACTCTCAATCGAAACATCCAATATTTATAAATATAATAATTTGTTAGTTTTCAAACAACTTATACCAGTCATTTATAAAAACTAATTAAAATTTCTAAACCATCTTAACGAAGATCGTCTTAAAATTCTTTTGTATATTTCTTGCCTGAGAACTTGATGACATTTAAGTAGTATTGTTCAGCCAGGTTATGGGCACATTGTAATCGCTAGCGCTACCACAAAGGTGCCATAGTACAAAGTAGTTTCTCACACACACACACACACAGCTCACATGACGAATGAGTTTGACACCATCGTGCCATTGTGGCTAATTGGAATTCGGCTAAAAGTAGTCAGCCAAACAACCTTCAGCAGAGCTGGTAACGAACTCATCTGAAAAATTGACTTTTGCTTTTGTTCCTGCAAATTCCAGTTAAGCGCTCACTTTTATTTGCCTTTTTTGGTAGGACAGAGAAGGAGCGGTGCTTGGGGGGGATTCCAAAGCCTCGCCATTACTAATTTGTGTAGCGTGCTAAGTTTTTATTGTTGTTTTTGTTTTTTTTTTGTTTATGTTAGCCTGTTTTTGTGTGTGTTCCTTTTGCATATTTTGGCAGTGAGGCAATTCTACGCTAACTGCACGAAATACTGAGATTGCTCTCAGTTGACTTAATACATACATACTTACATGTACATGGTCTATCTTCAAATCTCTCTCTCTCGCTCCCTGTCTATTTGGTTCATTCTCTTGCGTTCCGTCTATAGGCCTTAAGTTTTTGTGTGTGTGTGTGTGTGTATGTGTGTCGCGTTCATTGACATTGGACTGAATCATTTTGTTGCTATTTTCTCGCAAATAATGTTTTTTTTACTAGCCGAATACATTTACTCTCTCAGCGGTCTTTGTTGGCTTGACAAGAATGTTCTTCATTTGTGAATTCTTTCTTTTATTTTTGCAGCCATTTTAATTGTTGCTACCGAAATAAGTTGATAACATGTCGAGTAAGTATTTGTTAAATTTGTACTCGAAAACACATTACATACTCATTGACCAAAACAAACAAAAAATAACGTTCATATTTATTTTATTAAAAAATTTCTCTTACGGGGGTGTTTGTTTTCGGCCTATATGTACATATATATATACTTCACATGACATAAAGTCAGCCTACCCGAAATGACAAGCCTTTTTCTTTACTTTTGCTGTTGTTGTTTGAGTTTTAGTTGGTTTTATTCAAAAGTTGTGTTGTGCTTGTTTATTCATAATGTTGGAGCTAGCATGCCACATATCATGGAATATTTATGCATTTTTTTTTTTTTGTTACCAACTCTGCTGCAAATGCAATCAGCTTAACTTAAATGTACTTTCTGTTGTTACTTTTTGGCAAAACAGTTGCAACGGCAGCCCGCTATCCCATCTATCCACCTGCAAGCTATAGTATATTTGGTTTCCTGATTTCCCCATGGACAACAACAAAAAAACTGCTCACTGAATCTGTTTGTGGCTCATATATGTATATATGTATTGTGGCAAAAACCTATGTATAAACATGTGAAAAACCGAAATTACACATTTTGAAAATTTCATTTGCCCGCATAAACAAGTTTTGAATATAAATGCGGGTGATTTGTGGCAAACTCTCTAGTTTTTTTTTTTTTTTACATGCAAATATTTAAAGTTTATCTATCGAGATTGATTTGCCGTTTGTGACGTCACATTATTCTCATAACCATCCGTCTGTATTTTATTTTTCCACTTTTGTTTTGTGTTAGCTGCTCATTTGCGGCCACTTTGCGCTACACTCTTCACGCTTATCGTCCTCCCTTTGCTCCTCCAGTTAACCCCCCTATTCATTCGGCAAAACATGTTTCGTTCAAGTATTTTGATAGCTTTTGTCTTATTGAATGGCACCAAGAAGCATTTATGCTGTTGTTGCTTTATGCTAATGCTCAAATGTAGAAAACACGTTTCCAGCCAAACGAAGCCTTGAGCTGCCTTGCAGCGTTTCTTGTTTTCCCATGACACACGTATTGTTTGTTGCAAATGTCTCCCATGGAAATATTTGTGGGCTTGCGTTCATTAAACAATCATCAGCATCTTCTTCACTTGCAATGATTCAACACAAACTCAAATTTGTATGCAAAAAATCGTTTTTATGTGCCATGGGCAATTACACTTAAACAAAAATTTATGAATGTTAAATTGCATAGCTGTAATTACTTTGCAGCTTCTTATATGACTTATTTGTGTTGTTGTGAAACGTTAAAGCTAACTGACGTAACTAAAATAGTTTATGGCACTTTTTGAAAAGTATTCAAACACTTAAAACTATGCAATTGAAGGCCCAAGGAGGGCGAGTCTGTGTGGTATCAGTTTTTATTAGTGAAGGGGTATGTATAAACATAACCTTCCAATCATTGAGGGTTGAACAGAACAAGGTACAATACGTCTGTCGACATATTAACATCTATTCTATACTTTTCCTTCTGGGATTAAGTATAATATATTGTACTAACTAACTAGTCTATATAAAGTATATTCAGATTTATTATTTAAATTATTTTAACTATATTCTAATTTGAGTTAATTATATGCTCAAAGCTGACAATAAATAAATAAATATGTATAGCTTTTCATTCAACTAAATTATTTCTGGAAAAATAAATGATAGAATAAAAAAAATATTAAGGTTGGCGTTCAATAATATTGTACGCTATGTATTTAATCTTAAAATAAATTCCCACATCACTATTCACGCCAACAAACTTATAGACTTAGATATCGCAAACTACATTAATCATAAAATTCTTACCCTTCTCCATTAAATTACTTTTACCAATCAATAAAATCTTAGATTTACTATATAACGTTCGTATAAGAACTACTGTTCACTTAACAGTTCAATTAATGGCCATTAGAAGGGCACCTCAACGTAGTAATTAGCAAACTTTAAATGAGATCCCTAAACGAAATTCGTATATACATAAATAGATTATATAGTCATATACATAAACTCTCAAATAATTTGAATCTATTTATATTTCATCTAATTAATTTCTGTAGTCGTTTCATCCTAATTAATAAGCTATAAACATAGTTCAACATCCATAACTGTCAAAATAAAAGAGAACAAAATTTGTAGCAGAGAAAAGCGAAAAAAGTATTATCTCAATGCCAAGAAACGTTTTCTATTCTATCTATAGATAATAATTATTGATTTAATGCCACAGATAAAATACTTGAGAACTACTTAAAGTGTGCACAGACTTGTACATTTTTCGATTACATAAACAATAATCACAATACGTTTAAATTACGCAAAATAAAAAGAAAATTCTTTTAGCTGATTGTGCATTTAGTTTTAATCAGCTTAGTAAGCAGGTCATGAAGTCTCAAAATCGCAATCAAGGATGGCGTGTAATTAGTCAAGATGCAATGGCCGAATCCGAAGCTAAACTAAATATAAATTCTTAGCTCATTAAAAATGCTTATATGTACCTACGATGTATTGCCTTATACTCTTTGGCTGTTAGACAAAAAAAGAAAAGAAGGTGGTTTTCAATCGAAGCCTTTTAATAATTCAAATCGAATGCTTAACGGAGCACAGCCAAACGCAAACGGACAAACAGCCGACCTGGTCGAAAGTGGACGAAAGTTTTACTGTACCTCAAAAAAAAACTTTGGGTGAGCAGCACACGCCATAAGGACATTAGTTATTAGCGCTGGGACCTCGCAATCGTTGGTCGGATAATGTGGAAGGGCCAATGGGGTGTTAGTCACGCAATGGCCAAACTGCTTGTTGTTCGCATATTGTGACTGCGCTGCCATTGTGACTGCTGGTACGCTGGACAGCATGCTGACATGTCCATAAAAGCCTTGAAGTGCGACAGACATAGACAGTATACGAGAGCGGGCTGGCTATCTATTATTTTTTGTTGTTTTTAGTTGTTGTTGTTCCCTCCAAACTCACTCCCACCACCTATTCTAATAGTTGGCCGATGAGAATTGTCAATTGTGTGCATTTCCGACCGACCGCCCATTCCATTCGTCGCAATCCCAGTTGTATTGTTGTGGCGGCCGCATTGGACATGGCATCCATTAGCTGTTTTTCCGCTAAATTATAGAGTGCCCGGTGAACGTATATGCCCCGCCACAGCCAAAAGCAACAGTGGCAGCAATATCAGCTATATGGACAGCGTCCAATTAAGTTGGCAGGAGCAGCGCGGTGTTGCCAACACACTTGTTAGGGGGGTGGCCGGTAGAAATATGTTACGGCAGGGGTATAAAATATGCTTCTGCTTCTTTGTCCTGCATAAAATAACAGCGTGTGGTCCTGGGCGCGCACATAACCGTTTCCTGCTGTTATTCCTGTTGACCGTTGCCTGCCACAATGCGGTTTTGCACGTCTCACCTTTTGCTTTCTGTTCCCCGGCACATCAATTTTTGTGGCAAGAGCACACATACACATTAACGTGAGCTTGCTTGTGTGTGCCTGCGGGCACATGAAAAAATGTTGGCATCTCTTCCGCCGGCTCGTAAACTAACTTATTTTCTCATTACAAAAATGCTTGAATTGGGCTTGAACGAGAAATGTACAAGGACAAAACAGGCTTTATGAAGTTGTAGAAGAAACTCGATTACAGAAATTATAGTTTCAATTGTGTATATATTTTAAGTAAAGTTTAAAAGGTACACGTAAATTATGGCATAGAATTCATTCCTTTTTGTATAGATTTGATTAAGAAAAATCCAAAAATTATTCTTTAACTTTGTCATTGCGTTATTTAAATTCCATATTCATGCTCTTAAAAATAGGGTATCATATATTTGGACATGTTTCATATTATAATAGTATGTGTGTGTGTGTATTTGTAGGATTGTAGGCGTGGTCCTGCTGGCGGTAACGCGCGTGTGCGCTGTCAAAAGTTATTTGTACAGAACAGTGTGCGTGCGTGCGTGTATGTGTGTGTGGCAAATGATTTTCACTTAATTGTTACCTGTCATTTGTGTCGCATTCAGGCCACTTGCTTAACTTTATCAATTGTTGTCCACCATCTCTTATCGCATCTCTCAGCATCAAAAGCTGTTAATATTTGATTAAGATGCTGCGGTTGCTTTAATCAAAATGCTATTTGAACAACTAAATGCGTTTTTGACTTGAGGCAAAGCAAAACGACCACAAAACTCCCGATTCCTATGTATGGGTGTGTGTGTGTTTCCTGTACCCACACAAAAGGGAGGAGGGTGTAGTAGTCTGTGGTACTCTCTCTGGTGGCTTTTGCGTCAAAGCAATTACCCTATTATTGGATCCATGATGAAAGTATTGAGGCCAACGGCTGTTGAAACTCTCAGCGTCTAATTAAAAATGCGTTCGGTCCGCTGGCGAATGTCCTTTTGTAAAATTGTTTGTTGCAAGTGGTGAGTGCATCCCAAAGAGGCACTTCAAAGTCTTTGCCTATCACCCAAATGGGCCACAAATTGCTCTAATTACATAAATAATGCACAAAGTCGAGTCCTTAAGGCCTCAATATGACAATTTTCGCAAGGTATATCTATATATATATGTACATACATATATGATATTCAAATGACAGCTCAGTTTAAATATAATAATGGCCTTGCTTGCAGTCGTCTGTCCACGTCAGCCTCCCTTCTCTACGCTGTAATGATATTTGCCAAACATTCAGTCAATGCAATTTGTTGCATTTCACAAAGCGTTTAGCGAACCGACCTCAAATTAGACTTCTGCCCCCCGCCCACACGCCGATATTCAATACATATTTAAATGTTTGACTGTCTTGGACAGCACGTTTAAAAATGCATAATGTGAAAACATCAGCTGAAGAGTCACATTAATCTAATATTCATAGTGCTGCAATTTCGCCCCACCTTCCTCCATAAAGCTAGTTCATTTATTAATCTATAGCGTCCGGGAAGGCACTGTGGTTTTATTAGTTGGCCCGAAAGCCAATTACTATATATAAGAGCCAATATATAATTTGACTATACATGTGGTGGCATATGTGTATAATATTATAGGGTTGTCCTTATTCCACTCCCCCAATATGAATACACACACACATGTACATGTATGTATGTGTAGATCTATCAATCATAGATATATAGCAATGCACTTTTGCGCCCAACCGATATATATCTGGTATGCTCTCTCATTTGTGTAAAAGTTTTGTCTGTCTAACCAACCAATCTGTTAGTGAGGCTAGTAAGTTACGGTTTCGGCTAGAGTTTCTAGTTTTGTTATGGCCAACAAGGACAATTAGTTTGGTTGCCTAGCATCCGGATACCCATGACTGGACAATACAATATTTCCCCTATTTTGTTGTTTTTAAGTATTGTCACTTGGTACATTTGTACGATTTCTATTGGTCAATCACTTCCGTTTCCGTGGCTATCCATATCCGATTTTAGATTCTCATTGGTCAGCAGCCTTTTTGGCTCGTGTCAAAGATTTGCCTATAAATAGCGGAAATTCTAGAAAATATTTTCATTAGTTTTCTTACCGCACTTGCAAAAGGACAGCACCTGCGGCTCCTGCTTCTCTACACTGGTCCCCAACCACTTAACTAAATAAAAATTATTCAAAATTAATATTATCAAACCGTTTAGTAAGATTTAAATTAAAAATCTTGCGTTTATAATGAAATTGTGAATAACTGCAAATTGGCTATAAAAAAATGGAAAACATTTTGTGAATTTTGAGAAGCTGTGATATCGTTTTTAAAGAAAAGGTAATTGTTAAAAGGAATATTACTCGAAAGAATCTTTTATAAAATTTTGTTAAACATTCTTGTGATTAGTTTACTTAATGTCAGCTGTTGCAAAACTTTTTCAAAGATATACATTTTGTATAATTTTGAGCATTGAATTGAATATAAGATGCACAATTTATGAAAGTTTTTAGTTTTTAACAAACAGAATCCATTATGCATTATGTAACAAAATTAAATGTGACTACGAAAGCAAAAAAGAAACCAAAAAATGATTTATAGCACATTCTAATCACAGCTGTACTTAGAGGTAAGCCTAGAAACTTTTTCTTAGCTTATAGCTTTAAACAAATAATAACCTTTTTTCGGACATGAGTGTTGTGAGTTCTGTTTTAACGCTCTGTTGGACAAACAGTTAACAAAGTCGTCAATAATGTACAAACATAAGACCTGTTCATATAAGACGACGACATGAGCTGAACGGCCGTTCAAGGTGGTGCTTTGGTAACCCTTTGGTGAACAAGCAAGCTCTCTCTGCCCACATGTTCGCACTTGTGATACGATTAAATAGAAGTACTTTCATATATGTACATACATACACTAATGCATATGCCACCTGAGTCATTTTTGGCTAGGCTTTGGGCAAAGCCCATTTAAATTGTAGCTGCTGCTGCTGCTGCTGGTTTGCTATTGTATCGGGCATATTTTTGACAGCTAAACAGCTCGGACAATTGATGTTTTGACATCTGAGCCGAGAGTTGGGCTCACGTCAGCTAGAAAGTAAAAAAAAAATAAACATATACACAACACCACCTCATCTGTTGGAATGTAGGCGGCAGCCAACAAAGCTACAAAATTGTTATTGCACGCCCCAAGCGCACAGATTTTGACTCAGCTTTATGTACACTATATATACAGATATACATATAACATATGCATGTACTTTGTATATAGTATAGGGTTGTTATTTGTGAGCATTCCATAAATAATGTAATTGAAAAAAGTGTAACTTTTTGTACGCTGATATCTAAATTGCACTAAATTGTACATATATATATATATATGGACTGACGAATTAGCTGAACATATTATATATATACATTTATCGAAATGTATATAGAAAGAACATTGTCTGAGCGTTGGCTGTCTAGAATTTCCGCTTGAGCAGCATGAACACATTGGGCATAGGGCGTTGCAGCAGCTCAATCTATAGATGTACATATGGCTAGATAGATATTTTGAGATAGATGTGGATTGTAACAATAGATGCATTGATACTATACACAGCTTCAGGTGTCTTGAGTACGCCATTTGTCCAAACGGTGGCAGCTGCACGATTCTCAAACCACCAACACACAAACAAAATCAAGCCGCTGACAGTCGGCAAATCATTCCAACTTCAATGTATTCGATATAAAGCAATTTAATTGCGCTTGGCAAACTTAAATTCCAACCCACAATGTACTGCCGTTTGTATTATTGTATTTACTCTTTTTTAATCAACATTTCAGCGGGCATAAAAACTTATTACTTCGGTTTGTCACACTTTTAAGCAAAGCCCGATAAAGTTGCATATTTTTTAGATATAGTGTTGCAAAACTGCTAACAGGTATCTAGAACTATGAACTGTCAAAATTTTTTAGTGTTGACGAACTAGCTTGATTATTTATTATCGCCCAAAGCTATCGAAAAACAAACCTGCATTAGATTTTTTTCATTTTACACGCTGATGATTTGCAAAAGTTTTTCATTTCAAGAAAGTGCTTAGTATCGTGCGGAGCTCAACTGAAAAACACATAAAATAAAATTCTAACCTAACAAAATAAAAAATATTTCTGAAAAGTGTGTATTCCTATTGAAGTTTGTTTGTTTGCTCTGATTAATATCAAACATTTTCCCAAAGATTGTGTTAAGAAAACCCAGTGAATAGAAAGCGTAAGTTCTTATTGAAGAACAAAAACAAAACGAAGGAAGCTCACAGAACAGACAGACACAATATGTAAGTGCACTTATGTATGTATGATTCTGAAAAATTTGATCAAGTCACGTACAACTGAAAAAAACATTCATGTGCAAGCAACATATACCCGACCTGATATCATAGACAATAAAGCATTTATTTTTATGAATTAAACAAAACTTAAAAAAAACTAAACGAAAAAAGCATTTAACATTCGTCATAGAAATTTTGTTTTATTCAAGCTGTGTTTAGATTAGTTGATTTTTGCCAACGGCCGTCGGTTCAGTTGATTTTGAACTGGCGCACGCGACGTATGTGTAACCTGAGGAATATAAACCAGATTCATGATTTAACAGCGTGCTTTGTTTGTTTTGTTTTGTTTATTTGTTAACGCAGAAAGAATGAAAATGAAGCGTGAAAGCAATGACAGCGATGGACCGCAGGATCAGAAGCGCAACAGACGCAACGAGGAAATGGTCCGCATACTAATACCAAGCAGTGTAAGTATATTCACAGCCACAGTCCAAAGGCTATTAGTCCGTAACTTAATCGACAGCAAAGCCTAATGCAAATTGTTTTTGTTTCGTGTTGCTTTTCGTTGCAGATTGCCGGCGCTGTCATCGGCAAGGGAGGTCAGCACATACAGAAGATGCGCACTCAGGTATATAAATCGTGCTGAAGCACCAACTATTTAAGAAAAAAGAAAAGACACTTGAAAACAATCATCTCAAAACAAACATTTGAAGCGTCTAGTTTATTATTTTTTTTTTTTAACAATTTATTTTTCTCTGCTCGCTTGCTTGCTTAAAGACAAGAAAAGCAAAATTCCAAACTCTGTCTTCATTTTTTGTGTGTGTCGCTTCCATTCTCTGACTCTCTCTCTCTCGCGCACACACGCTCTCTGTCTCTCTGTCTCCTTTTGTACATATTTTATATGTATAGTTCACATTCAAGTCCAAACTATAGTCTCTATTGCCACTATGGACCCGCAATTGCAGCTCCCGTCTCTTTATTCTCAGATTCCTCCACCAAGCAATTAATTATTGATCTGTTAAATAACAAACTCCTCTCTCAAACCTTAACGATACGCTTCTAACTAACTCTCAATCGCTCCGTGTGTCTCACTAACAGATACTGTTTTTTTTTTTTATACCTCTTTCTGTCGCCTCTCTGACCCAAGTCTTCCTTCTGCAAGTTAATAATATTTAGGCGCTTTATTTACCAAAAACAATGAACAAGAAAATAGCCACCTTTTTTTTGTTGTATAATTCAATCAAAACTACGAACAATTTACACGCTTTTAACCTTTTAACTAAATGAACAATTCTCTCTCTTTCTCTCTCTCTCTCTTCTTACGTACGACCCATATGTAACCAAAAAAAAAAAAAAAACGAAAATACAAATGCAAATCAATATACCAAATACATATCGAATCTTATAAACCAACCAAAATATCAATCAACCAAATCAATCAATCGATTGACCGACCAATCGACCTGACCTGATTGTGTACTACTCCTGGTATGTCCCGAACTCACTGGCATCGTCCCCCCCTGCCGGGTCTGGGTCTCGCTTCGTCACCTGCCACTGCTCTGAATCTGAATCTGTATCCTTGAAACTGGCCCGATGAACTGCAAAAACTGCTAAATGAATCCAAATGTGTATCGATATATCGCAAAACGATTTTTACAAATACCGATGCCAAACGATGCCCACACCACCTGTCGTGACCCGTTGCTGTATATCACACCAAAAACTATATAATATGCACAATATGTATGCATTCAATTTTTTATAAATCTCAACAATATTGTATATATATATATAATATATACATGCTGGGCCTCACCATCGTGTCCCTTCCATTGTTGTCTGTTGCTGCGTGTGTGGTTGTGCCTGCTGTGGGTGTGTGTGTGTGTGTCTGTTTGTCTCGCTCTCTTTACTTTTCTTGCTCCATACCTGGTCAAACAACAAATGCAACAACAACAACAACAATGCAAAAATAATATAATACATACATACAATGAACCAAAAAAAAAAAACATACTATATATATAAAAAAATAAATACCATGCATACGGCATCAAAAATCAATCAACCGAACAATATCGAAAATCGTCCATGCGCCCAACTGAACAAATCGCCCGTCTGTGCCCGTTGGCCCGCCCGACCGACCGACCGCTCAATCGCCCGCCCGCCCGATCCGCCCGTCTGTTGTCCACAACCATCAAAATGTGTAACGTGCAGTATAAAGCCACTGTGTCTGTGGATGATTCCCAAGGCCCCGAACGGTAAACCACTTCAAAATCTCTTAAACAAAAAAAAAAAAAAAACAAACTCAAATTTACCAAATATTTTCATCTCTTGTATAAGCTTACCAAAAATATCTCTTCTTACAGTGCAACCAATCAATTATTAGCCATTTTAGAATTTTGACTTTAGTTGTTAGGTCTTGTTAGTTGTTAACCTTATAAGTATTCATTTATTTCATATTATAATTCCTGTAATAATATGTAATCTTTAAAAAAAAAAGTATCTAAAACAAAAAGGCACACACACTTGTACCTGCTGGACGCGTGTCTCTTAATCGCTAGCTTTCTTTTTCTCTCTCTCTCTCTCTCTATTTCTCTGGATCTCTGTATTTGTTGATATTTTGTATGTGCTAGAAGTCCATGCTGAATGTGTTTGTTCGAAGGTGTGACGTATATATGCACATGTTTGGTGCATATCCATATCCATTTACCTGCTCCTAGACAGCGTCTCTTTCGTTTTCGGTCCTTATTCTACAAATATATTAATGTTTGCTACTAACCGTTGCACCGCCAAAAAACATAAGCACTGCATTAACAACATGCGTACATACTAAAAACAACAATAAAAATGTAATAATAAAAAAAACCAGCACTCTCAATTCCCAAAGTGAAAACCAAACCCAACGAAACCCTTAAAGATTCCATAGATAGTTTTTTTTTTTGCTAAGCCCTTATATACTCATCCTGCTCGCCCAGCAAGCGTCTTGTGTGTCCTTCAATGTGTGGTATGTGGGTTACAACAACAAGTATAACAACAAAATCGAGCCCATGTCGTTTATCTCAGTATGTCTCGTAAATCTCGTATATTAATAAATAATGTATTGTCCTAGCTAATAAATATAAAAAAAAAACAAAATTCAGGTTTTGCGCTTTAAGTTGAAACATTCATGTTGTTTTATGTATTATTAATATAAGTTTATACTTACATTTCTCTTTCCACTTTTTTGTTTTTCTTTGTCATCTTTATCGACTTTTTTCTCTGCACTTTAATATAGCACCATACAAATATCGACGGATATCGATTCCACGCTGGAAATCATTACCGAAATGTTGAAATACTTCGAAGAGGTAAGTTTATCGAACTTCAATCAGTTTAATGTACATATGACTTATCGTTGTATCTTTCTATTTTATAGCGCGATGATGAATTTGATGTGCGCTTGCTAATCCATCAGAGCCTGGCCGGCTGTGTCATTGGCAAGGGTGGCCAAAAGATCAAGGAGATACGCGATGTGAGTATCTATAACATAATTATATACATTAGGGACAAAAAAAAAAAAAATGTCCTGCACTAGTAGTAAGTCAAGCATAACGGCCAATTGTTGTGCAGTTAATTGCCATAGATTATGGCTAATAATGTCCAGGTTGGCATCCTCTTTGACTGCTGCTTCAGTAGACACGTTAAGTGGCTATCAAGGCCACAATTCCGTTGCTAGCAAAACTCGGCCAATCGATGTGTCACATCTAGCTGTCAACGTCAGGAGAGCATAGCAGCGCAGCTACCGCTTGACTACACACAACGCACAGCACAACCCAACACATGCGTGAAGGATCTGCTTGTGACTAGGTGACGTTTTTTCAATAGCTGCATAACGCAATTTTTGACATCAACGACGACGACGACTCATTCAATTGCCAGCCAGGCAACGTTCTATTCAAGCGCTTTTTAATTGTAACACACACACTCGTAACAGCGTGTTCGTTTAGCCATGTCTTTACCTGAAATCAATTGGCAGTTTGCTTCACTAACTATTTTAATCTGTTTTATTTTCTTTGCATCAAATGTATGCTTTTGCCTGTCTGCTCTCATTAATTAGCAAAGCGTACTTGCTGTCAAGTGGCTGCATTTTAATTGGAATATCTTTGTTTTTGTGCTGTCGCTCTCCCTCTACCCGTTGGCTGTGCCACATGCAGTGCCTGCTGGAAAACCTCGAAACATACATACAGATAAACTTTTATTTCATTTCCGTCTGACTTATTCGCTCCTTTTGCTGGTTCACAAAGGTGCGCGTGAATTTATTATTGCATACTTTGGAGCGCGCGCAAAAAATGTTTGCAACTCGAATTCGCTTTGTATGCTACCTGCTCTTGCTGCCTTATGCATATTCATAACTATACCCTCTAAATTGTTTGATACTATGAGGTAGCTTTTTTGTGTAGCTATTTGGTGCTTTAATTGATTTTATAAAATAGGGGGTGCCCCAAAGATTATAGTGTAAAAGGGCTCGTGCTTAATATTGTCAAATAAATAAAAGGCTTTTCCATGAGGTCAACAACAAAAGGGACACAGTCGGCAATGTCATACTACGCTTTGGTCCCTTTTGCATCAACCGAAAACGTTGCATTTACTTATTTAGTTTCTGTTTTTTGTTATCTACATTTATATCCTTATATCGCAATATGAGTTTTTTGATAATTGTTTGTAGTTGTGTCGTAGTCTTGGCAATAGTCATCACCCGCCAGGCAGCATCCTTTAAGCTGTTTCTCAGCTTTGTAGCGTATCTGGCACATCCTGGTCCGCGCATTCCTGCAGCTGCCATAGTGAACTGTCTCTGTTCATCTTCCAGTGTGTGAGTGTGTTGTCAGCGCAGATGATCATCACCAGTGGAGCTGCACAAGAAGCAGCAACAAGAACAACAACAACAGCAGGCTCTTGTCTCAGCCACAGCATGTGTTTCGTTTGTTTGTCGGCACATGCATGTATGTGTACATATTGTGTCTCCTTTAGTCTCGTCCCTATTTCCATTGTCTTGAGACCCAACTGGCCAGGCAAGCAGCTGTTTTCACATCTTTCAAAAGGTATTTGCGTCTTGCCTTCTCCTCGCTCTTATCCTTATTTTATCTTACCTTTTTTTTTCATCTTGCTTTTTTTTATTTTTTTTGTTTCCTTGGTTGGTGCCTGTTTGCGTGTTGCTGGTGCTCATTTTGACTTATGTTTTTGGCTTTCACAGCCGGTTATTTTTTGTTTTTTGTTTGTGTATTTTTTCTTCTTCGTTGTGTGCCCTTGCAAGAAGGTTATATGAAAAGTTGCCGTGTAGCATAAAAAGGATACGAGCTCATCTAATATTGCATAAAGCATTTGGACGTTATTTGCCGCCAAAAAGTTCTGGCTTTGGTCATAAAAACTAGCTTTGTTATACTAGAAGAAGCAATAAGCTGAGAAGATAAATAATACTGGGATGGTACCAATTTTATATGATTTTTTAAACACAGAATACTAGAACCTTGAGTGCTTTTTAATTTTAAAATAATAATAAAACCCAAAATATAATTTTAAGTGCAACGCAATTTGTTTTCTTGGAAATTATATTTCAATTTTTAAGTGTGCTGCATCGTTGCTTGGAATATGTATTTGGTTGAGCGCCAAATTTGTCACTTGCAGCCGTCACATTTCTCTATAAATACATAAAGTAGATCCATTTTGTAGGCATCATACCTACTCAAGCTGTTGCCCATTAAATGTTGTCCTGTGCCACAACATCTGATGAGTTTTAGCTGGTGGCATCTGCCAGTCGCTTATAATGAGCAGCAGCTGCTGCTGCTTCTTCTTCTTCTTGATCCATCCACTAAATCCAAATGTTCTATGGCCACAATGAGCAATGTGCATTGAGAACTTAGCAGCGTGCCAATGGCTTTTGTGTTTCTTCGTTTATCCCCTCGTCGGCCCGCAGCGGCTGTTTGCCTGCGGCTTACAATTGTTGCTGCGCTTAGGACTCGGTTGTTGTAGTTGCGTCAGGCTTGGTGGCAGCACTTAATGAATGTCTAACAGGTGCTACCAGCAAATACCCACACACACACTTGAACTGTACACATATAGTATATGCATCGACAGCTGAGACTTTTAACAGCAACAACATCTGTTCCTTCGGCATTGTCTTACAAGCATCTCAAATTGATGCTTTGCTTGAGGATATTTTAGTTTTGTCTTGAAAAATAACTCTTTATGATGTATATTAGATGTTTCCGATACAAGACAAAGTTATCTTTAAACATTCTTCCCGACTTGATTATGTCTATTTCTAGTAAGAAATAAATATAAATTCTGAATTATTAGTTATTCAGTTTAGGGTTAATCATTTTGTTTAGATAACTTTATCATAATAAATAACTTTACTTAGATACGAGCAGGTAGATTTCAATATGCAACGATTTCAAAATATTCTTCTTTATATTTGATCTCTCTTTCTATCTTATATCAATTGATTGTTATATGCTTATAAAACTTCTGTTGCTAACAGCTTTATTTTTTCATACTCCAGCTCCTGCTCCTTTTGCCCTAGTTTGCTGCTCTTTGCCTCTTGTCAATATCCGGTTCAGTTTTCAGATTTAGAGCTTGTATGTTTGTGTGTGTGTCTGTGTGCGTGTGTGTGGCATCAACTTAAATGTTGTTGCGCAGCTTCCGCTTTGTTTTAAGTGCTGCTTGCCTGCCTGGCTGCCTGACAGCTCATTTCACAGACATGACTCCTCCATGTCCTGCTGTTTTTTGTTGCTTTTGGGGCCAAAAAGTTTTCTAATTGCAGCTGCTGTTTGATTTTAAGGATGCTCACAGAGTTTATGTGTAGCAGAGCGTAAGCGAGGGGAAGCGAATAAAAACTCAATTACAATCAAGCTGGTTTGCATTACGAGAGTATTATTGGTGGCACAAGTGCTGCCTGTGCAAGCTGCTGCTGCTGCTCTAAGGATATTAGAGCAGCACTTCAAGCAACACAAGCAGCAGCTGCCTTTGCATATATTTGTGTGTTTTAGTGTGTGTGTGTGTGTGAAAAAAGCAGCTTAGAATTTTTGCGTAGCAAAGTCAACAACAAAGAAAAAATGAGAGGAATCTAAATAGCTAGAGCAGCATTCCAAGGCGGAATGTATAAAAATTATTAAGTAGATGGTGGCAATGATAACGTTTCATTTGCCATTTCTACGTCTACTTTACTGTATATTTGCGTTAGTGTGTGTGTGTTCCCATTTTACTGCAGCAAAGGTCCTGCGCATGCGTTAATGCACAGGAAGAGGGAACACGTTGAACAAAAAAAATAGTGCCAGCAAAAGGAGCTAAATAATATACACCGGTTCCTTTAGCAGCTGCGTCTCAACAACAAGAACAACAGCAGCAGCAGCCAGCTCTTCTGCTCTGCATGCCCTGCTCTGCCTCTCAATATCCTTTTAAGCCGTCTGACTGACTGACTGCCTATAGCCAACAGCAACAACAACAATAACAGCAAGCATTACTCTCGCTCTCTCTTCTCTTGTATATGTGTATTTCTCTCTCTTTTCTCTCCTCACTGCTGTTGGCTGGCTGCGTCTTCTCCTTACATGGCAACTGGCATTCGTTGAACCCAATTAGTTCGACATTGGCGCTGGTCGTGAACGGTTCTACGCGCACTCTGCTTCGCTCCTGGCAGCCACAATTGCTTCTGGTTTGCTGGCACATATAAACATTTTTTAATACCAACAGTTATTCAAGTGCCGTATAAATATATACATACATTAACTTTGTATATATATACTCACCACAGTGATAAGGTACACAACAGAAATTAAACTAAAAAAATATTTTGTGCTATTTAAATTCACTTAAATATATAAAGTGTATAATATCTGCTGTGTTTGAGTGGCGATGCTTGCTGGCATGCCTGTACATACACTTACATATATATTTACACAATAACATACATACAAACATATTCTATACTGCTCTGCTGCTCGCTTTTACAGTTTTGTATTTTATTTGTGCGGCCACCGAAAAGTATGCTACTCTCGTGTATAGAGATATATGCGTATGCATGTATATGTATCTGTGTCACACTCTCTCGCACAAGCACGTACACAGTGGGCAATTGCTTGTTGTTGTTGTGCTTTAAAGTAAATAATAAATTCAATGAGCGTCCAGCTTGCTTACGCTGCCTTTTGATGTTTTCCATTGTGACATAAAAGCAAAAAAGCCCTACCACCCCAACCCACCCACCTACTCAACTCTTAAACAGAGACAAGCTGTGTGTGTGTGTGTGTGTGCGTGTGACTCAACGTTTATTTTTTTTATATGCGCCTGCCATTCATAAGGCGCAGCGTGGAGGCGCCGCAAACACTTTAGTTTCAACAGCTATATACATATAGTATAGTATGTATATTTTCTTTTGGTGTGTCGCCATTGTTGTCTGGGGGTCACACGCAACGAGTTGTGTGTCGCCAATAGAACTGAGGAACGGGGAAGTTGTGCTAAAGGAGTGTGTCGGCAGCATGACGCAGCCTTTGGTCATTTGTTGAAACACACTGAAATACACATACTTGGGGTTTTGAAAATGATGCAATCATTATAAGGCCAGTTAGTCAGAGTCATTAGTCAGGATGTTCATTAAACAAGCAGCTGTGCCAAGGGAGCGTGTAAGCTGAAGTGGCGGTTACATAGTTTGTGCAGGAAGGAAAGCAGGAAGCAGGCTCCAATGCACGTAGGCGCAGGCACACACACACACACACACAAAATCACAGTGTTTGTATCCCCTTCCACTTGAAGCATGTGCGCATTCCTAAGTGGCTATCGAATTTCACATTTACACTTCCGCTGCAGACGCATCGAGACGACAACAACGGGCCACAAAACAACTTCCGGCGCACAGAGGATTGCTTTATATGCACAATTGGGAGCCGAGCGAGCAGCAGCTGCCCATAAACTGTGCCGCCCCGGGGCAGGTAGCTAAACAAGCGAGAAGTGCCTGCATCCTGCCACTGACAGCGCGCTTTTCAATGCACAGCTGCAAAGAGCATCATCACCATCATTGATGTGGTTGCTGCTGTTAAATCTTTTGAGAGGGTCGTGTCATAAGCCGTCGCTTGTGCTCTACTCTGTACTCTACTGTGTTTGTCAGTGTCATGGCCAAATTGATTTCAACTGCTTCTCTGTGTCAAAGCGGATCAAGCAGCGGCTAAGAGAGCCTTGCCTTTAAGGTGCTTGACTAACCATGGCAGTTGACTGGTTTCTAGCATTTGCAATGTGTGTGTTTCTAATTCTTAGAAATGTGCTTAAACAAGTGGCTCTGCCTAGGAATTCAACTGAGAATAATCAGACATTAAACGTTAGAACATTTCAACAGAACAGTTAACGTTTACTCGGAATTAATGAAAAGTATAAAAATATAAAATGCTGTGTGACTATGCAAAAGAGCAAGAGTTTTTACTCCCTTATCCAATATTTATAGATGCCTCTTAATAAGATTTTAGTAATAACTTTGTAAAGTACTAAATGGCTTCTTGTGCTTCAAATATCTAATCTTAGCTCGTATCAATTTGTTTTCAGCGCATTGGTTGTCGTTTCTTGAAGGTCTTCTCAAATGTGGCGCCACAGAGCACAGATCGCGTCGTGCAGACCGTGGGCAAGCAGTCGCAGGTCATTGAAGCAGTGCGTGAGGTGATCACGTTGACCCGGGACACGCCCATTAAGGGGCCCATTCACAACTATGATCCCATGAACTTTGATCGCGTCTACGCAGATGAATATGGCGGCTATGGCACCGGCACCGGCAGCACGCGTCCCAGCCAGCGTGGCAATAGCCGCGGCGGCGGTGGAGGAGGTTCTGGTGGTGGTGGAGGCGGTGGCGGTGGTGGAGGAGGTGGATTTGGAGGTGGTGGCGGCGGCGGCAATGGTGGTCGTGGCAATGATCGCTTTGGTGGCAACCGCGGCGGTGGTGGCGGCTCAGGTGGTGGTGGTGCCGCAGGTCTTGGTGGCATGGGAGGACCACGTGACAATCCATTCATCAATCCCTGGGCTAATGGTGGTGGCGGCGACGCAGAAGGCTTTGGCGTAGGCAATAATGGCGGCGGCTTCGGTTCTAACAACTTTGGCGGCGGTGGCCCATTCGGTGGTAACAACTTTGGCAACAATGGCTTTGGCAATGGCCCCAACGATTTTGGGGGCGGCAATCAGCTTGGCGGTGGCGGCGGCACCAGCAATCTGCCTAGTCTGGGCAACTTTGGTCAAAGCCAGGGCAACAATAGTGGCGGCGCCGGCTTTGGAGCTGGTAACAATAGTCTTGGCAACGGCCTGGGCGCTGGATTTGGTGCCGGCAACAATAACCTGGGCAACGGCCTGGGCTCAGTAAACAATGGCGGTGCTAACAATGGCTCCGGTGGCTTCAATGCCGGTGGCGGCAACAGTGGTTCGAACAACAGCGCCAATGCATCTGCAAATATACCGCAAGGTCACGATCCAAACAACAGCACACAAGTCACCATTCCCAAGGATGTAAGTAGTTGAAGATTAACTCATTTTGAAGTTGTATTAATTTTTGGTTTCCTTTGCAGCTGGCTGGCGCTATCATTGGCAAGGGCGGCGGTCGCATCCGCCGCATTCGAAACGAGTCAAGTGCATATATAACAATTGATGAGCCATTGCCCGGTTCCAATGATCGCATTATTACCATCTCGGGCTCGCCCAAGCAAATACAAATGGCCCAGTATCTGCTGCAACAGAGGTTGGTGTCGCAAACAGACTAAAAGTATGCACAAAACTCCTTTCATATGACTTACTAAAAAAGCAAAATCCAACATATGTAAAGACATCTCCCCATCCCAAAATTATCATTTAAACTAACCCAAGAGGGCTAAAAGTATAAAAAAAAAACAAACAAATACATCGCTTCTTAAAATCATGCAATCAATTAAAACAACATTTTAATCAATCTATGCCTGTAACTAACCGTCGGTTTAAATGCATTCCATATGGAAGACTAGTGATTTTGTTGTTTGGTCTTTGTTAATAACAATAAATCCCTTGTCTTCTTATGGCGCGCATTGTGCTCTTCATTACTTGTGATTTTTTTGAACGGTGGTGCCACTAACAACTACAACAACATACATGATAACAAAAAAAACTACAAAGTCGGATTAACTAAAAAATGCGTCTCGAATAAATCATATTTCCCAATTCTCATTATCCTGTCCCTTCATCCAACAATGTGTTCATCCTTGACTAAAATGTACTCTTTGATATAATACATTGGTTGTTTGAAAACTTTTTGAATAGAAAAAATTTAAGGTGGCATTAATTGCCAATTAGTACTTAATAATTTTCAAGCGACTTCTGTATTATATTTATATTTTAGTTGATTAACTCTATCGACTTGTCTGCTCATTAAAAAGCAAACTTAATTAATTATGCCTGTGCATCGATGCCTGTTTTTCCCACTTTCCTTTCACTTGCAGTGTGCACGAGAACGGCAGACGAAACATTTGAGTCGGCAGCAAACATAACAACAATAATAACAACAGCAACAACAACCACCAACAACACCAGCAGATGGAAAAGATGGAGCAGAAAAAATAGGGCCATTTATGTGCTAAGCTGCCTGCCTTCACGTTTGACTTTAAAAAATTTACTAAACAAGAGAATAAACAAAAAAGAAACACTAATAAGCAGAATGCAAAAACTGAGTCCCCAAAATAAATATAGAAAGTAATACCATAATATTTCTTGTGTAAGTTTAAGTAATTTCTACCTTTTAAATATGCCCATGCTCCCAGCTACATACATGCAAACATATAATAAAATTGTGCCCCTCGTACCACACAGACCCTAAAAAAAAAAAAAAAAAAAATATCAACATATATATTATATATAATATGAATAAGGAGTATGAACAAATAAAGTATAACCTAAACGGAATCAATATCTTTTTCCGGTCTGGCCGAATTATGTGAGATGATTCGGCCAGGGGCCTAGCTGGGGCCACCGGACGGGTCGCAGGTTGCGGATAGCGAACGGCCTGCCCCCCCTTCTCACACTTTCAATTGGTTGGGCGGGGCAGGTTAGCTGCTCGTGGAGCAGCCCCGGACAGCCAGCGGATAAGGCGGCTGTTACCGTTTTATTGACCAGGCGCTTGTGTGGCCGCCTGTAAAAGTGTAGCCACACACACGCACACAAACCCACCTACCAACATATCACACCTCAATATCCACCCACACACATACATTCCTTAAACCTATTCCTATCCCACATCTCACTCCGGGCTGGATTAAGGCGTTATTCGAACCGTGCCGAGAATCGGCCAGGCTGGAGGCCCGGATCAACAAATAGTTCAGTCGCTAGCGGTGAGCTCAGGCAAGTGGCGACCGCCTGTTCTAATTAGCCTTACCCGGGTACCGCGGATCTCTGCCCGGGCGGACCTTTATATATCTCTGCAACTCGTGGGAACTACTAGCAAAATGAATATAAGAAACTTTAATCCAAACAACCAATACCAAACAAACCAAAATCAAAACCAAATGCCGATGAATTTTAATGCGCTCGGCATCCCTGGAACTCCATTTAATACAAGGAATATGCATTCAAGAAATGACAACAATTGGGGACCAATGTCGCACTTTCCTCAACAGCTGCGCCAGGGTAACAACAATCAACCCCCTATGTTCAATCAAGGTCAAGGTCAAGGCATGCAAAATGGACCTCCTGGACCTAGACCATTGTTTCAAAACCAAAATAACTGCATGCCGAACAGAGAACCGTTATTTAATCGGGAGTCGTTCAACCGTGGTGGGATGCTAGCACCTGAGTCGGGTGTTAGGCTGTTCAACCGTAGCCCGGAAAGAGGACCGGGATTGCAGTTAAATCGTAGCCCGAATAGAGGACCTGGGCTTCCCTTGAATCGCAGCCCAGATAGAGGACCCGGGCTTCCATTGAATCGCAGCCCAGATAGAGGACCCGGGCTTCCGTTGAATCGCAGCCCAGATAGAGGAGTGTGGCTTCCGTTCAATCGCAGCCCGACTAGATTACCGGATCTTTCGTTCAATCGAAGTCCGGTAAGAGGACAGGGGCTTCCTTTCAATCGCATATCGGATAACGGAATGGGGCTTCCGGTTAATTGCAATCCAGAAAGAGGATCGGGACCACCTGGCTTCAATCAAGAATCGGACTTTCAGATGAACTGCAGCTCGAACATGCGACCGAGATTACAACTAAATCGGAGTCCGGAGTTACTTCCAGGCTATCAGTTCTTCAACAGCCAAGACGAAGCTCCGGAGAGGCAGCCGGCCTTCCTGCAAGGTCTGGGAAATCGCAGCCCAGCGCGAATGCTCGATCTTCATCGCAGACAGCAAAGTCGTAGTCCGAAGAGAGGAACTCGAGGTCGACGTCGTAGTCGTAGCCGTAGCGCAGGGCGTGTCCCTAGACGAGGCGGAGGCTCTTCACGCAGAGACAGTAGTCCCAGGCGAGACTTGCGCCGAGTGTCACCGCCATACCGCCGAAGTCGAAGCCCTGTTCGTGCGTTACCTCCGATGGATGAACGCACCGTTGCCGAGTTGCCCGGCTCGCGTAAAAAGTGGTTCAAACGTTACAAAGACCAGGGATTTTCTAATGAGGAAGCCTTACTCATGGCCAAAGAACCAATTCAACCGGCTGCGAATTACAAACGATGTTCACCACAAGCACAACTTCAGGATGTTGAGCCTCCAATCTCGTTCAGCAATAATAACAATGATGAATATATCCAAAATAGTACGCAGAATGAGACATCCATGAATGAGCCCAAGACAAGTGGGAGAAGCAGCGATTCCAACGAACTTAAGGTGTGTCTTATACCAGTTGGATATCCGAAAGAAAGCTTTACCGATCAGGAAAAACTGGATATTGAGGAAGCCGTTTTGCAGGAAATTGTAAAAGCGGGCTCTTTTGCTGGTGCTCCTTTGCGATTCTCCAGCATCCAGTTCAAGCCGGGGTTCTTAAAGATGACATGCTCTAATCAGGCCACCGCACAGTGGCTTATGGAAACCGCCCGGCATCTTTCATCTTACATTAGTCGTCCCGTAGAGCCAGTTTTGGGCAATGTTGTACCTCCTGGACAGAAGATTTCAATGAGCGTCTTTTTGCCCCGAGGAGCTGGCCAGACAGATGAATATCTTCTCGGTTTGCTGAAGTCTCAGAATCAGTACAACACAGACCTATGGAAGTTGATCTCACGAAAGGACCAGGGTGGTGGTGCATTAATCTACCTCGGTATTGACAAGGAAAGTGCCATCGATATAGCTGCTAACAATCACTCTATCTTCTACCGTTATGGCACAGTTCCCGTTCGTGGGTTGAAACGATTTGGTAAACATCCACCGACAAACTCTCCGAAACCAGCCGTCATACGTAGCGTTAAGAATCCACTTAGTGCCAAGTCATCTTCATCAATAAAGTCACCTAGTGGTGCTAAAAACCCTTCCAGTGCTAAGTCACCGTCTTACATAAAACCAGAACAACCAAACCTTAGCCCCTTTCCAGAAGCAGAGTTTTCAGAGGTTCCACAGCACTCGCCAGTCTGCATTGATCTTGGTTCTGACGATGATAATCAATAATTCCATTAAGCGGAAACTTATTTTTGGAATTCAATATAATGCATGAAATGCGGAGTCATAACTCTTAAGTAGCATCTGTAAAATTCAGTATTCCATTTCAACCGATTTATATTGTTCTCTAATAAATTTGTTTCCAGCACTTCCTATGAAAAACGAAGATTTCTTGATTTCTGCATAATATAGTATAATCTTTTTCAGGTTTTTTGGAAATAATCTAAAACTGATTATTAGATATGAGCTGTAAGTTTAAATTTTGCAGCATACTTTTGGGATCAGTGATGCAAATTCAAGCTATTTTCTTAGCTGTAATTGAGCTACATTGCTACTTGCTTTAAAATGAGGAAACCAATAGCCAAAACAAGTTAGAGAATTTAATAATTTTGAAGCACATATAAAAGGGGTGCACTTTTAAATCTTTTTTCGGAAAACTAATGGTTTTAAAGCACACTTTTTGAACTAACATATGCTTTCAAGTCAATTGTTCTTGTTGTTTTATATTATCATAGTGTTACATTTAGGGTAATGTCATACAAAAAAAAGAACACTTAATGCAATTGCTAGATTCAATATAATAGTATAAGCTTGTGTATTAGAGACATACGTTTCATTCATAATAAATTATTAGGCATTAATAATAATAAGTACAACAAGTATTTAAAATTGGATTGTTCAGGTATTACTAGGCATATTTAAGATCTAATGATTAGAGTCTAGAGTATTTACATGTTTCAATTCGATAGCTGCCAATTTGTTAACATAAGATTGCATATACATATATAAAGAATATATAATATGATGAAGCCAGAAGCCTGTGTGGATTAACAAATTATTGAGCATGATAGTAGCATATTTATATATAAAGATAGATAGATATGTAAGTGGATGCTTTTTATGGGCATACCCTTTAGCACCTGCACATATTTATGTATGTATATAGAGCTATGTTTTAGTAACTGCTTATTAACTAGACTATCAATTAATATTGCATTTTGTTTGCCAACAATTTCATAACACACGCAGCAGCAGCTCAATTGCGTTTAGACGAGTTGATTAAATATTTACAACAGTGCGTCAGCAAATGCTTCTCGCCGGATGATGGTGACGAATTATTATTATTATTGTTATTGTTGTGATGATGATGATGCTGCGGCGCGCCCAGCTCACGCGTATATATATCCAAGCCATACTGACCCTCCTCCGGAAAGCTGTGAGTCGAAAAAGAAAGATTAAATTTAATGTTAAATGTTATATGCAACCATTGCTTGGAAACTCACTTAATGATGAACGTGACAATGTCATCCAGTGTGCTGTGTGTGACATATTTGGCGAGTTTCTTCTCCTCGATGCCATTCTTATGAAGCGTGGCCATAAAGTCTGTCAACGGTCGCGACATGCGAAACTGCAGGTCCAAGCTGCGTCCAGCAAAAATCAAGGGATCCTGTTATCAAGAGAAGGGAGCAGTAGGTAAGTTAAATTTGAACTGAATTTTAATAGCCAGCCAACACCTACCTGATGTGTTATGGGTATGAGGCCAAATAGGCGCGTGGCCTTGGTGGGTCCCCATTCACCGCTGGCACAATCCGGCAGCGGCACCATTACCGTCTGCAGCTCTTCACAGCAGATCTAAAAATCAAATCACATAGTCAAGAGTGCGATTGAAGTATGCGGGATTTGAGAGGTTATAAACTTACCTTAAACTTGCAGACGGACTTGAATTTCATGGGTTCGCCCGTTAGATATTCCTGTGGCGTGACCGCGTTGGCAAAAATGTCCAGCAGAAATGCGCCCGAACAGGGTGCATGCACGCGGAATGCAACAATGTTGCCAATAACGGACTGCATGACAAAGCGTTTCAAAGAGACGCCATCATAGGACAGCTCCTCATCGCTGTCGTAGAACTTGAGGTTGTAGTGGAAGATAAGGCAGCTTTGCATATCCGTTGGCATCGCAATGCGCACTGTGGCAGCGCCTGTATCATCCGTAAAGACAACGGCGCCATAGCCCTCATCCGCAAAGTGTAGTCCGTAGCGGAAGAATAACGAACGCACAAAGGGAAGATTCTCAAATTCGCGCAATGTGATGGGACGCTTCAGTAGCTGCCATTCTTCCTGCAGCGGATAGAACTCGTAAATAAATTCACGCGGATCGGTGAGAAAGTAATGATCATCATATTCATAGCTAGGAAAAAGTATTATTAAAGGATTAGATAAGAAGAGGTTATTATCCAGTTACTTGACTTACCGCAGGCTGTCGTTCTTGCCGCGTCCTTGCTTGGGCGCCTCCTTGGCATTGACAAGATGTCGGGCACCCCAATTACACTGGACGAAGCGCCAGGCGCCAGCTACATAAACAGCGTTCCACGAGTTGCGGAAACGCGAGTCTTGGAATTTGACACCTGGCTGATAGCCAGCACTCTTTGAGTAACCCTTGATGACGACACAATGAAGACCAGCATAGCTGCACAGGCGCTTAAAAAGCACATGATAGCTTTCCGTGCCGTATTTGATGCCACGCAGCAACCCCATGGGCGTGTCACCGCGCAGATCATCATCAAAGTGCATGGCATTCAAATTCTTGACCGTGATCCAGCGGAAAATGGTGCGCGCTTTCTCGATATCGGTGGTACAGCGACCTACAAGCTGGCGCACCAGATCCGTAAAGGTCTTCTGATCCTCCTGCGCCACCGAGATGGCAATGCGATCGACATCCTCGAACTCTATGGGATCCGTGTAGATTTGAAATTTGCTAACGGCCGGCGGTGCTGGCACGGGTGCATTCAGTGGATACTCAATGGGAACGGCGCCCTCACTGAACTCATCATCGAGAAAGATACTCTCGCTCTGCATATACTCGGAACGGCGGGCGCTGATCAGCTCCAGCATCTCGCTGGACTGGCGGTCAACCAGAGCGGCCGTCTCATAACGTTCATGCTCTAGCATTTTTCGTGTGATGCTCTCCTTCTTCTTGCTGCGCCGCAGTGTCATGTTCTTTTCGAGGTCCTCCTTTTGTTGCTCGTGGCGCAGTGTCAGGACGTTTGCCTCGTCTCGATTGCGACGCGATGTGGCCAGCTCTTTTTCGAACTTGTGCGTCAGCCGTTGCAGTTCTCGCTCCCATTCGTCCTGGAATTCGTGCTGTATCTTACGATCCTCTTCCTCGCGTTTGCGGGCAAACTTGCGATAAAGATCATCCTCCTCCTTGCGATGCTTCATCTCTAAGTGGGCCTGCTCCTCGCGAGCCTGCAAATAGCATATATTTAGTTAAAAATAGTATCAAGAAATGAAATAATGCTGCAGAAAAGAGAAATCGCTTAATATTTTTTATCTGTGTGTATTTTAAGCTTTTGTTGCAGTTGCATTTTTCGTTGCAGCGGCTTTTGCAATGCTTGGCTTGTTAACTTGGCTAATTATAATGCCACGCTTCAGCTGCAACGCTTGGCAAAATATCTGACATTATCTGCAGAGTCCAATGTTGCCACCCGCAACACCCCTTTCCCCTCTCTGTACCACACACAGCTACCTCTCCAGCTTTTAACCATTCCTCGAATTGTGTTGTGGTCACGCATTGCGTGCACCTTTCCGATATATGTATGGAACCGTTAGTTTACGGACTTATGCGAGTCGAGAAGATGCGCATAAAAAATTTTCACCCAACTATGATTATTGCTTTATGTGTTTGTATATGCAATTCAAAAGTTACAAAAAATCCAACATAAACTGATAAGAAATTTAATTTTCTGAATAATTTAATTATCCTTTTACTGAAATAACGCATCGCACATTTGATTTTTGAGCCATTAAAATCATTCCTGAAATTAACCGTTATGTAAACATTTTCTCGTAATTGTCTTTTGTTTAAAAGTTCCCGTGGTTTTTAGAGTTTGTTTGTTGTTGTTGTTGCTTCAAGCAGCATAAAACTCAATTAGTTGAATTTTGTTCATAATAACAGTGAAGTGCAGTTGCATGTTGCATTCATTTTCCTTGGCCACAAATGTCTGGCAAATAATACGGTATTAAACAAATGAGATATGGTCCGCTTTTTAATTAATGCTTCCGCATGGGAATTCCGTAGCATTTAGCGCCAGCACACAAATAAATATTAACAAAAACGCACAGAAACAATAACAATATGCAATTAAAACCCAAATTCAATGTCAAGTTCAAAACAATAACTTTTTAAAAACAAAAAAAATATACATAAACATTCAAACAAAACAAAACAAAAAGTAATAAGCAGCAGTAGCAGCATCAGCAACAACAACAACTTAATGGTTCATAGCCCCGTTGACAATGGACATTCAAATTGCGTGAGCGGCTTGCAGCCACTATAAAAATAAAGTAAAATTGAGAGCAAAAACGCTTACATCGCCCACGGTGATAAAAGCGATAAAATATAAAAATCAACTAATACTACAAGAATAATAAAAATCATCGAGCAAAATCAATGGCCAAAACGAAAACGAAAGTCCAAAAGCGTTCAAATTAATTATTGCGCAAGTCGCTTAAACAAAACCAAAAGCCATTACAAACACAAATATGTATGTTCATACAATTACAAATGCATTTCAACTGTAAATTGGCCACAGACGCAAACGGGACAAAAGTGTGCAAAAAGCTCAAAGCTAGCTATGAGGAAGTGGTTGCGGGAGCCACACCAATAACAACAATTATATGGTGCTCATAAAAAGCGCGTGCATTGCATAAGGGCCACTGGGAAAAAGAGAGAGAGAGAGAGTGCCAGTTCACTACAAAAACACACACAAACAAAATAAACTGGGAGAGCATAAAAGAGAGTGTGCAAAAGAATGACGCTGCCGACAGCGCTGCCTGCCGTCTGCCGTGTAGCTGTCAGGTGAATGATGAAGCAAATGCGAAGCTTTGCCGTTACTTTCACTCTGGTGCGCATAATTTAGATTTAGCAAACAGCGTCCACGTCAACGACGACGACGACGACGACGTTAACGTCAACGTTAGCGTCGCCTTAGTGCAGCCGGAAAAAACAAGTGACGGCGACGCACACAGATATCCGTATATGGAAATCTATGCTGCCGCCAAGCACAGGCAGACAGCGGCACACTGGAGGCCAAAATATTGAGTACGCTGTTGTTAAACCTGATCTAAATGAACTTGCAGACAGTTTACTTGTTGTTGTTGTTGTTGTTGCTATTGGTGGTGGGTGTGTGTACTAGTGTGTGTTTGTAAGTGTGCGTGGCAGTTGTAAAACATGCAAAATTTTTAATGATTGCATGCATGCAATTTTTCACATATTTTCTATTAGACGACGAGACGGCGGTTTTTTTTTCTTCATGTTTTGTGTGTGTGGTGTATGGTTGTTGTTGTTTTTTTTTTGTGGCTTTTGCGGTGTGGCAACAACAAAGCCATCAAACACCTGTTCGAAATTTGTTAAATTGAGCGTTGCAATAATATGCGCCTGCCACTAGTGCTGTTAGCAGTTGTAGTTGTTGCTGATCACTCGCGTGTGGCATTCTCGAAAGTGAAAGAAATAAAATTGTTTTTGGTGCCACACAACACCACAACAGCAAACGTACAGATCAAACACAAACAGACACACACACACACACACAACAAGTAATACCAAAATAAATGAAAATAACTTGTGCGATTTTTATTTCGCTTTTTTTTTTCTTGTGTTAAATCGGTTTTTACATAAAATGCGATTATAATGCTTTCACCATCATGCAGATAAGCCAGATTTGCAGCGTCAACCGATTACAAGTGCCAAGTCATGCACCAGATTTGCTATGGATATATGGACATACATACATATATGTATGTAGATTTTCGACTGCACTCAAAGATAAATGGTGCAGATAGCCATAAAATGTAATCGAGATGCCACACAAAAAACCGAAATTTGGTTACTAACAACTTGGCCATAGTTAAGTGCAAGTTGTCAAATACAAAATGCATTCCAATATTTAACAGCAGGCAGAAAGCAAAAAGTATTTAAAAGTTGGAACATTTTTAGCCAGGCTATTTGTTCATACAGCTTATATCAAACTTTAAGCAACATTTAGGCACATCAATCAATGATTCTGTTCATTTTTTAACTGTTTACATTGGCTGGTCCAACTCTTGTTAAACTTAGTTCTTTGCTAAGTTGCTCAAAACAAAAGACTTGGGCAACAAACTTGACTGAACAAGTGCAAATAGCACGCTAGCCTACATAATCATGACTGCCATTGCATTAATTAAATACCCCCCCCCCGCCCCCTCCAACTCAAACTTCAACTCAACTAGCTACTCGAATCGGATCAACGTGAAGCGGACATAACAAGCATTGATGTTGTAGATGGAGTTGCAAGACGGCAAAACGGCGTCTGACGAAGCATTGCACAACCGTTTGTTTACAAGACAAGTCTACCTGTGTGTGTGTGTGTGTGTGTGTGTGTGTGTGTGTGTGTGTTTGTGTTTGCCAACCCGCTATAAACGACTGTAACAATGATTACTGGCCAGCTAAAGCAGTTAAATTTCATTAGATGTTCTGCACTAAATAATTTCTTAATTTGCGTCCACTTGGCAGCCAGTTAGAATACTAATAAATATATGGGGGAGCTTAACTTACCAGATAGAAATCAATTGGCTTCTCGCGCGCCTTATTATAGGCCTTTTGTATTTCAGTTTGTTTGAGCGCATGCGCAATATGCAATGCACTCGCATCAAATCGTCCATATTTGTAGTTGGAATCATTTTGGGATGGCGAGCTAACCCGCTCCTCCCGCCCACCATAGCCATTGGGCGTTGATTGGCGCGAACCCAAGCCACCTGCAGAGTGCAAAAAACAACAAATGTTATACCTACTACAAATAGCAACAATAGCTGACTTACCATCGATTTCGGTGCGGGTGCCGCGTATTTGTTCGTTCACAAATTTATTGGTACGCGGCGCATTTAAGGCCTGACGTATGCCCACCGATGTCTGATCTAGATGGCCGGGTCCGCTCTTTGGTACATGTGAACTGCAATAGACCTACAATCGAGCCACAAAACAAACATTACACATCAAAACCCACAATACAATAAAACAAAAACAAAACAGAAACGAAGTAAAACCTAAATGTTTATCATGATGAAATGTTAGCTTTTGTTTTTGTGCAAGACGCTTGCAATTAGATTTGTAGTTTACAGTTGATTTGTACACGAAAGATTAGCCTCAAATGTTTATTACGCATATTGTTGGGCAATCTTTGCATTATATAGCGCTTTTTTCTTGTTGTTGTTGTTGTTGTTGTTATGCACAGATTGTAGAGATATCGCTATAAAAGGTGGCTTTTGTTTTGATGAGCTGACCAAATAAAGATATTGAAAACTTGCCCCCAACATGGTCTTAAAGACAGCCTCACAACTTGTGGGTTAAAACGACAGAATTCGTTTCAAAATTCATTGGGGTGAAGGTATAAACTCTTTCAAAAATATTGCACGATTATGTAAATTGAAAATAAAGCTTTTTTGGACAATTAATTTCAACTGAATAAAATCATGTTCAGTTACAGTTATTTGAATTTAGCTCAAATTAAGCCACAGGGCAGTTCAAATATATCTAAAACTGGCGTTTGACTAAACAAACCGTTAAGGCTTCGAGTTAGTTAAGTGATACCAAGTCTAAAACTGATTTCTTTAAAAGGCATCGCTGTTGTTTTTGTCCTTAATTGAAAAGTTGTACGTGAAGTAAATTAACAATTTTCGGATATGGAAAACTAATTGAATTAATCGATGCGAATATCAACCAAAAATGGCTGCTCATTAACGTAAAAAAAAAACGTAATGGTTTTTGGTGCAAGTCATTTGCATAATGCAGTAATAATTCAAATTGTTTTGTTGTTGTTGTTGTTATTGTGAATAGTTTAGAAACTGTCAAACAGTATGAAAACGTTACGTTTATTGGTCCAACCACTTCACCTACTCACAGCAGGTGTTCGCCTTGTTAAAGCTATGTCTATAAATATTGTGATATATATAAGTATGTGTGTGTAGCTATATATGTTGGATCGTACACATTTGCACACATGTGACAGACCGCAATGACACACATTTTGTTTAAGTACAATAACAAAGTTATTTATTATTATGCTCGCACGTATGCAGTATGCAAAAAACGAAGAAAAAAACAACGCGGCAGCTGTGCAAATATTTTAGCTTGTTGCACGTTTGTCGCCCAAGTCTTTCGTCGTTTGTTTAGCCCCTTACCTCTTTGTCGTCCTGCTTGTGTTGATTGTTGAAATATGTCTTCAACGTTAGCTTGGTGCCGCAGTGAACGCACTTGAAGCAACCGGAATGAAAGAATGTGAAATCCTTGAGCGGCCCCACGCGATCCACCTGATAGACGGTTTCGCTGCAACGCAGGCAAGTTGACTCGTAGAAATTTGGGCGATACATCGTTGTTGTTGTTGTTGCCACTGATTTCCGGTTATCGTTTGGGAGTTTTGCTTGTTTGTTTTTTTTTTTCTTTTGTGAGTTTTTACTTTTATTTCTAATTTCACTTGCAATTTATATTCTGTTTACTTTGTTTATCTGTCGTTTTTTCGTTTTTTGGTGCGGCACACGTTTTTCGAGTTCCACTTAGTTGTAGTTGTTGCTGTTGTTGGCGTCTTGCTGGTCGTGACACTTTCGTTTAGCTATCTTTATTTATTGGCCAACCAAATTGTGCGCCATGTTCCACATCAGCTGCTGCTGCTGCTGTCGCTGCTGCCAGAAGCTGCAAAAATAAAAAATAAAACAAAATCAAATAATCCAAATAAAATAACATTTCATATCACAATACACTTGCAGACTTGTAGAGTATACAGCACCTGCGGATGATTTATAATAATCATTTATTTATTAATCCGCACTTTGAAGTTGACCTTTTTATTGTTATATGCTTAAAGTATTTAACGTTAACGTTCGATTCAAGTACAAATTTGAATAAGAGTATAAAATACTTTAATTCAATAAAGTGTAATTATTATTGAATAGAGTAAAACAATACTTAAAGCAAATGAATTTCTACTTACATTAAGTAAGAACTGTACTTGAATCAGCTATAAGTCAACTTAAATAAGGTTAGACTATTATTAAAATTAAAATGGGCCTTAAAGTTCGAAGTTCTTGATTTTTTCGCTCAGTAAGCAACTCAAAATACCATAAAAGAAGTGTATAAAAACTGACACAAACACACACACACAATAAATGTATGAGAATCAGCAATAGAGCCGATTTTGGGAAAAGTCAGTTGTGTGGGTATTTGAATTTCCATTTAATATGCGAGAGAGGGTAACGCATTCACTAAAATTGGACATCTCAACAGCCAACAGACAATGACAACAACAGATCACATCATGCGGTGACCAATACCAAAACTGGCCAAAAAAAAAAAACAGACACAGCCAATAAGCCAAAGCTAAAGCCAAAGTCAAAGTCAAAGCCAAAGTGGCTTCATTTTTTTTTTTAGTTTTTTTAGTTATTTGTGCAGGCGGCGACGGTGGAAAATAAACTTTCATTTTTGTTAAGCAGCAATATAAAAATATAATTAATGAATTTTAATCAATTGGCTTCACACAGTGGACACTGCACAGTGGTCGAGAGATGCAATCCCAACTAAATCTAGCTGACTAATGTGAAGGGTTTTTGATGACAACGATGATAATGGTGGTGATTGTGATTGTGGCGGCGTTGCTGGCAGCGATGGCATTGCCATTGACCTCGCCACTTGCAGCTTGCCACAAACGTGCAACAATTGAACTTGTTGTTGCTGTTGCTGGTGTTTGAAACGTGCAACGCTAAAATGGCAAAGCGCGCGCCTGGCACCACCAACAGCAGCAGCAGCAGCAGAAGGAGGCCGCCGCCATTGAATATATATATTTTTTTTCTTTCTTTCATTTTCTTTTTCTTTTCATTTGATTAATTGCAAACGATTGTTGTTGTTGTTATTGTTAGTGTTGCTTTTTGTACATTTTCCACAATTAAATCAGAGATGGCAAACCATAAAACACACACACTCGCACACACATAGAGCACAAGAGCATGTAATATTAATTGATTGTTGTTGCTTTTCTGTTTGCACTTGCTGCATTTGGCCAAAAATTAAAACTAATACGGCTTTTGTCGAGTTGCCTCAAGTTGAGCGTTGCTTTCTTTTCAAGTTTAATGAACGAGCGTTAAGCAATTGTTTAGTGGGCGCTTCAGGGGAGGGATGTTGCACTGTTACTGTTGCTCTATGTTGTTGTTGTTGTTGCTGTTGTTTTCTTTATGATTTAAAGCGATTGCGGCATCATTGCGGGCGCATTGAAGGTTGCTGGCCGCATTGCGGCAAAGTCGATTGTCGATTGTCGATTGCATGCCAATTGCCACTTGTGGCTTTATAGCTTGCATGGTTAATGGAAATGCAGTGCAACGTTTTGTAACACCAAATTATTTTGATTGCCTGTAAATTATGTTCAAGTTCCGCTTTAAGATTTTGCTCTCGATCGAGCGTTACAAAATGCAAAAGGCGCCGAGGAAACATTACAACTATGAATTGCATTTTTTTTACATTTATTATTCTGCTTTATTTTTTTTTTATTTTTTGAGCGATGAGTTTTACAAAATGAAAATTGTTAACACGCCCAAATGTAAGAGCATTAGAAATTTTAATTAATATCTTTTTGTTCGTTTTGATCAGACAATTGAACTATTTTCATACAAATAGCTTAATTGATATTTTTTTTTTTAATTTAATTATGCTTTTTAACAATAATGACATATGTTAACAAGAACTTTGACTTCCTTTCCAGCACAACGGGCAGAAGATTGAATTTAGTGACAGAAAACAAGTTTTAATATATTTCTTCATTAACGTTGAATACATAAGTATAGTTAAGTATTCTTTATATTGTGACTTTTCGCCTTCTCACTTTAAAACTCTCTGCATATTCATTGTGTTCAATATCAAACCTGATTCCAATATAAAAATTAAGTCCAATATGTTTCGATTTAGTTTATAAACTGACACCTTTTTGGCATTCCAAGCCGCTCTCATCACACACAGAGCTTAACTCATCTGAGTAAATTCTTTCAATAAGCTGTCCATAATCAAATTGATTGATCCGAAGCTAGTAGGTAAATTGATTTGGCGCCGCTATCGACCCACACACAAAAACAATCAAACGACATTTGCGAGCCATGAATGAAACGCCCACAAAAAAAAAAAAACAAAATCAACAAAACGGATGCCAAATCTATGATGCGATCATACAATGGAAGTGTTTGAATGAACTAATTAGAGACTGCTTTTGACATAATTAGCGTGTAATGATAATTGTAATGACAAGACATTGACTTGCCGAACAGCTTACAAATCAACAGTTTGGTCGCAGTGTGACAAAACGCCTTCCCCATCACAGTCACGACATTCGTTCACAATGGCAGCCATCGCCAGCGAAGTGTGACTAAGAAGCGTTTCAGTCGCTCTTCCTTAACGTATTCCCTATTGCTATCGCATTGCCATTTAAAGGGGAAGGGTAACTTAGTCGGCGTAGAATTTCGCACATGCCAAGCATAAAAGTTGTCTCAAGTATCACTCGCATTTCCAGCTGTTTTCCATTTCAATGCATTCGAATAATGATACAAGTTGTTTGCGGAAATTAAACAGGTTGGCACAACAAGTTACAAGGGCAGTTGATAAGTTAGAAGAATATCTTAAATATTTTTTATCAAAAACTTGCTTGAAATATTTTTGATCTATTCAGTATGCACAAAAGAATTTAATGTTTTTTTTGACAATGATTTTGAAGTTAACAACCGGTTTACAAAAATTTAAATTAGACTAACTATGATAAATTGTAAGCGGAAATTAAGAAAACCTGAAACCTGACAGACAATAGGATAACACAGTAAACACACAAAGGTCATATTTAAGTTGATTATTACAAAATACATAATAAGTAGATTTTGTTTTTTTAAAGCTAATTTCGACAAAATATGTATAAATTTTTAAAAAAAATATGACATAATTCGGCTTATAAAATTCTCAATGCTTAGGCGACAACTTTTGAGCAAACTGTTTAGAAATCATGTTTGAATAATTTAGTGATCGAAACCGATATAGAAAAACAATTTTTGGGCATTAAAAATAGATTTGAATAAAGAAATCGAAAGTCGTTCAATCAAAACATGCAAATAGATTATTTTAAAAAACGTAGACATTTGCATAAAGAGCGATATGGGTTGGTAGTTTATCAATTTTGGTGCGTGACATGCTGGTGGCAAGTTTGTTGCTTGAGTCTTTTGTTTGCGCGTGAAAAACTTGATTGTTGGCGGCAATTGCGGCAATGACAATCGATATTGTTAAAAGTAAAACAGTAAAATACGCGTTGCAGCAGCAGCAGCAACAACACCCAAAACAATTTAATGAGCTTGTATTGGCATAATTACCGTTGCTAATCACAATGCAAAGGGTTGAGAGAAGGGGGGGAATCAACAAACAGTAATGATATACAGCGTGTTTATATCTATAACTGGTTTCCAGTCATTAATAATAAAACAATCATTGTTATTTGAGCAAAATGCAAATGATTGCGTCACTTTCGGTCGCTGCACGGCCACAGATTGTTAAAGATAATATTAAAAAAAAAAAAACAACAACAACGAAAATAGACAAAAATAATATATTTAAATAGCGCGCTTACGAAACGAAGCATTATGGAAGAAGTATTAAAAAAAACAAGATAACTGTGTCTGACGATTTGAATCTTTTGTGGCAAATGAAATGCGCAAATACTATAAATGTGGAATGTGGAAAGTGGGCCCAAGTCAAAAAGCTAATGGCTTAGGCAAATGCCAAATAACTGTGTGACCATAAGTATTGCCTTTTGAGTACTTTTTTCGCTTGTGCTAATTGCAAGTGTGCTAAATTCAAGCTGCTAATTGAAAGACCCCCCCCCTCCCCCTTACCAAGCACCCAAACAATGCGATAGAACTGTCAAAACCAACACTAAAACGCAGTGCGCACTAAATTACACAGACAACTCTTATTATTTACGAACAAAACAGACAAAAGGGAAATAAAAACAAAATTATGCAGCGCCCAGCAGCAGCAGCAGCAATGAGAGCAGGTGCCTTCTAGGTGACTTTACTCCTCTCTCACTCTCGCTGTTACTGGGTACGTGTGTGTGTGTGTGTGTGCGACGTCAGCGGCGCATGCTTGCAATCTTTCACTTTTTTGTGTGAGTGTGTCTACGCTCGCGCGCTCCACTTTTTGTGAATTATTTCTCGTCTCTTTGCATTACTATTATTATTATTATTATTATTATTATTTTTGCCTTGATTATGTACACGCGATATACATACATACATATGTACTTATATCTTTGCAAGTGCACGGCTCGAAAACTAACTGCATTAAGCTAGTTTTTTTTCTTTCTTATTTTACGTTATGCACTTTTGTGGCCCTTCGTTCATATGCTACGCCGTTTGACATACTTATTGTATTTAAGTATTTCAATTGTTTTCTGTTATTCTTGATTTTGGTTTTTGTTTGTTTATTTTTTATTTCTTGCTGGTTTCGTGTATGTGTATGTGTTAGCTTTTTTACGAAGCTAAACAACTTTCTTCTTTCTTCTCATGCGTTTTGAGGGGTGCGCGTTGTGCAAAAGTATTTATGATAAATTTCACACACGTACATACACATAGGCAGACGGCGTAAGCACAAGCTGGTATAGCAACAAAACTCGCCACTAAAAATACACACACACACACAAGCACACAGTTGAGTGAACACAAAAGTTTGGCTTTTAACACAGCGCAGAATTTTTATGTTTTATTACATTTTTGGCATTTTTGTCATATTTTTGATCAACGTGTGTGTGAATTTGTGTGTGCACATAAACAGCACAACTGGATAACTAACACAAATGTCATTTATAAACGGGTATGTAACAAATTTCATTACCAAACACACATACATATGCACATACAGAAATGCAAGACGTAACTTGACCGACCGTTGCGCACGCTACTTCGTTGACGATCGCTGTAAGACTGATTCGAGCTTTGAGACATAGTAAGCTTCAGTCCGCTCTGAGAGCTTTGAGTCAAACTTCATCTGTTAACCAGCAGAACACAACAGAGTTAAGATTTCAGATTTATATATACGACAGCAAGCGTATAAAATATTGTATGATATTAATATAATATGATCTGAGCTTGGTTAAAAAATAGTAAACAAATTATATACGAATAATTCAAAAAAGAGAGCTAATCGAAACAATCGGAACATTTAGTGTTGCAAAAAGCAATTCCACCTGCTTTCTGCCACCACTATCGATAACCAACCAGCTGACTGCGCATATCGTTGTGACGCCTCAGTATATCGTCAGATCTGGCGAACAACAATTAGACAAAATCTCATTTTTAGTTTGGCTTTCACAATAGAATGGGAAATTCTTTAGGCTTTCTAAGTGACAACGATGATCTATTTGAACTACCCGCTGAAAACTTTGGCTACAATGTTATCAATTTTACGGTCAACGCCATGGACTTGCAATTGCGTCCACAAAGTAACCATCCAAACAGTTTGCCAATTTGTGAAAAACCAAATGTAGACAAATTCCAAGTAAGCACGCAATAACCACAGCCCTTTGTTTACAGTGTTGATTAATGCTCCACCAACCACTTTATAGACCACAGATATGTACAAAGAAGTAAAAGCAAGCACCAACAAGCCCACAGAACTGCGCTTCAATCTTATGCACGCATTGCAACAGCGAGAAAATGGTATCGCCTCACGTGGAAGCGGGTCCTTCTCGTCCAATCAACAGCGCTACATCTCTAATATGTTCATACCCAATCACAGATTGATGCGACTTATGTCTTTAGACACCAAAGTTTACGTTACCAAGTTCAACGAAAGTGGCAGCAAACTCTTGATAGCCTCTCAAGGTCAATATATGTTTAAAACAGTCTCACGAAATATACAGTGGTCGCTAGCTATGAAAAATCTTCTAACTATTAAACTCATGATTTCCCTTTTATATTCAGTTTTAAAAAAAATGTGTATGGGTTTTGAAAATAAGTTAAAACCTGCCAGCGACCACAGTATTTTCAACTGGTTTGAATTTTGTTAATGATAAGTTTATCTTGCAGATGGCTTTGTGCGCATCTACGATGGCTCAAAGGGTACTTATCATCTCTTGAATCGCATCAACGCACGCGATGTACAATGGTGCATAATGGACGCTGATTTCAGTCCCAATGGCCAGCACTTTGCTTATTCCACCTGGTCACGTTCATGTTAGTTAAAGTGTTTGTAATATTTATTATTAATAATAAGTGTTTTATTTTTTGCACAGTTTACATAATGCCAGTAAATGGCACTGACGATGACTGCCAATGGATCGATGTGAATGAAACTTCCAGCAGTCGAGCTGGAATTTTCTCGCTACGTTTCTCGCCAACGGGCGATAAGATTATTGGCGGCAGCAGCAATGCCTCCGTCATTGTGGGCGATGTCGAGACGCGTGATACCAAAATCCTGCGCACACATCGCATACCCGTGACTGACGTTAATGCCGTGTGTTATGTGAATTCCAATGATCCCAATATTATTATTGCCGGCTGTGATGATGGTTTGCTTAAGGTGTACGATTTGCGCACATCCTTTCGCGACCGTAGCCCGTCCAAATCTGTAATATCGTTTATTGGACACTTTGATGGCATTACGTACATTGATTCGCGCAACGATGGCTACCACGTCCTCACCAACTCGAAGGACCAAAGCATCAAAGTCTGGGACATGCGCTTGCCCAGCAATACTCGCAACCGCGGCAATGCCCGCCAGCATCAGCTTACCATGACCAATTGGGACTATCGCTGGGATCGTGTGCCACGTGAATGTAAGCAACTAACTGGCTTACATTCTTAAACAAACTCTCTAATTGGTATTATATTGCAGTTTACAATCCACACAAGGCACTAGACGGTGATACCAGTATCATGACCTATCGCGGACATCGCGTCAGTAAAACTCTGCAGCGCGCTAAATTCTCGCCTTTGGAACAGACGGGACAGCGTTTTATATATACAGGTTGTGCAACAGGACGTATTATAAGTAAGTTTAATGCTATATTAATAGTTGCTGCCTAAAGTATTTATACATTTTGCTTATTGCAGTTTATGACGTGCTAACGGGAAAAATTCGAGAGGCTATTGAAGGACACAAGCAAGCTATACGCGACTTGGACTGGCATCCAACGCGTTCAGAAATTGTATCCAGTTCGGTAAGAATCACTGTTAGTAGCTGCTTCGATTTGGGTAGTAACCTTCTTTTTTTTGTAGTGGGACTCACATGTGCATTTGAACACCTATAATCGTAATATTGCCACACAGACGCTGAAGCGTCGACGTAGCAAATCGCACGATAACAAACCGTTGCGACGTTCACGTCGTTTGGCCAATCGTCAATCAACACCCGAGTAGAGTTAGTTATTTACTTGAATTAACGTTGCACATTGATATTTAAGAAATGTATATAGGTAACGTTAAGCTTAAGTTTACGGTTTAACAATCAGTTTCTTAGGCTAGGCTGAGAAATCAATATGCTGCATACTAATTGACACGCTATCCACCAACGCTAAAAAACCAAAACAAAACTTAAACAAGTCCCTCTTGGTTCTCTGAACAAGACTGAAGACATTTGGCAGATGGCACACAGAGCACCAAACTTTGGATACAGCTCTCATGTTCAAGTATCCGATCAACGTAACAGCACCCAACTGAAAACAAAAACACACAGCACTCTTAAGCTATATTTAAATTAACATTATGTCAATGCATATATTGTACTTCGCTAGTTTCATTTATTTGACTTTATGTATTAACGTTACACATTAAAATGAAAACTATGTACAAAACTAATCTAATGCATAAGTTTAAGAATCCAATTGAATTACATTTTTGTTTTTGCTTAAACAAATTACATTTTGGATTACATTTTGTTGTGTTTTGCCTAAATTCCCGAAAAGGCTTTTATTCTGCTTATTTTTTTTATGTCTTTTGGGTTTAGTCTCGTAAATCTCTTTTCGAAGGCCTTTGTCGTACTAGACACTTTATTGGAGATATATTTGGACCGTTTACCCTCCCATAGATCCATAATACGCTGCGCATCGCTCTTCGCCTCCACAATTTTCAGTTTAATGTTATCGTCAAACATATATCCAGTTATTTGGGCCAGCGTTGACTTCTTGTAGGCGTTCATGTTTAGTGTATGGAATTTTTCTGCACAAAATGAAGAGATTTGAAATTCATTGTATGAGTCAAGTTTCTGTATTAATTCATCCATTGATAAGTAAGTGTGTGCATCTGCATTGGCTTCTGCTTCTGAATCGCTATCATCGCCAGAGCTCACAATATCAGCTTCGGCACTTACTTCGGGTTTGTGCTTCTTGTTCTTCGATTTTGTGGTGATTTGTGCAGGTTCCGTTGTTGTAGTTGTTGTTGGTTGATCCACATGTGTCAGGTCGATCGTTGTTTCTGCTGTTTTCTTTGATTTCTTTTTAGATTTTAGTGCAGATTCCTCCTTAGGCTCTGGCAGTACTGCTAGTTTTTCTTTTACATCTCTTTTGCTTTTCTTTTTAGGAGGTTCAATTGCTTCTGGCGTCTCAGCTGCGTTTTCAACAATTCTCTTTGATTTTTTCTTCTTTTTTGTGTTCTGTTCGTTTACTTCTGAAATCGGTTGCATTTTCTCTATTTCTACGGGTACCTTTTCTTTTGTAGTTTGATCGTCTTGTGTCAGGTCTTCCGCTTCATTCAATGGCTCGAATGTTTTTTTCGATTTCTTTTTAGTTTTGGACGCAGTGTTCTCCTTTTGCTCTGGCTCTACTGTTGGCTCTGCTTTTGCATTTTTTTGGCGTATCGTTTTAGGAGGTTTGATTTCTTCAGGCGCCTTGCTTGCAGCTTCCTGTTCTATTGTTGTTTTATCATCTTGTGCCAGGTCTTCCACTTCATTCAATAGTTCAACCGATTTTTTCGATTTCTTTTTAGTTTTGGACGCAGTTTCTTCCTTTTGCTCTGGCTCTACTGCTGGCTTGTTCTTTTTTCCTGTTGTTTCATCCGCGGTTTCTAAAACTTTTATAGATTTTTTCTTCTTCTTTGTCTCCACTTCTGTTACTTCTGGAACCACTTTCAACTCCTCTGTCAACTTCTTCTTTTTGCGCTTTAGTGGATTGGTTTCTTCCACTTTAATGGCGACTAATTCTGATTCCATTGCATCGTCTTCAGCTGCACACTTCAATTTAATTTTCTTCTTTTTTTCTGTTACTGTTTCCTCGGGCAGTTCAGTGTCTGTCTGTTCTTTTTTTTCCTTCTTGTCCTTGTTTTTCTTCTTCTTTTTAGTTATCTCATTTATTTCTTTCTCGCTTCCATTGGCAGTCGCTTTTTCCGCTTGCATTCCAGTTCCAATTGAAAAGTTATTTGTTTCAACTATTTTAGAGCATGCAATATTTAAGAGTCTATTATTCATAGCCGCCATTTTCTGTTTAAAGTAATCATTTACAGAGAGTCCTGTGCTGACAGTTTGCACGCCTGCAAAGTTTGGATTAACTGGCTTCTCTTCTTTTTCTATCTGTTCTGCTGGAACAACTGCAATAGGTGCTGCTGCATTTACCTCGTTTACTTTTTTGCCAAAAATGTTGGCCAAATCTTTTTCGCTGTATTGCGCCAAATCTTTGCCACGTGTAAACTTTTTGTAGTGCACACGCGCTTTACTGTACTTAGACTTTTCCTCCAGCGACACGCCACTGATCTTGTCCTTCAAAGTTTTAGGCTTAACTTCTTCAGCTGCTGCTGCTGACTTGAATCCAAATCCCATGGGTCGCGATTCCTCTTCGGATGCGGATGCATTGCCATTATTTGTATTGTCATTCTTTTCATGAGTGTCGCCTCTATTTAAAGCGTTTAGCAACCCATTGAAACCATCCTCATGTTCAGTCCATTGATCATCGCGCATTTCATAGCCCAATCCTTCGGCGTCGTTCTTGAAGCGAACACGCACAAATTCCTGTGAGCCATCTAATTTGGCGCCCAGGCCGAGACCCTTAGACCAGCCCATTTTCTCCAGCATTTTTGTGCCATATCGCGATTCATCTGCAACAAATTTAGCAAAGTGAATAATAATCTGTGAAATTAATTGTATTCCTCTTTCACACACCTTCGTAAAGAGCCTTGCCGCGCGGACACAAATTGTAACGCTTGCGACGACGCGGTTCTGCGAGCATAGCCATTTCAGATGTTAAAAGATGTAGATGTCACGATTTGAGTGTTGAATTTACTTTGCTTTTATTTTTAGTAATAAATAATAACAATATTAATTTTTTTGCTGCAACACAAACACTTTTCGTACCAAACACGTGCAGAATGCTTAGAAAATAAGAGGGAGGCAAAAACAGCTGTTAGCTCGGTCACACAAAACAGTACACGAAAGTCGTCTGTTAGTCGTACCGTGTGTGGGCCATAAAGTTGTTGTCGAAAACCGAAGTGTTATCTATAATTATTAATTTTTTAATGATTAAATGATATATTTGTATATATTCAATGGAACCAATAATGATACATGTTCAATTGCGCATAGTGAATAGCTGTCGTAACGTGTGTGGGCCTATGTTGTATTGGTTTTTATCCGTGGTCACACAGCTGATGCAGCGGCAATTCTCTTTTGTTTATTTACTAAGTATTTATGCAAAAAAAAGGCAGTGTTATTTAATTTAATAATGGATATAAGCGCAAAAGTGTCCAACATTGTTGCGCAAGCACCGGAATGGAATTTCGCTGGTGATTGCGCGTTACTGGATCTTATGAAAAGTATCTCTAAAGTGGGTGTGGAATTTGCATGCAAATTGAGCAATTTTCACCATTTATAATTATGTTTTCTAGAACCTGCATGAACGCAGCGAACGCACTAACCAGAATTTAAAGCAGTTTGAAACGAATGTCAGGCGCATGGATATAGCGCTAGACAATGCCACCAATAGTCTACGCTCACTGCAGTTTGGCCAACAGTTTGTGGAGTATCGGGTGGAGGAAGTAGAAGACGATGACTTCATCATCCTCGAAAATCAAAAAACGAAGGTAGGACAAAGACGTGAAAGAAGCAACAGGTTAAATTAAATGCTAATAATTACAATTATAGCCTGAGCCGCCGCCGGCAAAGAGCTCTCAGGAAATGGCCACCGAATTTCTGCATAATAATTTAAGAATGTTTAGAAAAAACTTTGAGCCGGTAACTTTGGATGTACCCGATTCGGATGACGAAGACAAAGGGAGTGCAAATACTACGTAAGTTCTCGTACTATAAATCATAGGTTTCCATATAAAGTCCAGATTATTGCAGCACTGTTTTTCGCGCTAAGAATCCCTATGATGCCATACCATTGCCCTATATAATCGGTTCCCAGGAGTGGCAGGAGCACAAGTCTGGCGGGCTCTACGACAGCGCCGAAAACAGCGAGGATGAGCAGCCCGAGCAGTTCTCTTCCAGCTCTTCAGATGAACAGGAAACGGCTGTTGCTCCACAACCTTCGCCCAGAAATCAGCCAGAGCAGACGCAGCTTTCGGACTCCTCCTCACTAGCCTCACTGCCCAAGAAACCATTAATGGCAAAGACTGCAACCCAGCCTGTTGAGACAACAGCTGCTCGTATCAAAGCACAGCCGCGTCCAATTATCAGCAGTCAAAGAAATCCACATGATAGTGATCTATTTCAAGCGCTGCGCGCTTCACCACCCAGTGATGACCCGCCATCCACCTCCTCCTCGATGAATTCATCACCAGCCATCTCGCAAAGGCATCCATCTGCTCATAATTTACCTGGAGCGGATCACTCGCTCAGCTCGAGCAGCAGCAGCGCCAGCAAGGCACATTTTGCAGCAAGGCAATCACCACCTAAACTATTTGATGAACCCACAAGAGTAGCAGCTCCAATTCTAACTGGACCGCCCATTAACCAGGAGAGTGATGTAAAACCTATCGCTCAAGTAAAACGCAAGCCTGTCAATCTTTTCAACGACGATGAGTTCAATTCGTTTATGTCTGAAATTGTAGACAAGGTTCAATCCAAGTCAGCCAATAGCTCGGCAACATCAGCAGCAGCTAAGGAAATACCTAAAGTTGATCAAGTCAAACCCCTGCCAACTGCACTGAAGCTTCCAAAAGAAACGCCAGCACGTAATCTTAATCTGTTCGATGATACTCCACCGACGAGTCCAAATCGTAGAAAACAGCCAGCAGTTGTCGAAAAACCTGCTAAAGCATTGCCTACTTCGCTTTTCGATGACAATCTGGATGATGATATGGATGACTTCCTTAGTGCCTTTACGCCCAAGTCAAAGCCACATTTATCAACGCCTAAGAACTCCTTATTTGATGATGATGATGATTTAGATATTGATGATATATTTGCCAACAAGAAGAAAATCTCATCGAATCAATTAACCAGCAAAACAATTGCCAAAACTTCACTCTTTGATGATGACGATGTGGACATTACTACTGATATATTTGGTTCGACATCAACACCCACTGCACATCCTGTTAAGCAGCAACAGGAACAGAAGCATCTAGAAAAAGTGGTTGATCCACCTAGCATCGAGCGCAGGAGTCTCTTTGATGATCTTGGCGACGATGACCTATTTGGTACGCCTAAGGCCAACAAGCAGTTGTACGTTGATCCTGTTGAAGTGAAGCAGAAGCAGAAACTTGTGAAACAACGACAATCAGAAGATATTTTAGCTATCCCAAAGGAAACGGTCGATATAGAGGAACAAAGTGTTACAGATCAGCACTTAACCATGCAGGATGAAAACCAAGAAATACAGGAAATCAAAGTGCCTGAAATAAAAAGCACCAAACCAATGCCCAAACCAGACATATTAAGAGACGATCTAAGTGATGAGGAATCAATTAAAATCTCCTCTAAAGAACAGCACAAAAAGCTTAAGGCAACTTATGATGTGCCTAATCCAACTCAGATAGTTAATCCAATTCATGCAACAGATCTATTTAATGATGATTTAAGCAATGGAAAATCAACAAAAGTTCCTAGAGATCAACTGAGAAACATTGAAAAAGATGGAGGATTGAAGGATTTATCTGCTCCTGAAAATGAATTCAAAGTGACTGGCTTGAAGACACCCAAATTAATACCAAAAGCAGACTTATTTAATGATGATTTCAGCGATGAGGAACCAGTCCAAAGCTCCTTACTGAAACAAAATGATAAAGCCAAATCAACAAATGAAATTAAAGAACCAACAGAACAAAAATCAGAAGAGATTAAAACAAAAGAAGAGGGGAAGACCGACAAACATTTTGATCAGTTTGAAACAACGAACAATAACGAAAAAGAGAGTTCCAACCAAGCAAAAGAGGAGAAATATCCAGTGGAGAGCATTGAACAAGAGAACGTTGTTCAACAGGAACAGGATCCCATTATAAGCCTTGTGGCAGATGTCACAAATAAGAAATCCAATACTGAAACGGAAACTTCTCAGCCACCACCGGCTGAGGATATTGCAGCTGCACAACAAATCATGCAAAACTATTCAAATCTCTTTTTGGATGAACCACCCGACGATAGCGAATTCTTTCAAACGCTTGGCACCAGCAGCCTGAACAGCTTAAGTGCCTCCAAAATGTTTGATAGTGCACAGGATTTCTTTGAGCCCAATTTGCCAGAGTTGCCTCAAAGTGCTGTTGTTGTAACACCTGCAGAGCAGCCTAATAAGGATTATGGTGGCTTGCGTCTATTTAGCGATGTGCCGCCAGAAGATGATGATGATGATAATAAGGATGCAGAAGCAGTCGCCGCTCCAGCTGCTGTAAGTGTGGATGCTTCCACAAAGCGCATACATACCATTTTCTATGATGACTTTAGTGAGACGGCTCGAGCAGGTGCCAGCCATCAGCAATTTGAAGAGCAGCCACCAGTAGATTCAGATGTTGTGGATAAGATTGCAACCAAACACAGCTCACCCATTAAAAAACTACAAATGCCCAATATTAATATCAATGTTAAAGCGATTCTTCCTGGTGGAGGCACCTTGCCAAAGGGGCCCAAAAAGCAAGCAGATGCTTCACCGGATCCTCGAGCAACTTCATTTAATCAAAAACCAGCTATTCGAGCACTTAAGTCTAGCTCCATCGAGACGGATGGCATTCTGCAGTGCATAAGTAAAACTCGCGTGCGAGGACCAGCCCATCGTCGACCATCAACACGACGGGCGAGACAGGAGAACTATGCCCAGTCATTGCTGAAGGAACAAACGGATGAAGCAGCTTTGGAAATTACTGAGAGCAAACCTGCAAACCAGCTGCCGAGTTTTGAGAGTATTAATAATGACGGAGCTTCTGCGAAAGCGCAGGCAACGAGCGAGAAGATGGCTGCTCCTCTAAAGGAAACCCAACGAATAACAGTCACAGCCAAGTCTTCATCATTTCTGGATAGCGATCCAGAGGATGATGATGATTCGCTCTTTGGCAAAGCTCCAGTTTTATCAACAGCTGCTCCTGTAATCGTGCCCACGCAACAATCAGAGGATGACTTTAAGAAGATTTCCTTGTTAAAAGAACACAACCCACCTCCAGCTGCATTGCCGGCGCATAAACCGCCAAAGGATAACTTCCAGTCAATGGCAAAGGCGACTTCGTTTTTGGATAGCGATGAGGAAGATCAAAGAAATTTCTTGTATAGACCACAAAGTGAATCACAGCCACCCTTTGTGTCCACAACACGCGCAAATACCGGGCCACCAAAATCGTATGTTTCCTTTTTGGATAACAATGATGATGATGACAATTTCCTATTTAGTCCAGCTGCAGTTGAGCCATCAAAGTCAGCTAAAGCTGAGCCACAGCTCAAGAAAGCACCGTCGAAGCCTTCATCATTTTCGGACAGCGAAGATGATGATGAACTGTTTAAGCCAGCAACGAAGTCGAAGACAGCTGTTACAGTTTTATTACCAGCTAAAAAACCTTTGGATACAGCCAAAAAGCAACCATCTGAGTTCATAATCAAATCCAAGCCACAGTCAATAAAACCATCATCCAGCAAATTGTTTGATGACAGCGATGATGATGACCTATTTGGCAGCACAGCTGCTCCCATAACTAAAAGCCAATCCAAACAAGCTGCTACTCCTGCTTCTGCTTCTGCTCCAGTTGCAATCAGAAGTCAGGCTTCTCTTTTTGACAGCAGCAGTGAAGGAGACGAATCACCTAAATCTCTAAGAAACAAATCAAATTTGCCTGTGAAGTCCAGAAAAAGTCTTTTCAGCGATGATGATGATGATGACGACGATCTGTTTGGTGGTGGTGCGAAACGTGTTGGTGGTGTGCAACGTGGTGCTGTAAGCAGTCGGGCAAAGATCGTTAAGTTGACAACAAGCAATGTGTCAAAGACTGCGCCGAAAAAGAAAACGGCCACGCCCTTGCCGGCAAGTGGAGTCAATGTATCTGATAATCCGCTGGCAGATCTATTGGGTAAATGAATGAATCATACAGTAACATACTTAAATACAGTACTAAAATTACTATATACATGTATATTTTTAAACTTTTCGATTTGTTAAATTTTGTCTAAAAATAAAAGTGTCTTTACAGTCTTTAAACTCAAAAATAAAAATATCGTCTTTACAAATTTTAATCATCAAATAAAAATAATGAATTCTTTTTAAAGGTGGCTTTATACATATAATTACAGAGAAACGATAATTACTTAAGGTATATGAACAGACAAGTGTAATCAACTTAAGTAATTAGAACAGACATGCTAAAATAACTTAAGTAACAAGTTTTTATATCAAAACCTTAAAGAAATGAATGTTATTGTTCAGTGATTTGTTACTTTAAGAGTGCTTTGCTGGCTGGTAGAAGAAGTTCTTTATCAGAAATCAATTTTTTAAGTTTTATATAAATTGTTGTCTTTGTGTTATGAAAGTTTCGAATAGTTTTAGTTTCGCATTATAGTGTTCCTAGTGTTCTTAAAATTTAAAGACTTATAGCTAAGCTAGTATATAACCGGCGCATCTTCCCCAATTTTTAACTTGACGAACTGCAACTGAAAACTGAGTTAGTTTGTGGCTCTTTGGTCGTTATTCCAAGGAATGTGGTAGACGAGCATTGTACAACTAATGAGTATGAATCTATATATATGTATATAGAATTATGACTGGAGCTTAGTCTAAAACTTAAGCGAATGATCTTCTTTAAAGAGCCACATCGCGATACTTGCGATAATCATCCGAATCGTTGCCCAGCGATAATTTACTGTTGGCTGTGACATAGGGATTGGCATAGTTGGCATAACCAAATCCACCATAATACTGCAACTGTTGCGGCTGGGAGCCGCGTCGTTGCAATGGTTGCGCCAATACCGTGAAACCACCTTGGGAGCTACAGACGGAGGGGCGACGATAGAGATTCGCAACAGCTGCTGCCGCCTGCTGATGCTGGAGTGGATTGTTGAGCAGCATGGCTAAGTAGTATTGCTGCTGTTGTGTATAGTTCTGCAACAGATTGTTGCCATAGGCAGCCAAATCATTCTGCACCTTATTGATGCCATCCAGATTCTCCAGTGAGATGCAGTTGCGCGAGAGTTTCTGCGGCGGAGCCGACTGTTTCTGACGATGACCGTTCTGCTGATAGTGCCGCTGCTGGCCGGGTGGCGGAGGTGTAAGCTGCTTGGGTTCAATGGAGCAATAGATGGGATCATTGCTGGCGCTGCCAATAAGCGATGGCGGCGATGGTCTATGCGAATCCTGCAGATTGTTCTTCAGATCATCGATGCTAATGTTGAAGTACTTGGCATTCTTATCCTCTGTATCTAGTACATGTCGTGGATTATACATGCCCGGCAGCGTGCAGCGCAAGTCCATCAGGGATTGGGCACGATGTCCTCCACTGGAACGCTGACCTGGCGCCATTGAGCTGAACTGTTGCACCAGCGCCGGAGCAAACATGCTGGCATTGAACTCATTCTCTGAACCAAAAGCCTGACCACCCGCATTGTTAAGGCCATTGCCTAGGTTGATCTTGGTCTCATCACACAACTGATAGCCAGCATTCTCAAAGCCATTCAACCGTTGGCTAGAACGACGAGAATCCGCTTTCGTCATTGGCACACTTGGCGCTGGTGTCTGGAGTGAGAGACGCGTGGCTAATCCCTGTAACTGGTTAAGCACCTGCCTTTCACGACGCCACTTGATGCCCGTGGGTATGACACAGATCAACGCCAGGCAGTTGATGATCAGTCGTATCAAATAAGATGTCAGCTCGGTCAAACCATGTACAGATTGCAGGCCCTACAATAATAAATTTGAATTAATTACAGTTTTAGGCCAAACCCGACTCAATGCTCACCCAATGCTGTGTTGTCATTAACATAACCAATACCAGCTCTGGTATAGACATAAGTCCAATGACAGCCGCCCAAGCAAATAGTGGCCAACACAGACCACTGACCAGGCCATGAATTAATATGGTGCTGGCCACAAACATTATGAAGAAGAGCGTGCACAGTGTATAAGCGGCAAAGGGCAGCTCTCCATGCGCCTCCAGCAGCCAAGACACCTCACACGAGAATGCGCCCAGATACACTATCTAAAAATGACAGGCGGGGAAATTGGCAGCAAAAGAAAACACATTAATCGAATATGGAAAAGATGTTTAACTGACATTCCTATGCGGTTTATCTTGACTTTTTTATCGTCAAGCCCAACCCATAATATGTTAAATAAAAAACATATCTATCTGACAAATTAAGTTTTAATTTACTTTTTACATCCACAGCAGAATTTAAATTGTTTTAAATATGTAGGCCATACACATATCAGCCTTCTGCCTGTGTTTGTTATAACAAATAAAAAACGGTTCAAGACAGCTTCAACTATTTTATGGTAAACAGACAGACATTAACTATTTGCTATACTGAACAGATTGATAATAACACTTTTAAGCTATGCGCAAATAGCACATTGTACACTTCTTGACAACATTAACATGCCATTCTCAAACAAACATAAAGAAAGCGAAAGCACAAATCAAACAAAACGGAAATCCAAATAAAGCTGTTGTTGCAACCGTTGAAGATGCAGTTATAAGTGAAGCTCATGTTGAAGTTGATGTTGATGATGATGATGGTGTAGCTCTGTTTAAAAAGCGGAGACATTTTAGCTCCGCAATCATCCATCAATCAATTAATGAGCTCTTGTTGCTGCCTGTCGTTGTTGCTGTCACATGCCACAAAACAGCTTTACAAAAAGTTGAAATTTTAATGTTTTTGTGTGCAAAACGATTTCATTTCATTTTCACTTCAATGGCGCAAAATAAAAAAACTTGCCGGTGTGTTATCATAACGGTATTACTCACACAACAGGTGAATTATGATGATGGGGTTGTGTATGTGTGTTTGTGTTTGTGTAAATCACGATATTGGTTTACTTACCAGCAAGAGAGCCGCCGCCACACAGCATATAATGAATAGATTCGCCTTTATAAAGCGCTCCATGATGTGTTCGTTCCAAAAGTTTTGTATGCTGTTCCCGTTCCCGTACCCGCTGCCGTTGCCTGTCGAGCGTTTCGGCTTCTTGAACGAGGACGGTGAATGCGTTTCACTGGCCTTCTGATAATTCATTATCACGTTTGGTTGTTGTTCGGTTTATTTTTGGCAAAAAAGAAAATAAGCGTTAATGCTGCCGTTTGGTTTGTTTTCTTTGTTTTTTTTGTTTGGCAAGCCGGCCTTGGCTGGTAGCAGCTGTATCGAATGATGTTGGTGATGTTGGGTCAGTGGTGCGAGACGTTGACAAGCTAGTTCTAGTTCTATTTGATTCTTTCTTCCGATGCTTCAGATGCTTCAATGTTTCAATGAATTTCGAGGCGCTCGAATGCGAAAGCGTTAAGTGGCCTAATTGAGGCTTGTCATGGTTTTGGTTTTTGTTTTATTTGCCGTTGCCCCTGAAATGGAAATGAAGATGCTTTAGCGATGAGTGTGAATGCGAATGGGTGTAAGTGTGTATTGAGTGTGTAAGTGTGAGTTCCTAAAAACGAACTAAACAAAAGACTTTGGCAGCGAACTTGTTTTGCGGCCAGCTAACGGCATGTGCTGACATACAGAGCGATAGATACAGAGAGACAGAGAGAAAGAGGTAGATTAAGATTGTGCTATTGACCAGCTGCGGGAGAGATTTTCACTTTTCGAACACACTAGTCATGCGGTTTAAGCATATAAATTATTCTAGTTTCAGCGTTGGTATTTCTCCTATATACAATAAATGCGATTGATTTAAGGCACGCTATTTTTATAGTTCAAAAAGAACACTCAAGTTTATAGTGCCAAATGTTAAAAAATATACTGAAAATTTCTATTCTTTTTAATAAAAAAAAAAAATATACATAATATTTGGAAATAACAAAGCTCAGCAGAAAATAATAATAAATAATGTAAATTAACTATTTGAGAAAGAAAAGCTATACCTTAAGTTCAAAATAATTTTTTTTTATTTCGGCAGTAAATAAAACTTTAATTGACACATTTTGAAAATTAATCTCAACACCAGCTAACAAGTTCGTTGCCTAAGTCATTTGTTCCAGCACCCCAAAAATAATAGTTTTGTTGCCACCGTTTTGCTGTCAAACTATCAAGCTGACGCTTGTGTGTAACTCATTTACTACTTATGTCATGTCGTATGCAAAAGGCAAATAACTGAAATCAATTATAGCCAAGCGCTAAATGCTCAGACAGGCAGACACAAACAAACAAACAAACACACACATACAAAGACTAAAGCAGTATATAAATTATGCGAACGCCAACGTCAGTTAGTCAGTCATTGGGTAATCTTTCTATAAAGTTGTCAAGCGATTGCGTCTCTCGTCATCAGTCAGAACTGGAGCCTCACTCAATGCCGTCGACAGGTGCGCCATAACCGATCATCATCGTCATCATCTTTGGCTTGAAGGTGCGTGTTAGCTGTGTGGGTGATTACAGTTGGGTGCGTTTTGCCATGAGCCAAAAGCCACAAGCCATAAGCCATACTGCTATTGGCCGGATATGCGCGCGCCTAAAAACAAAATGTTGAAAGGTCAGCGCCCCTTTGCTCCATTGAGATTCCGGCGACGTTGTATATGCCGCATTATCATTTTTCACTCTTTTTTTTCCTGTGCCACCGCTTTCTTTGGCCAGCTTAGAAGTGCAAGCGTTTCTCATTTTAAACTCACTTCCTTCCCCATTTCGTTAGTTCTGACTGTGGCTATGCAAACATGGCAAACAGTTCATGAGTTGTCCGGTTATTTTGGCAGCCGTTTGAAACGGGTTTAAATGGCGAGTTACTCGCCAATCGGGCTAATATTAGCAGCAGCATAAAATACAGTTGCATATTGTTATCTCGCTTTGCGCATTGCCTAAAAATGTGCTAAGTGAAAGAAATAAACGAAATGGTCAACGTTCACGAAATGAATTTAATTATCTTGCAGCATTTTTAATACCCTAATTAATCGTTAACTACGATTTGTTGAGTATTAAATGGTTAGTTAAGCAAACATTAACATCTTTTAATGCTTGTTAAGATAACATATCAGATAGAGATCAAATCCGTTTTTGAAAAGAGTTCGTTGTTTGATTTTAAAGGTTAGAATTCTAATATCAGACTAGAAAATTAAGTTTATGCAATATATACAACAAACTTAAAGCTTAAGGTAAAATTTTAAATTTAAACCTTAGCTACTAAACATTACTGGCCCGAAACGGCTAACCGATGAAAGCATCTTTTAAATTAAATGTCATTTTAAAACGGAATCAGGTACTAGCACAATCCATAATGACGACTCATCATCAAACGAATATGTATATAATAATGCAATAATTGAAACAATCGTATAAGGCGCTTTTAATAATTGATAGGTTTTCCAAGCCACATTTACATTTTATAAAATACATTTAATATTGTATATGCAATTGTCTGATTGAATTGGAAAGCTTGTCAAAACAAAAATACCCTTCAATTCAATAATAATGACCCCTTTTGCAAGAAACGGTCTTGTGAACTATATAAATAATCGCGAAACTAAAATAAAATGATTGCGCCCTTGACTGACACGCCTAACGCGGCGCCTTTCAGCAGCATAACTTTAATGGATGTTATGTTAACGAAATAATTTTAACTCTAGACGGCGTTTTAGTGTCGGATTGGAGTTACCAAATTATGTAGATTCCTCATAATTTGGTGAGAAAAGCATGTTTCGTAAAAACCACAACAATTTGCATTGTATTTTATGAGCCAGTTTTATCTCTCTATCTCTGTCTCGTTGAGTTTGTGTTTGTGGAATTATATATATACATATATGAATTTGATTTTATTATTATGTGTGACGGGCGTGGAGATTGTAGTATTTGAGTATGTTAAGAGTTGCACTGTTGCGTGTGTGTGACTGTTGACTGTTGTTGAGAGTTCAATAGCATCAACAATAACAACAGCAAATACAAACAATATTAACAATGGTAACAATATGAAATGGCATGATTGGTGCATATGCATGAATAAACAAAAAATGCAGCGCAAACAGATATGTATATATGTATGTATGTTTAACTGTTATGCAAATCTTAACGAGTTACATGTCGAAAGCAATGAAAAGGAAAAGGAATTTTATTGTGAGTGCGTTGCCGTTAAAATGCGTTTCAAAATGCAACATAAATATGTATTGAATTCAATGAATGAATGTAATTCGTTTTTATTTTGGATAGGTTTACCTTTCACTTAATTGCAGCGCGATGTTAGCATTAATCCGTCGTTAGTTATTGCAGCTAAAGAAATACAAGTGTGTATTAGGGAGAAACAGCAGCAAATAACAAAACAAAAAAAGAAACACGAATTGTAGAAATTATCGTTCAAGCAAGAAATGATTTCACATGCGCCACGGGCTCCGGTCTCAGATCCACTCCCAACGCTGCGGGTAAAAAAAAAAAAAACTACGCAAAAAAGCAATAACAACAAACGACAAAGACAACAACAGCAACAAAAAATAAGCATCAACGACACAGAAAAAATTGTTCAGCGTTGAGTCATGCAAAGGGGAGAAGTCGTTATTGTTGTTGCGTTGTAGTTGTTGCTGCTGTCACATGCAAATGCGTGCTGACAAAAAGAATTAAGGCTGACTTCAATACGTGACATATGTGTGCCAGGAAAACGTTAGCGGAAAAGCAATGCAGCTGGAAAAAAGCCCGCGCAGTTGTTCTAACACTTTTACTGGGGCAAATTAAAAAAATGTGTTCTTTTCCTTTGCTTATTAGATTACTACTACTATGTCTTCGTTCTTAAGCAAAAGCGAAATGCATTTGGTATGATTGTAATTATTTTGCGGCTTAATTGTGCAACGGTCGAAACGCACAGCTCTGGGTCAAGTTGGCAGCGAGTGGATGAGAGACATGGAGATTTGAAGAGAACAGCAGCAACATGCGTAGCATTGATAATCTTGATAGGTATTGTATAAATAAACGCACAAACACACACACTTACACAACAAAACCGTAACGTGCCCGGCTAACGGTAACGGTTAAAGCAAAGCAAGCGCGCGCGCTTCCAAGCAGTTAAAAGTGAAAATCAAATGACTGAGGCAACAAACGCGACTTCGAATAAAAACTTTTTCAGCTCTTAGCGCGTCAGCTGAGCTTAGCGGCTGCCCAACAACTGAAATGTGCTTGCTTTGCCTCCAACTGTGGCTACGTTCGTCTCTCAGTTGAGCGTCGCAGCGACGTTGAACGTTGACGTCGCCGTTGAGCTGTTGCTTTCTGAAATAAATATTTGTACTCTTTAGAATTTGGTTAGAAATGGGGTATTATTAAATATGTAAATATGCCATAAATTTTAAAAAAATCACTTTACAATTTGGTAGCAAAATAATTTTGCTTTTAAATCAGCAGTTCAAGATACTACAAAGATTATTGAGTTATGAAATCATATGTATTCTCCACAATATGCGATATGTTAAAACTCTTGTACTTCGTATCTCCCAGACCAACTCACTCAAGCACTCTTGTATTACATTGTTTTTGTGCTCCTTCGTGCAGCAAGTTCACTCGCATTGGCCCATGATGCGACTGCGTATCTTAGCTCAAAGCAATTAAAAAAGAACTTAATTTCTGACTTGGAGGCCGGCCGACCGAGCTGCATTTGCATAATTTGATTTTCAGACAAACCAAAACAATACTCGTTAAGTTATATTCTTCTTTCGGCTATGTCTAACTGGAACGCGTTCGTAAAGTGGTGGACAACAATTGGGTAGCGCTGTGAGTTTATTTTTGATTAAGGTTCAACCTGTTCGAATTAAAAAGAAGAAGTGTTGGTATTCTTTTTTCTTTGTTTATATGTCTTCAGCTTTGTATTTGATTTTTACTAATGCTAAATGTGCCTTGGACATGTTGTATAAATTCATGTAACGTTTTCTTTCCGAAAGTTAAACAGTTTACAAACGAATAGAAATCATAATTTATGGAAAAGCTCTTTTGTTCATTAATCAATTTGGTGGCTTTAATTATAGCTTAAGCCATATCATGTTTTCGTGTGATGCCTTTAATGACATATTTAAGATGTTATCATTTGGTTAATGTGTTTTCTGTTGGTGAAAATGAAAATTAAATTGACTGGTGATGTTCGGAAGCTGCCTGTTAATTTTCAGCTCATTTGATTGATGTGTTTCATCTAACTTAATATATGTTTCAACAGACAGCTGCATTTTGGCATTTGTTGTTGGTGTTGGTGTTTTTTTAGGCCGCCTCCCCAGCATTCGCTTCGCAGCCATTCTCCTCTGCATCGCTTCTCTCCTGGCAGCCATCATCAAACTGTGGTCCCAACTGTCCAATGCGCTTAATCTGCTCCATTAGTTCGCTAATTTCGGGCGTACAATTGCGGAACTTGCGCAGATACGAATAGCCACGCAACATTTCATTGTCCAGGACACAGCTGCAAGGCATTAAGAGTTAACTAGAAATTGAATTTGAAATCGTATTAAGTATAATTACATTAGGGCTGCGGCTCCAAAGTTGCCCGTTTTTTCGAGATGTTCCAACCAACTGTTAATAATGATTTTAATCACGGGATCTGTGGCAGGCAAATGAATACGTGCATTTGCCAATGCCTCTTGAAAGAACTTATGTTTCAATAGCAAATTGATAGCCTCAGTTTGCATATCGATGGCTGAGAAATAGGTGGCTGCATGCAAAATATATCCTTGCTCTTCCATTTGCTGAGCGTATGCCTTGCAACACTTTTGCCAGAAGCTGCAAAGTATCAATACAGTTAGTTTATAGCTTTTTCGGCATGGTTTGAGCTCCACTTACACATAGGACACTGAGGGAGCCACAGAAACATGCCACTCATTAAGCGTTTTGTTATCAATGTGTTGCTGCAAATCATCGCGCACCTTAAACGTGGACACAGACAGGCAAAGGGGTGCAATAAATTGGTTATTGGAATGCTTTAGATTGCTTACTGAAATAAATCTCTAGTTAAAAAACAATTGTTTTCATTTTATAGCATTTAACCTACGTTCGGTCGCAATCAAGTCTTTGGCCATAACTTTGGTGCTAAAAAGCTTTGACATAAGCACAGCTTTATCTATTTTAGCCGCATCCTCAGTTAGTACTATGGCCAGCTTCTCTAGTGAGCTTTTGTTAAGCTCCTTTTGGGTTAGGCACAAACAGGTGCGACTATGCTGAAAGATGGAGTTAAGTATGAATAAAAGTGTTAAATGAAAAGAAACTGTATTCACTTACAGCCAAAAAGTTATCGGGCATTGGTTGCAACTCCATTTGCTTGCACTTGCTGCACTCAACTGCAGAGCTTGTATCGGTGAGGCTGAGGGCGCCCAGCATGGATTCAATGGGTGGTTGTTGCTTGAGCGGCTTACCTGGCTGATCAGTGATATTTTCTGGGTTTGCGTTGGCAACTGCCCACTTGGTGGCCAAGCGTTTTTCGCGACTCTGTCGCTTTCTTTGTAGTGCACTCATGGCAGGCACGTTGGGTGGCGTTATGGACTTGCTGGCCCATTTGACCTTGAGCAAGCCATCGATTTTGGAGCATATATTCTTTTCGTTTTTGGCCAATGCCTCTTTGATGCTGATCATCTCTAGTGACAGCGTCTTGCCGGCGCACATAACAATACTCTCATCGGAGGGCAAAAATAAACCACACCACATGGGGCAATGATAGGTTATGGTCAGTGATGGTTGCTCCGGCTGCTTTGTGTTCCAAAGGCAAACTTTGCCCTCAATATGAAAGCTGAGGAACAAATTCGACTGCATATTGCTCCATTTCACCGAGGTGATCGATGACTTCGGATCGCTAGCCGTTAAGGTATGCAGCACTTTCCAGCTTACCTGTTGCTCCTGGAATTCCATCACATGCAGATGCTTCTCATGACCCACAACAACAAACTTATTTTTCTCCAGTGGATTAAATGCAATGTCTGTGATATAACGCGAAATCAGCGAAGTCTGCCGCTTTAAAGTAAAGTTAAACGCCTGGCCACTTGTGCGCTCGTAAAGCTGCAAAAAGCCATGCCCCGTACCAACAAAGAGAAAAGTACCAAGCACATGCAGATAACTGGGACGCTCAATGTTACGTAGTATGTGGGCATCTGTAAGAGGAAGAATAAGAGCAAACAAAGGGATTAAACAAATGAATATTCTTTGCAATATAAATAAATCTTATAAAACTTTAAAGATACCTTAACTGTAAATCAAGCGTGTTTGAAAAAATTTGCAATTTGTTTATTATTATTTTGTTACCCGGGGCAACTTGTCATCATTTCAAATAACAAACTCTAATAAACAAAATTCGGTTTGTTTTATGCCTCTAAAAAGATTACAAATTAAACGTTAAAAGGATAAACGAACAGAGAGAGAGAGAGCGACAACATGTCGCATCCACAGCACAAGTTTCTTGAGGAGATTTGCCAGCGCATTTTGGTTGAGCTCCAACAACGCAACATTGAGGAAGACAAGACGTTCATGACATATGTGGTGCACCTACTGGTCAGGGATATGCGTCACGGATTGCTTAAAACAGATCTGAATAAACCGTCTACGTGTCACATTGAGGCATTCATTGATAACATTGTGGATGGCTGTTTGAGCAACACAGACACTACGATTGCCAACATGCGCATGTCCTGGATCATGAAAATGGGCTATGGCATACAGCTGAGCTATGTGCGTGACAAGTACGAGGAGCAGTTTCAGCAACAGCTTAAGTTGCTTATCGACGATATACTTCAGTACCCGGAGAGTTGTAGTAAAGTGCAGCTGGATCAGCTATTTGCCAAGATGCAGGTCTTTATAGTGGCCACCAATCATTTGGGCTGTCCTAGCAATCATGTGCTGCTCAAGCTCGCAGCCATGGCGCTGCACAGTGTCATTGGACGCAGTGATCTGCAGAACTATGTGCTCAAAAAGAAGTATCATCGAAAGGAGTATTTGCAGCGATTGGCTGATACTGTGGCAGGCATTGTCATCTATAACAACGATGGACCCGATGGCGATCGCGAAAATGTGCGCTATGGTAAGCAGATATATTGTTTCTTTATATAACTAAACTAATCCAAGCATTGTCACAGTAATTGCCGATCTTATCATGGCACAGGGAAACACAAGCGGCGGCTTTGAGGCAACGCTGGGACGTCTGAAGAATTTGAGTGACGGTTGTCAGTTAGCAATTAGCGAACAATTAAAATTCGACTGCAAGGAGACAACGCTATACTACCGTGTGCCGCTGGAGCAACTGCATCGCATCAATAAATTTACTATCACATTCCTAATGCTGCAGCGATGCCTGAACGCGCTCAAGAAAAGCTACGAGCATACGGAGTATCTGGTTAGCGTGGAGACGGGTCGTTATGATTGTGTTGTGGCTAAGATTAATGACACGTTGAGCATGCGCACCTCCGTTGAGTCGGAGTTGGTCTTCGTAGGTATCCCGATAGTTAAATATAAACCTTTGTTTTAACTTTTTTCCACTGGCAGCCACATTTTGTGTATCTGTCGAAGGTGTGGAGCAATCTGAATCATTACCTGAATCATATTGTGGAGCTGAATAAGTTGCGAGAGCAGTTGGAGCATCAGTTGACCGAGGAATTAGTGCAGCGTGCCAAGGACACCATTGTGGAAATACAAGTGTTGGGCAGTCAGCGCCAGGATTGGTTCGAGTGCAACTTTTTTGAGCGCATGGGGTCTCTCAATAAGTATCAAACCGATGGCAATTTCTGCAGTTTAGCCAAAGCGGATATCAAGGAGTTTTGTGGCCTTACACTGGCCGTCACGAATGGATTGCTGCTGCCGGCAAAATGTTTGCGTAAACTTTGCATGAATCTAGATATTAAGTTTGGATTTCAGGATGAGACATATGCGCGCATTGGTGAACTGTGGTTTGAACGATTCATCACCGCTCTAAGGCAGGCCATTTTCAACAACGCTAATTTGGCATTGCTTTTTAAATTGGATGATGTGCTACTTGAAAAGGAATTAAAGGCTGTGCCCGTTGAGCCGCCAAAAACGAAGGACTTTGAAGGGCAGACGGAAATGGTTGTCACCAACGATCTCACACCGTCCAATTGGATAAATGTGACTTGGAATGCGTGGGATTATCATCGAGAGACTATACATCTAGCCGAGATACGAAAGCGTCAGACCAAGGATGCGCAGACCAACATCACTTATGGCCGACGCAATGCTCAAAATCAAGCCTATAACACACGACAACACTTTTAACTATGCTATGTATATATGTAGTTCTTGCCTTGTTTGGGCTGTGTCACATCATAGATGGCCAGCACACGATTCACAATGCAGTAAATATATTTTTCCTTCCACATCAATGAATAGATCTCGTTTTTATGTACAGCACGAAACGTTGTCTTTACCCGCATGCGTTCTACATCTAGAATGCCTACCTAGAAATATAAATAAATATTAATGTAATTTCGTTGAGAATAAAGTTTTAACTTACTATGCCATCTAAGGTGCCAAATGCAAGCTGCAAACAATCTGGACTCCAGGCCAATGAGTAGACAACGCCATTTGCATACACGTTCTCAATGGGTATGCAGCGGGATGACAGCTTGGATAAGTCAAAGATCGCCAGGCGTTTGTCCGAGCAGCCCAAAGCGATTCTACATAAGTATATTAATTGTTCAGATAATGAATTAGGCATATTAAGTTATTAACAACTCACTTATTCATATCATCCGGACATGCGGCGATAGCACGCACACCAAATGCCAAACAACCATATACGGCATTAAGTTGCCCATTTAGTGGGTTTAGAATTCCCACTTGGCGGTTCCGCATGCTCAGCCATATTTGCGGCTCAGCAGTGGAGCATTTGATTGCGCATGTTTCAATCTCATGACCAACACTCTTGTGCACTCGATCCTTTTGAAAGTTATAGCGAGGCGATTTGTAATCAAATTCAAGTGACCAGAAATATAGCTTATTGCGACAAAGTGTTACAATTGTCTGGTCATTTAGCCAATGCACTTCTCTAGATTTGGCTGAAATCGAAGAAATCTTTTAAATATCGCCCACAACTATGACTCGAAATTTAACTTACATGTTCCACTGGTTTTGCTGAAGGTCTTGCCGCAATATACGCCTGTTATGACATTCCAAAGCACAGTGACTTCGTTTGCATTCAAGGACACCAAAAGCATGTCTGGCCGTGCAACCGAATCAGTTGAAGGGGCGCTTGACGTATCAATGCTGACTTGAGCCGATATCTTAGCGGCTGGTTGGGGTTCGGGCTTTGTCTGAGGTTGCAGCTGCGGTGATTCAGGTGCGTCATGCACCTCTGCTTGATGGTAGATGTGATGGAGAACTTCACGTTTGGGCTTTGCTGCCTCGCCATCCACAAGAACGGCGTCATCACTGGAAGAGCTAAACTGTATAACCTCGAGACTGACCTCGCTGGAGCCGCTGACAAGGGTGCCGCTACCCTTCTCTGATTTTTTGCTGTTGTCGCTGCGTGGTCCTTCTATGCCTGTCTGCTGGCAGTCCTCTAGAGTGACCTCCACTTGGGGACTATCAGCTGGCGCCAAGAGTTGGGCCTTTATGTTTTCGCAAGCTTCTATATAATCAATGGCCACAGTGCCAGTGGGTTTCTCCAGGCCTACAAAATCACCGCAGTCGTCAGAGGATTTGCTGATCAATCGCGGACGCACGCTAGCTGGTGCGCCAAATTCAGACTCCAGGTGATCAAAGTTATAGATATCAAATGGATCATCCGATTCAACAATCCGAGATTTTAAAAGTGGAGCTTTAGCAGGGCCAGGGATGATTGCGGCGCCTGGACTTTTTTGCTCCTGCTCGTTCAATGGCTTTTCTGCTTTATTTGTGGATATTTCCTCGCTAGTGAAGGACATCTCGCGCCAGGCCAGGCTGCAAATGCTGGCATTCTGGCCATTAGCCGTTAACTTATGCACAATGCACATCTTGCGTAGATCGCAAACTAAAACTGCTCCTGCCGCTGTGCCCAAAGCAAACAGATTCTCGTTGTAAGGAGAACAGCGAAGAACTGTCAGTTGATGGTTTCGTGGCGGCATGAATGTGGGACGTCGGCAATAGGTGTTGGAGGCAACGCAGTAAATCACCAAATCGACGGCATCTATAGATAGAATGTTACCATTGGCTATATAGCCCATTTGCACATTTATCAGTGGATACATGCGCTCATCTCGAGCCTCGCGCTGGTGCTGATGCGCCTTATGCCCGATGATTGCCTCGCCCAGATCGCAATCCCAAACCTGTATGCTCAGATCTTCGGCGACAATTGCAAAGTGTTTGCTTGCCGATTCACTTTTATTCCACATTGGGCTGACATCGAGGGCACTTATGGTAATACGGGTCGACATGGTTTTTACTTCCGCCGCTTTCTGTTCGTCGGCGGGCGGTGCCGATATGTAATTTATGCATTTGAAGCCGGTATAGAGTAGGCCGCCACCCGGTGTTGCGACCGAAAGCGGCATTTGCATACAGCCCGGTGTGGGCACATTGTTGTAAATCACTGGTTTATTCATAGCTTTCAATTTATCAATTCAATAAAAAAAAAATGGAGAACTATGCACAGAGCATGAAAGCTGGCATCTGATGCCGATTTCTTTTTGACTTCCTCTTATCCTTTTCAGCTAGTGTTGGGCTGTTCAATGAGCAAAAAAGAGTGGTTAACTTCACTGAACTAGTACTTATTGTTCATTTTTCGTTCTTTTGGCGCGCTTATTATTCAGTTGCTCAAACCCTTGCAAATTTTTTTTTTTGCAAAAATTTTTGCAACTATTTTATTATTTTTCAATTATATTTAAATAACTTTATCCAACGCTTAAATCAATAAACAATAAAATAAATGTAATGCAAAAAGTAATTGACAATTTTTGAATGAGGAGGCCCAGAAATAAAACAAAAACATGCACACTTACAAATTTCTTCTTCGTTCTTGCTGGCCCGCCGGCCAATAAACAACAACAGCTGGCATTGGGTGAATCAAAACCTGGTTGAATAGAGAAAAACGTGCTAAACAGGAATGAAAAATCTGAAAATACTAAAAAATACTAGAAATTAATAAATATAAACGTTGCAAAACTTATGATATTTTATAGGTGATGATTTTTTAAGAATAATGATACGCACCAGTAGATAAATTCAGGTCAAAAAGATCTTTTATTTTACATTCCCATTTGATTTTTGTTTAAAAAATAAGCAAGTCGCAATCGAAAGTTTCTGCTGCTCTCGATAGTGTGGGCGATAGTGCTATCGACTCTTTGCGAACTCGAGTGTGAATGGTAATACGCAAAAACATACACAAATTGCGAGTTTGTTATTAGAAAACTATTTTGTGGAGAGTAAAAAACCTTTATGTAATTAGTTATGGATTCGAAGCGAGAGAGAAAGTCATCGTTGGTGTGTACATGTTCGAATTGTTCATATTGTATCTATTTTGATCAATTCTTTTTTTGTTATTTAGGCTCCACTTTCGCCATGTCCGATACCAGATATTACGGACGATGAGCTTGTGACGATTTCCGTGCGAGATCTGAATCGGACTTTAAAGATGCGTGGACTTAACCGAGATGAGATTGTAAGAATGAAGCAAAGACGTCGCACCCTAAAGAATCGGGGCTATGCAGCCAGTTGTCGGATCAAACGCATCGAACAAAAGGACGAATTGGAAACAAAAAAATCTTATGAGTGGACTGAGCTGGAGCAAATGCATGAGGATAACGAACAGGTACGCTTGGAGGTGGGCAACTGGAAGAACAAGTACAAGGCACTGCTTCAGTTTGCCATCCAAAACGACATACCTATTCCGATCGAGCTGGAAGGCTGCTGAGAGCACAATAGACCCAATAACATTCCAGTTCCAGTTGAAATTAAAATCAAAACACCTGTAACCATAGTACAATAGCTGGAATTCGATTTGTCAAAGTCACAACTACTCAATTTTAACATTTAATAAACATTTGTATACGACACAAACACCCTGTACTTTAATATTATCCGGACAGCAATACATCGTTGTGAATGTCAAACGTGTTCGAGAAAACAGCTGTCTACGTATGTTGTGCTTTTTGTTATGTATTAATTTGTTAAGCGCAACAAAATCTGATTACATATGTATAGTAGCGGTGCATTATTTGTAGCTAAACTAACAAGAAAAAGGACCTCAAGCATCTTACAACTGTACACTAAGTCATGCCGTCATGGCATTTCGTCGCTTTTGTAAATCCCTGCTCTTTGGTTTGCCACTCGGTATCACGTTCCTCGACTGCGTCGGCTATGTGGCGAGAGTTGATGGTAATTATCTTACCATTGCAAACTCAGTGTAGAGTGAACGGCAAATTTTGTTTACAGGCACATCCATGCAACCCGCTTTAAATCCAGATTCAAATGAACGCGACTATGTGTTCCTTATGCGTTGGGGCGTACATAGCAGTGCAGTGGAACGGGGCGATATAATCTCATTAACTTCACCAAAAGATCCAGGGCAAAAAATCATCAAGCGTGTAGTTGGCATGCAGGGCGATGTCGTCTCTACGCTTGGCTACAAACATGAGATTGTCCGTGTACCCGATGGCCACTGTTGGGTGGAAGGAGATCACACGGGACACTCTATGGACAGCAACACATTCGGCCCTGTGGCTCTAGGACTGATGTCAGCACGAGCAGTAGCTATTGTTTGGCCACCCGAACGTTGGCGATTACTAAAGAACGAACTGCCGCTACGACGTCGGCCGGTGCAGGTGGCAAAGGCCAGCTATTATAACTAGCATATAGACTGAGACCCAGTACGGTTGTTTGGTTCCCCTTTTGTCTGTACATAAACCTATATATATTTCTTAATTATCAATCTTGTGTTCATGGCTACGTCACTGTTCTTCGACTCCCGAGCATTAGTAATATTTTAAATGGAAATTGCCAGTAAAAGAAAAAAAAATATAAACATTTGTTGTTTTAAAAATTAGAAAACTATATTATACGATAGGTTAACTCCTTTGAATGTATATTAAAAATAACAATATATATTAATCAGAAGTAATTAAATTTTGAAAACCGTCAATAACTATTTATTTTTGTTGAGAATTTTGTTCCATAAATAATAAGAGCATTTTAATTCTCAACTTTACAACTAAATGGATTCTAGCTGGGTTTTAGAAACAAAGCCATATTCGTGGAGCACCGCTAGCGTCTGTTTAAGAGCAACGCCGGCTCGCACAATATCATAGCAACCCGGAGTGACTAGCTCAATGACCGTGGATGCTAGACGTCGCTCCTCGGTCAATCCAATGCGGCCGGCATCGAATACGGCGCCGAGTTGTGGCCAGAGCGCCCGGAATTCAGTGGTCTGTAGACTGCTCGGTTCGCTGGAGCGATTGGCACTGGTTAGAGCCAGTGGCTGTTCATGCCACGTAGCACACAGATCACTTATGAACTTAAAGTCGGGTATACGAATGCCAATTCTGCTGGTGCTGGGATTTAGAAAGCGATTGCTAAGCTGCGGTGAACGCTCAATAACAATGGTCAAAGGCCCCGGAAGCAAGCGAGTTAGCAGCTCGTCACTCAAGTGGCTGGCTTGACCATAGCGACGCAGTGCAGCAATATTGTTAACGCAAATCGCAACGGGTTTGTTTTCATTACGACCCTTGATCTCGTAGAGTCGTTGAATGGCCTCCTCGTTGTTGGCGTCACAGGCCAATCCATAAACAGTATCTGTGGGTAGGGCTATCACTTGGCCCAGTTGCAGGCATTGCTCGGCTAGCTGTAGCGCATCCTTTGAACCTACAGTACAAATGGGAGTTGGTTGCGCCTTCTTCTGGTTCTTCATGCTGCTGCAACTGGACTGGGAGCGTCTTAGAAAAAGTGTTTGTAGATAGCGCATTTGACTAATCCCGCCAGTTGTGTCCGCACTGGTGATTGCAGCACTTGTAGAATGTGGTCATGGGCTCATCCGCTGAGCGTGTTTGTATCTGCATGAAATAGGCGCGTTTATGTGTGCACGATGGGCACTCGGCGTCCGTTGAGTCCACGTTCTCCCAAGCAGCAATGCCGCCCAAAACGTGATCCACCTCCTGCATGTGTTTTTGCGTGTGTGTAAAAAAAAACAAAATGAGAAAAGCGCCAACAATAATTGCATCACTTTTTGTTTTTATTGCATGTACCTTGAGTCGCGGAAATGTTTTTGTTGATATCTTGCGAGTGATTTTTGATATGAACGGGCACGTGTTGCACGTGAATCTGTGGCTTGAGGTGTCCTCTTCAATGATTAAAATGTTGCCGCAGGACGGACAAAAGAACAACATCGCTTATTGCGAGCACGTTTGAGAACTGAGTACTTAACAGAGAAGAACAACTGCTGTTAACAGAAATTACTGTCTTTCGATACAAATCGCGCTCACTCACTTAACATAGCTATCGATTGGCATTGCCAAACGTTATCCAGCACTATAATAAAAGCATACACAAAACAAGCAATTTTGCAAAGTTTTGTGTTGTACTAAATTTTAACAATATGTCGGCTGATGTGCGTGATATTTTAGACATTGAGCGTGCCAATACGCCAGAAATAACAAGAGATTCTTTTCTCGCCACAAAAAAACGCAATTTTGAACGGTAAGCGGTGCGTTTGCATTGTTGTTTCTCCTTTAATCAAGTTTTGTTTGCAGCACTAAACATGCTTCCCGGCGTCCGGAGGGCATGCATCGCGAAGTCTTCGCGTTGCTCTACACGGATAAAAAGGATGCGCCGCCGTTGCTGCCCACAGATACCGCACTGGGCATTGGCGCAGGCTACAAACAAAACAAGGCGCGTCTGGGCATGAAAAAAGTGCGCAAATGGGAATGGGCACCATTTTCCAATCCGGCGCGCAACGATGGAGCCGTCTTTCATCACTGGAAACGCGTCACTGATGACTCAACAGACTATCCATTTGCCAAATTCAATAAGCAGGTGGAAATACCAAGCTACACAATGACCGAATATAATGCAAACCTGCGCAACAATATACAAAACTGGAGCAAGGTGCAAACGGATCATCTCTTCGATTTGGCCAGGCGGTAAGCAAAAGTTACAGACTGCCAAGTAGTTTTGAAAATGATTATAAATTACTGTTTCTTGTAGATTTGACTTGCGCTTTATTGTAATGGCTGATCGTTGGAATCGTCAACAGCATGGCATCAAAACCGTAGAAGAGCTCAAGGAGCGCTATTATGATGTCATTGCGTTGCTGGCCAAGGCAAAAAATCAGAATCAAAATCAAAATCCAAATCAGTCGAGCGAGAAGAAAACGTTTAGCTACGATGCTGAACACGAACGCCGGCGCAAGGAGCAACTGGAAAAGCTCTTCAAGCGCACCACCCAGCAGGTGGAGGAAGAGCAAATGCTGATCAATGAGATGAAAAAAATCGAGGCGCGCAAAAAGGAGCGCGAGCGCAAGACCCAAGATCTACAGAAGCTAATCTCCCAAGCTGATCAACAGAATGAACATGCCGCCAGTACGCCCAGCGCTCGAAAATACGAAAAGAAACTGCACAAAAAGAAGGTGCACCATCAGCCGCGACCCTCCAAGATGGACTCTGTGGTGAATGCCATCGAAATAGGCAGCAGCGGCATCAAGTTTGCCGATCTGCGTGGCTCTGGTGTCTCGCTGCGCTCACAAAAGATGAAATTGCCCGCAAATATAGGTCAGCGTAAGGTGAAAGCTCTCGAGCAGGCCATACAGGAGTTCAAAGTTGGTAAGTGCAGTAAATTTCTAATAACAGTTTCGGTCATTTAAGACAATTTACTCCGCGCAGATCCGAGTCCACCACCGACAGAAGAGATATGCACATCCTTTAATGAGCTTCGATCGGATATGGTGTTACTTTGTGAACTACGCACTGCTTTATCAACATGTATTTACGAGATGGAAAGCCTTAAACATCAGTATGAAGCTGCCTGTCCAGGCAAGACGCTTAACATACCGCCCTCGTTAGTGCCCATCAAGAGCGAGACGCTAGACAATAGCACAATTTAATGCAGTTAAATACGCGTCCGTTTTCCATGGAATACAATACGCACGGCGTACTAATCATTGCGCTAACAGCATTTGCTGTCTTAACCCGTTTTCCAATCTCTCTATATTTGTGCATTTGCGCTACTCCCAGGTCTAGTTAGTTGTTGTTAGAATAAACGGACAAACAAAAAAAAAAAAACTGAAGAAGAAATATACAACATAAAGAAAATTGTTTTGCGGCACAGATCATATGTGAAAATCAAATAGCCACCGGTCAACATGCAACACTCCTCAACGTTGTTGAGTGTGAGAACTTTTTCACTCTTGAGACGACTGTGATTTATTTTGTATTTGCTTTAGCACACACATTCACAAACACAGGCAAGCAAACGATTCTTTGCAGACGATCTTGGCCTTAGTTTTCAAAGTGAATTTGGGTTACCTGGCGTGGCCAAATATGGCTGGCATGCAATCGCAATCTTTTGCAACATTTGTATGAAATTGTCTGCTGCGTTGAAATGAACAATTCCTGACTGTCTCTCCTGCTGATGTCTCTGCTGCCCACACAGCCTTTGGTCATTGTAAAGTTGCCTGAGTCAGGCAGCACAGCACAAAAGCAGCAGCGACCAGTATTTGTGAATGAAAATGCACGAATCATTTGCGGCTCGGGGCGCGAGCTCGGTTCTGTTTTTTTTGTTTCATTTCTTTTTTACCTGAGCTTAGGTTTTCTGTGTGTTGTTCGTCTCAGTCGAGTTTTTATCGTCGGCGCGTTCAGTTGTTGCTGTCAGCTGCTAAGCTAAAGCGAACTCTCACACTCTCTGTGTCGACCCGTCTCTCTTTCGGTCGTTCGTGCGATCGTATTGCTGTGCTGTGTGCCGCATGCAACAGTTGTGTCTTATATATGTATATACGTGTGTGCAAAGTTCGTTGCTACAGTCATTCAATTTTTCAATTCAAAAAGCCCATCATAAATAAATGCATAGTCAACGTGAAATGCATTTTGAGCAGACAAATGCAAATGTAAATGTAAATGTAAATTTTTGGACAATTCAGTACGAGCCGTCGGCAATTGTCATCGGTTGTTAGTGTGTGTGTGTGTGTTAACTGAACGGTGTCCATCCATCCCTTAAGAATCCTGCAGGCAGGCAGGCAGGCAGATAGACAGACAAAGGCACACACATCGCAAACATCAACAACAGCGACGTCGCATCCGTTTCCGGCTCTTTGTTTTGTGTCTGTTGCTGCTGCCACTGCAGATAGTCGTATTTGATTATTGTACTTGTATTATTTTATGAATGAAATGTGCTGTGTGTGCTGGTGCGTCATGTCCATCTACATTGCCAGCGGTGTCAACTGAGAGAGCGCATTGTTATTATTGTTACGGCTGCCAACTAGAGCCCGGCTGTGTGGCACTGCACCGTAAAGATCTTTATCGCATTTGAAATAAGTGCTTATTTACGTTCTGGAGCAGAAACCGTTTCTTAGCTAGCTCCTCGCAGGTAGACACAACTAACAATACACACATTCGGCCAAGTTAATGCGGCTTATTGTCTTAGCAATCATCTATAAACGTCACTGGAGCTGACTGATAAATTGTCTTGTATAGTTTATTGTATACTATTCTGCTGTTTAAGTTTCGCACGCTGATAATTCGGACTTCGGAACACATAGCGCTCGCAAATCAACAGACACTCATCGAAAAACAAATATAAATACTACATATATACTTATATTTACTACACGCGCTCCAACACACACACAAAATGTGGCCCAAACTAAGGTGAGTCTCAACATTTTTATTTAACGCCACTGAGCTAATTTTATGGCAAAACACACATCGATATTATTTTATTTGTATTTTGTATGTGGCTTATAAAACTGGCACATTTATATTTAAGTAGTTGAATAATGTTGGCCATCAAACAGCATCGAATGTTTATTCAATGGCAACAACATTGTTGTTGATTTTGTATTACTTGTATATCATATACAGTATATGTATTTGACAACGCCCATCTGATCTGCATGGCAAGTGTGGCGATTAAAACGTTGATTGCATATATAAAACTGAACTACTTAGACGCTTAAAAATAACTTCATGTCTTACCCCACTGGCTGCCAAGCTTATAAAAAATCGACAACTGTTTATTAACAATGTTCTGAATTGCAAATTGTTCTTTAATCATGCGTTCATTCGGTCTAGTTTTAAAAGCTAATGAACAGTATTAAAGTGCGGTTAAATGATAACTCTATAATTGGTGAATTAGGTTGATATTGTTTTGATTTTCAAGGGTTTTCAAAAGACTTTTTTGTCATTCACATAAGATTTTTTAAAGTTTAGTAAATGTTTCGGGATTGTTTTTTTTTTTGTTTTAAATATATATAATTTAGACGTAAATGATTTTTAAAATATGTTTTTTCTTTAATTTTGATTGTATATAAAATTCAATTGAATCTTAATTGCTTCAACATTCTTCCAGAGACATAAAGATTTGGTTTAAATTCGCTTAAAAATGTTCAATGAAATTGATTTCTACGTCCGACTTTAAAGCTTGATTTTTGAATATATTATTGTTTACTTGTATTATTTGTGTATAGATTTTGAGAGTACAAAGCTTTAATGATTTCTTCCAGTCAAAATAATCCTTTTTTATTAAAGTTAATCAGTTTATTATAACTAAATTATTAAATATTAATAATGTTCTATTTATATTTATTTTCACAATTTTTGTCACAAATGACAAATATGAATGATTTCATATAAAATTAGTTTTTATTTAATTTTCTTTTTTTGGTAAAACCTTAAAAGTGCGTTACATCATAATGCCGTTGCGTCTTTGTTAAGGTTGGTTGAGCTCATTAAACGCTGCTAACTTCGTTAGACAGCCGCACTTCCGTTGCTGCGGCAATTATTGTGGCTCCCTGCTGTAATTTCGAATCCAAAAATGCGTTAAAGTTTTCAAAAAATTATGTGCACACACATTTAAATGTCTAAGCGTGAGTGTGTGTGTGTAAGTACATTAAAGAAAATGAATACATAGACGAAAAGAGTTAAATGTGATGTGATTTCTGTTTGTTGTTGTTGACAGCTTGAGCGGCTCCAAGCGGGCCCAGACAAGAAGTTTGTTCAACCTACGCACCTTACACACACACACACGTACTCTTAAAGTCTGTGCGGCAGTTATTCAGTTTAAGCGCAATTAGCGTTTTGTCGTTGTTTTCTTTTATTTCTTTTCTTTATACGCATTTTGGTTTGCTTTAATATGCAACCTTTCTACTACTATGTTTTCTAATTTTATATACATCGTTCATAATTTTCACAGCATGCCCCAACGCTTGCTCATCGAGGGGCAACAGCAAAGATTTTTGTATTTTGTTTTCATTTCATTTCAAACGCCTACAACGTTTCCTTTTTTGGCAAAGGGAAAAGGAAGACAAAGAGAGAGAGAGAGAGAGAGACAGAGATAATAAAATGTACATAATTAATGTTTATATAATTTTTTTTTTACTGCTTTACATGTGCTCATTAGCCGCTTGGTCTGTGTTGTGTTGTTCTTTTGTGAGAGAGCTCTCTGACAACTGGCAGCAAGTTCGTTGCCTAAGTCTTTTGTTTGGCCAGCTGTGGGCGTCATTTATAAGCCGTCATTTTGCAGCAACCACCAGCATGAAAGTCTTCACCAACAACTGTGTGTGTGTGTGTGTGTGTGCTACTTGTAGTTATTGTTGCTCCACAACAAGTTGCCAAATTTGGCAATGGCAACAACAACAAAAACAACGACAACAATTGCTACCCACTTGCTTTATTGATAAGTGTGTCGCCATTGCACAGTCGCACAGTCAGGCAATCAAATAAAAGAATAGTTTGATTGTTAAAATGTGCACATTAAGAACAACTAAACCGCATCTCATTTCTAGCTTTAAGCTTTAAATTATTTGAAACTTGTGGATTACACAAAAAAAAAAGAGCACAGAGCAGCCGTAGCTAGAGCCATTCACTTAGCATACTCCTCCGCAGCATCGAATACAACGAATAGCAACAACAACAAACAGCATCTACAATTTCTTGACATACAAGTTAAAGCGGCTGGCATTTTTTGTGTGTGGGCTTTTCGGTGCTTTTCCACAGACTGATGTTGCTACGTGTGGGCTATGGCTCTATATCTGTATCTGTATGTGTGTGTGTGTGTGTGTGTGTGTGTGTGTGTGTGACATGTTAGCCACATTGTCGAGCTGCTTCATGCAGTCAGACAATCATAGAAATAATTTTAATTTTTGTCCATTTTGTCTATTTATTTCCGCAAAGCAGCTAAACTGGGCACACGATCACGCCCACTTTATAATCATTGTAGGCCATTTAGAGTCAAATTGATACTTGAATACGAATTGGTCATAAAGAGTAGCTTTCTTCAGTTTTAGTTTGATATTTGTTAGTTTTTCTTCTATTGCATAAAATTTCATTCATTTTGACAGAATTCAAATAAAAAACACGCTTTATAGTCTCAACGGGTAGAGGAATATTCAAGTCTTGTGTTGACTTTCGAAATGTCGCAATTAACAAGCGATTTAGCATTATGCACGTGCGTTGGCGTCGTCGTTGTCGATGCGTGGGTTGTGAACTTGGTTTGGTTTCAAATCAGTCAGTTACTCAATAGCATTGTGGGGTTAAGTCGAATTGTCATGTGGCTTGCGATCAATACAAAGATAAGATGGTTTAGGTATTTTATCTAACCTTTAGTTTGTGAAAGGAAAAGTTCGCAGAATATCTACTATTTTTGGTTCAATGTTAAATATTCAGTTCGGGTCTTAAAATGAAATTTTGATAAATTTAACATATTGTGAAATTGATTATTTCTTATTAGCATTCAGTTTTCATTCGCTTATCGATGTGATTTTAAAGTTGTATTTTTTTATTGCTTACATTTACTTTTTAAAATAATATTAAAGTGATTTTGGATGAATATTAAAGGAAATCTAACTTATACGGTAGCCGTTTCAAATATTGTATCAAAAGTACCACTGTGCTCATTCGCAAAATAGAACAATATTATTATCTACATCTGTTTTTCTAGCTGTCTCTCAGTCTTTTTTTTAATTTATATTGGGATTTTAGTAGTTTTTTGTTTTTTTTGTGCTTGCTGGTTTTAAATTACGGGCAATATTGTCAAACGGCTGCAAATTAGTTTTAAAACTGGTTTTATTTTTTTCATTTTGTATTTGTATGTTTTAAAATGTGCTAAGCAACAACGACAACAACAAAAATTGTTAAACATTATTTTTTTGAGAGTGGGCTGAGAAACGGAAATGTGTAGGTGTCTTCTTGGTTGTTCATTTTAAGGTTGTTGTTGTTGTTGTTGATTTTTTCAAGTTGTTTGTTGTTGGGCAAATTAGTTTTTAATTGAACACACACACACACACATATGTATGTTTGTTTGTATTTTTTGTAGGATGCATATTGAAGTAACTTCGGCACTTGAATAAAAATGCCTAATAAGTGACAGCAATTGAAAGTCGAATAATAATTTTGTATTCTCCTTTGTTGGCCGCTTCTTCTTTTGAATTGGCAACACGAAATAACGCCATCCAATAAATTCAAACCGCACAAATCTCCAAATGAATTTATACGTAAACACACAAAGGAAAATGGGATAAATACAAACGAAATAAATACAACAGCAGTTGGCTAATCCCAAAAGGTAAACAAACTATTTTTGAAATGACTCTAAGCCGGGCTTTGTCTGCAACAGCAAGCGCGCCCAAATCACTCATTTTATGGCCTCTAGAACTTGGCCCGTTTCCGTCCAAACAAACAAACAAACAACAAAAACAACGCGTTAAAAGGCTCAGCTTAGGTCGCGTACCTGCCGGTTGGGGTTTTGACCAAAAAATACAAAAAAAAAAAAAACGGAATTTCATTAAAACTAAATTGGTTTCTTTTGCTGCTGTTGCATTTTGTGATTCTTGGCTTAAACGCATTTTGTTTTGTGTGTTTTTGTATTGGGCATTTGCATATGAATGCAGCCTGCGGCATTGGCAGCTACAACTAAAAGTAATTTGGCGTTAAATTTATGACCACAACAACAAAAGTCTGTCTGTCCGTCTGTAGGATAACTCGGCCCTCATTTAACATGCCTGTGGGGCATTTGGAGTTTAACGTTAACGTGTACGTTAAACTAATTAAAAGTTGCACTTGCCACAAGTGATTCAGAAGTATTCCTTATACAGCTCATGTACCCACGCGAAGTCACTTGCCATTCGAGTTTGCTCGAGTTTGTTGCCTAAGTCTTTCGATTCTCTGGCCTCAATTTTGGTTTGTTTTCGCTTAACATTTGACACATTTTTTTTTTGATACAGCTTAATACTAGAAGTCTGTTTGGTGTAGCTTCTGTTTGTTTTGCGAACTGCGCTATGTTTTGTAATTTAAGCGTTGCCTGAGAAAAGGGCCTGTCAGTGTTTGTTTTGCAAGGACAACATCCGTTTCCGTCTTAATACGCAGCCACACAATGCAAATTGCGATCGCACAGCGCACTTTTATTTCACTCATTCACAGGAAAGAAAGACAGCGCAGCAAACACAATCAAAATCCCTTGACGGTTTCCTGCACACACTCACACACAGAAACACACACATGAGCATTCCATTCACAAAGCAAGAAGCTCACATTCAAAACACAAGCAACAAGCAACAACAACGGCAACGGCAGAGGCAAAAGCAGCTGCTGCGGTGGCTTTTGTTTGCTGCACGTTCGTTCTGTGGTTGCAGCTACTTAAATACAGGCAACGCTCATGTGTCTCCATCTCTCCCCATCCCCCTTCCTACGCCACCTACTGCCTGTCTATATTTTTTGTCTACGTGCTTGTGTTTGCATTTGCTGCTGCGTGCCATTTTAACCTTTGACTGGCTTTGGTTTAGCCGCAACTTTTACTATTTTCACGCGCGCTAGGCTAAAATTTCATTTGCCACACATGCGCTGAAGATAATAGAGAAACGCATCAAAGTACTCCTAACTGAATTATGCATACGATTTTTTGTGCAAGACCCTACATCAACGGGCATTTCAATAGAAACACTTGCTTATGTTAAATCACAAAACGATTTATTGTGATGCATAATCAAATAATATAAATTTATTTATATAAAACTGAAAAGTATATACCACGTTTTTAAAGTTGTAGATATATTTGTAGTTAGTTTGTAGATAATACAAAAATAAAATTTTACATTTGGAGATTTTATATAAAACATGGTCAAACATTGCGATAAAAGTTTTCGTTTGACTTAATTTAATTATACTGATACTTATTTAATTAAAAATTGTTTGGTTTTTCCAGTATCAATCCATACGCATTAGTCTATAAATTTGCAATCTAACTCATTTTGGACATTTTGCATTTAGTGTTTCTATTGAAAAATGCACTGGTGTCGGCTTACCTGCGGCAGATTCATTTCGTTGCGCTTTCGAGCGTTTTTCGTGGCTGATTTCGGCACACAACTTAAAAGTTTGGTCAAGCGATAACAATGCACCACCAGCACCAGCAGCAGCCGCATCAACAACAACAACATTAGCAACAGGCACAGCAGCAGGTTGATATTGAGTTTTGACCGAGCCATAAATGGCACAGACCGCAACAAAAAAACAAAAAAGCAGAATAAAAAAACCAAATCGAAAGCACTGAAATGTCCAATTTAGCCTTTGGCCTTTTTGATTTGCAGCAGCATGTTGCTGTCATTATTAGCAACATGTTGCCTAATTTGCCTTCTATTTTTTTCTTTCGTACGGTTAGCAAATTGTACTTAGTTATTGTACAATCAAAAAAAAAAAAGAAGTAGACTCTCAGTCACCAGGTTGCATTAAGCAGCAGCTGCAACAATTTGTTGCATGGTTGCAACTTTGCAAGTGACAAGTAAAAAGTGCTTGCAACTGGCATTTACAGTTAATAAACGATTTGTAACAAAAAATAATTCAACTCATTTTAAATGGGCTAAATATGTAAAATATTTAAAGCAGTCAAGATCAATAAATATGTAATAAGTTAACAAAAAAAATATTTCAAAAATAGTTTAAATTGTTTTTTTAATTGTATATATCATATGTAAGGGCATAAACTATTCGTTGTTGCGATAATATTATGTTTCTCTATTTATTTCGACTTTGGCTTATTGCCACACCAAAGAAGGCGAACTAACAAAAAACGCGTTTTTAATTGTTCGGTGGCTTATCGCATGTTTTTGGCCATTTTGGGAGCGCAAAAATGTTGAAAAAAATAAACAAAAAAATTTCAAAAAACATTAACAACAACAACAAGTGTGTATTGTTGTGTGTGTGTTTGTGAATTACTTGCGTGCTGCATTGGCATTAAATTATGAGAAAATCAGTTGGCGAATGCGCGCACTTTTTGGCCAGTCTAAGCAGCTGGAGACAGGCCAAAGATTGCAGCGATTATCGCCACTGTTTTTTTTTATTTGTTATGCATTTTGGTTGGCCGCCGAAGCGCAGCGTGAAGCCAACTGAGGCTTGTTGCATTGCGAACAGGTTGTTTATTTATATGTAAGATCAAGCTCATTATCATTTGCAGAATGAACTCATATACTAATAACAATGATCTGCGCCCAATTCTAAAACAAGTCAGTTAATAATATCACTTCAAAGTCAGCTGCGCTTGGTGTCTTTCACACACACACACACACACACACACAAACACACATTGCCAGCTGCCATTCAGAATTTCAACATCATTATCATACGTATCTGTATCTGCACATCGGCAGTTTCAACGGCACAGCATCAGCCGCAACAGCCATCCCATGAAGAGCGTGTTTGCAACCAGCAACACCATAAGCAAGAGAAGCAAAAGCAACAGCCTCGAATTGTTCCACAGAAAATGCTGCAATGCCGTTAACAACAATACATTTTGAGTCATTTGGCTCGCAAAAAAAAACCAAATGTGGAAAAAAGGTTTATTTCCGTTGACGTGCCTTAATTTCAGCCAGTTGTTGTGTGGATTGGACGGTTTTTTTGTCTTCTTTTTTTCGGGCCAGTATGTAGTGCCGCGCTTTGTGGATGGGTTTCACTCTGTGTTAAAAAGCGGCGCTATGATTGCGCCTACACAAACAGCTTTTGATGAGTTTGGGTATGCTGTGCGCTTTAAGCGGGTAGCTGGACTTTGGCGTGCAGTTTGGTATTTGGTAGAGAATGGAGAATTGAGTTTAAACTCTAAGCAATTTATTTCGAATGTTTTCTTTTGAGTAAAATTATAATGGATTAAGTTCGATTATAGAATTAAAAAAGATTATAAAGGTATAGATTAACTTAAAAAGCAGGTAGAATAAGGATTTATAAAAAGTTCTCTACGCTGTCTAACATAAATTATTTTACAAAATATTCACATAAGTAAAATTTAATTTAGATTCCGTTAAATTACTTCGAGCGTAATGATTCAGTTTACATAATGTATAAGTGAACATTGGATCTAGGAAAGAGTATATCAACTGCAGCATAAATTGCACTAGAGTTCCCATTATATTTTTTATAGTGTGTGGGAGACGCTTGTTGCGAAGAAGAATGTTAATGTCGAACTAGCAGGCGGATTGGTTTATTTGTTGCTAGAGTCTTTAGCGCGGATCTTTTGGGTTTGAGTTGGTTCTGTTTTGTTGGTGTTGTTGGCTTGATTAGCGAGCGAATGCTAAAAAGGCAGAACTGGTTAGACTAACAAGTTGGATGCCAATGCCGTCGTCTAGACGCCTATTGGCATATGGATATGCGATTAGCACACGCCTGATTGGCACTGAGTCAGCAGGCAGGCAGGCAGGATCAAATGCTAAAGATCAGCAACGTGACTCGAAGGCGTGGCCCAATGAAGGCTAGGTCTAGCTGAAGGCTAGTGTCATTTTCTTTTTAATGACATATTAAAAGTGTAAAATGTTCAAACGACTTTTTTTTGATAAAAGAAGGTGGAGTTATACAATAAGAAAAGCGGTTTTAAAAACATCAATCAAATAAGCTTATAACATTTAAATATAGTTCACTTTTCTGTTAAAATATTTAGTTTCACATATGTATTGCTTGCCTTTTGTTTCGGTTTTCAAAATTAGTAAGAAACTCATCTTTCTTATAAATAAATCTTTCATATTTTCATAATTATTGTTGTCAATGCATTTTATGCATAATTAGCTAACCAGCGACAGTGACGACGACCAACATTAAACTGACCAAAACAACAACAGCAACAACAACAACGGAAATAAAACGCACTGAAACGTTTCAAACATTACGTTTTGGCCATGATGTATATGGTTGGCTGTTATAGCCAGTTAGCGTGACGATAATAAAAGGGCGGTGCAGGAGATGGCAGCCAAGCTGCATTTCAAATGTTGTTGCTGCTAGTTGAGAGGATGTTGCTGTTGTGTCTTTTGATCAAGTGCTACGCAGCAACATCAACACTTTATTGTTGTTGTTGTTGTCAGTGATTTATTTTGACCACGTACATATGCAAAACGCATTCTAATGGAACAACAACAGCAACAAGTCTGCCTGCGTTTAGCCATTGCGCATTGTAATTTGTAGTTACGCTCTGATTTTTGAGTTTTATTTGTAGTTTCACCTGTTGCCTGTTTGTTTTTGTTTTTTTTTTATACATAGCTATAATAGTTATTGTTATTGTTGCTTGCACGCTTCCCTGAAGCCCTGCGGCGCGTTTAGATTTTCATTGTTTCGCATATTGTCTGTGTGGGGCATCTACAAAACGGAAATGCCGCTTTTGTTGAACGGAAATGGAAATTATATTGTGTGTGTGTGTGTGTGTGTGTGTAGACATTACCATCGAATTTTGCGAGAATTGCTTTGCTTGTTGGTTTTACATTACCCCAGCTAGTCACAGCCTATCAATTACAAAGTGAACGCTCGTAAAAAGTTACTTAAAGTAGTTCAAAGAACCTTGCAATTGCAAAGCGTATTTTTGTATAAGTCTGTTTAAGGTGTGCATATGCAACCTTGCCGCTGCTAAAATATCTCCAAGAACCTTGCCCTGCTCATGCAAAATGCATTTTCCTTACCTACAGCAAACTGCATTTCATTAGAGCAAATACAAAAAAAAAAAGATGTAGGTTGCCCTACGCCCTTGCAGGCAACCAACTGGCTGACAACAGTAACAGCATAAGGCGTCTAGGAAGTGCAGATGCCCAAGACCGATGTCGCCAGAATTACGACTACAAACTTCATTTGCCGAGGCGTTCCAGACGTTCAGACCAACTAAAGACACCCACGTGCCAAAGTCTCTCTCTTGTGGTTATGGTTGTTGTTGGTTGCTGTTTGGGCGTAGGCGAAATACATAGTCGAAAAGTTAATGCTCCTCCTATGAACGAGCATAAATAAGCATGTGACAAAGCAAGAAATTGTGGACAATATCGAGGGCGTATTCTATTAAGAAAGTGATAAGACTTTGACATTATTTAATAATATTATGCATATCATGGTGGTACCTACATATATTAAGCATATCTATTTTTGTTTATCATTAGATTTTAATTTCTTGGGCTTTCCAGTTTCGTTTTAAGATTTCTTTTGCTTTTGTATTTTAAGACAGTTATATGTTTTTTTAGTATTAAATACACTTTAACAATTTCTTTTTCAAAAAATTATCAAATTTATGACTTTGTAAGTCTTTTAGAATCCTTTGTTTTTCATACACATATTACATTCATAAAAAATATTTTGTTTTGGCAATTTTGCCAAAAGCTGGAAGCTAATATTCACATAAATCCAAACTGCTTTCCCCATTGTATTCACAAGCTGATTCACAGTTAAACTGATTAATATATATATATATAAACATTTTATGTACAATAGACAACTTTTCTTTTGGTTTCATATAACCTATGAAAATTTACATTTTCTTAAACCTATTCCTGATATAAATTCATAAGCAGCTCTTTCGTCGAACTTTTATTGAAAGTGCTTTCAAAAAGTTCAAAAGTTAAGTAATTTGGCTTGAAAATGTTCCACATTCATTTGCTAATAGAAGGCATTGGGACTAGGACTACGCAGTGGCGACAGCAAACTAAGTTTACAAGTAACATCCAAGTTGGGCAAATTTTGAGAGTTCCGACAATAGCGACTCCAACCTTTCCAATATTTAAAGCCATCGCGTTGTTGTATTATCTTGGCACAGGCAATATCATCCGAAATATCATCGTTGGAGAGATCTAAAAACCGAAAAGTTAATGAAAGTATAATAAAATTGTTTCACTTCTTAGCTAACCTTCACATTTCATATTGCACAATCCACCACGGCGTCCCTCGGCGCAGTAATCCCTGCTGTTGATTTGAAATAAGCCATAGTTCTTGGTGTTGTTCTCTTTGCGGGTTACTTTATTGGTATCCAAATTGCTCTCATGCTCCACCAGGCAAATCCCTAAATGGACCAGTTTGTTAAATGTTTTTCTTTCCCATTTAAAACTTACAATTGGACATTAACGTCTTTTGGAATCTATAGTTCTCCACCAGAACACGTGTCAGTTCACAGCGCATATACTTTTTGGATTCCACAAACTCTCCACACAGCAATAAACATATCGACAGCAGCAAAGCCAACGTCTGATTTTTCAAGTTTCCCAATTCACGTGACATTTCCGACTACAAACAAAACAGAAAATTTCAATAAATAAATATTCATGCATGTATTTTGGTATATGTTAGCATGTATTCAAATGTAGATTATATTCATTGGTTCCAGGAATAGGCGGTTGATAATGCTACTAATTAAAAATGGGCATTCATTGTGTCTACACACGAATAGGCGAAAAAGTTCAAAAGGGTAACTAGGTGCATTAAAATACACTATCGCAAAAGGTTTGCCACATATTGAGCAGAAAATATTTAAAAATTTTATATTGTTAAGAAATGCATTTGCAGTTTCAAAAAAAATCATCGCTCTTTACTGCGTCTTAACTATCTAATCTGTTTATGCTTTTTCTTAACACACTTCAAACAAGTGCTGACGCACTTTCTCAATTGTAAAAAATTTGCATCAGTTACCGTTAAATATTTGTTTTGAGACACTTTTTTTTGGTTGTTGTTAATTTCGGCGCTAAACCGTGGAAAAAAATTTCCTGGACAGTCTGTCGTCTTTTACTGACATGTTTGCCATTTTGCTGGGGTTTTTTTTGTGAAAGATGAAAGATTTATTAGCCCCATGAATATAAACACTTGCAATAATAATAATAGTATTTAAGCTATTGTTGTCTTAAGTCAACATATTTATTAATGAATGGAGCTTGCCAACAAGTTCTTCAGATTTGTTGCTGTGTAAACAATACAATTTCAAAAGACAATCTGTCAGCACATCAAAGTAAAAGTTCTATTATTGTGTTAGAAGATTAATTTTACTGTTGTTTTAAATGCAAAAATGTTGGTATTCACAAAAATATAGAAAAGGCCCTGATAGAGCTTAAAATGCAAGAAGAATTTACTAGACTTAAAGAATTTGTGACAGACTATTCTAATAAATGTTTAAGCTATTAATAATCCACAAAAAATTGATTTGTATAATTAAATAATAAATGTCTAATACCTGTTATACTTGACGTCTTGAATACAAAACGTTTTTTTATTATTTAAATTTAATATGCAAAAATCTTATGTTTATCGATATATTCTATAAGAATTATAGACTTATAGGCTTTCGTCTTTTATTTAACTAAACTGTCGGCAAACTTATATACGCATTAAAGTAAACTAAGATGCAATATCATAAGTAGCCTACATTATTGTTAATATCACCGAAACTCCAAAATAATCTAGCAAATGTTTTGAATATTAAAAGTGTTTTTGGGCTAAAAAGTGCTTGTGTGGCTGTTTTTGACTTGATCACACAAACCAATTACAATGTTTACCTTTGTTAATTAACTGAGCACAATACTCGCAAAACAGACAGCAGACAACAGACAACAGACGGTGAACGCGACGTTGACGCGGTAATAAAAACTAGTTTCCACACGATTGCGATTACGGATACGAATACGAATCGGAATACAAAAGTTAGTGTGAGTACGAACGCGATTGTTTAAGCAGCAGCTGTATCTTCTTTTGTGTTTGAGTTGTGCTTCTGCTTTTGTACAAGTAATATTTTGAATATTTTTGGCGTAAGCTGGCGAGTTACATGTGCGCCACTGCAGGCCCCCACACAGATACTAAATTAAAATTAAAAAATTGTTTAACGCTGCTATCCCAAAACAATCGCATTGACTAGAATGAAACGTTACGCTCACCGTATACGTGTTTTTATATACGATAGATGGCAGAGAGAGTGTGTCTGCATGTGCTCTCAAAATATAAAGAATAAGTGAGACTGACTCTCTGTACTTTGTATGTATTAATTTAGTTGTTGGTCGTTTTTTGCTGATTTACTGATAAGCTTTGCTTTAGCTTTCATTATGCCAAGCACACACAGAGTTACTAAATTATTTTATTTAAATATGTCAAAACACAAGCAGACAAAATCCCAAAGTTACCAATCAAAAAAGTTTATCTGAAGGTTTGTTAGCACTGCATTAAGTAAACAAGGGACAGTATTTTCTTAAGTTTTTGTTTCAAGACTGCGAAATACTCTGCTGGATTCTTCTTTGAAAACAAAATCAGGAATATATTCTTCCATAAGGGTCATAGGATCATAGATTCAAGAATTCCTACAGTAGTTCGAAAAATGATTTGATTCGAGCTTTTTAATGACCAGTTTCTGAACATGCCTTTGTTTTAAAAAGAACAAACAAAATGTTTTACCTACCTGAAAAACCCTTTAAACCCAAAAAACACTTCGTAAAATTATGGTTTCCAGGAGTGTTAAAATAACACGATTGACAGCATTGCAATCCTATAATAATTTCTGGAAAACCCTATAATCTCAGAAAATATATGAACTATCCATATGTTTTTATATGCAATATGCGTAGTGTTTATATAATTATAAAGAAAATGCAATGAACCAAGTGAAACTAGCGCGACTTAAAACTAACAGCTAACAAATATGTTTAGGACAATCAGCCAGGCGGCTTGTGTAAGCCAAGTTAGCAACGCGATACATCGGGCAGCGTACGCCCGCGACATTTGCTCATCCATCCTGGCCAGGCCTGGAAGCCATGTCGATTAAAGATTTGCATGGCACAACGCGAATCATCAGAGATTTCATCATTCAAAAACTCTATAAAGAGATCATTTTTAGTTAGCTTAAAGCTTAGATCATTGTGTTTGATTTACCTTCACATTTAATGTTGCATATGCCACCGCGACGACCCTTGCGACACCAGTTCTTGCTGTTAATCTGTTGATTCGCTGGATGGAGTTAAGAATGGCACAATAAATTCTGCACATACCTGAAATAATCCATAGCTAACACTTTGGTTGGGCAGTTGCATGGATTTGGATGTGCTTCGTCCACTTTCTGATTCCACAAGACAAACCCCTGGAAGGCAGCTATTAAGCAAAGATTTAGAACAGAAGCTTTTAGTATGCTTACAATTGGATAGATAGCTGCGTGGAAAGTCGTGACGCAACAGCTCCTTGGCCAGCTGGCAGCGTGTCAGCAGCTTTGATTGCGTCTCCGACAGCGACAGCAGCAGGATCAGGCTCAGGACAATCGCGTTCGATGCTCTCAACTGTTCAGCCATTTGTCGTACGTAATGCATATAGGACAGGACTATTGACTAACTAACTGACTGAACTAAATGAATGACTTAGTATGTTGAATTTGATTGGGTGCCTGGACCACTTTAATCCTAAAGAGCTTCCTCAGCAACTGCCAAACTACGACTAAACACGCGTAGCGCCCGATTTTGGGGTTTTTAAAGCCTCGCACGCAACTTTTCTTCTTGTGTCTGTGTCTCATCTAGAAAAAAGCTCGTTATGCCACAGACAATACTTTGACATACATATGAAAAACAACAACAATAACATCAACTAGAATCATGCTTAAATTTGAATACCCTTGCGTTTAGATTTTATGAGTTGCATATGAGCAAGTAAAGCAAAAATTAGAAATTTAATTTAATACGAAAAAGCTTTTGAAAATATATATGTTTAAATATTATTTGATCTATAAAATTAGTCTCTGATATTGCAATGGCAAAAATATATTTAACTCTTAAGAAAATTAGGAATTCTGGTATCGCATTAATTGATCCAAGTATATTGAATGATCACAAAAAAAGTATCTTTAAACTTATAAATGAAAAATCAGAATACAAAAGCAATGATTTTCGGTGGATTTGATTTTAGAAAAATCCTCAGATTCTAATGCTGAATATAAACAAACTTTGACCTTATAGACTCATTTTTTATTATTTTTCAAAAATAGTCACATGAAATTTAATAAAAATACTATTTAATAATCTGAATGCACATATTTTTCAACATAATCACTCTATGTAGTTTCAATTAGCATGCGGTGGCATCATCATCATCATCGTTATCATCATTATCAACACAAGCAACAACAGTTTTGTTATTGCGTTGCTTTCGCTTTCAGTTGGTGAAAATTGGGAAATGTCCGTTCTGGCGTATCGTTGTCACATATTCAGACAGAATAACAACCTATTTGTCTATTTTCCAAAAAAAAAAGCGAGATAAAAAAGTATCTCAAACAATAAATCGCATGTCTTTTGATTGCGTTAAGCGCTTAATTGGCAAATTGTCGTCTTGCACATCATCAGTGCGAGCAATGTTGCACATATGTAAATGATTTTCATATCTAACTGTTGTTGTCACTGTATCTGTAACTTAAGTATGTATGTCAGAGTGTCAACTCTGCTTGACCTAAAAAAAAGTCTCACAATTTAAATTCACTTATGCAAATATGCAATATATATACATATATATAAATATACACTAAGCATTTTATTTTTGTCAAAAAAGTTTCAATGAATTGAACGCAAATTTTTCCATTTCAGCTGCATGCTGCTGGCTCTTTCACTGGTGTCAGCCAATCAGCTGAAGGATCTGTTAGAGGACACCACCACAGCTAGAACCACAACAAGCACCACAACAAAAACAACAACAACAACAGCAGCAACTACTATTAGTGCCTATGTTATATCAGCAGCAGCTGTGCCCGCCTACAATGCAGCCACGCCCACTTCCAAATCCAAGTCAAAAGTTTCGTCTGCAAAATACTTTAATAAAAGCTCCCCAAAGAAGCGCAAGGCCGAAGAGGTTTCCTCGCTGCCACTGCCCATAGATACGGACGGTTTGCTGGAGTGGAAGTGTCCCAATATTTCTGGCACTCGCAATGCGGAACTCGAATGCGGCTGCGATCTGCCACACACGCTACGTTGCAACATCGATTTGCATGGCCTTTTGGTAAGTTTTTTGGGAAGGGGAACATAAAGGGACAGAATGTACTTAAAGTTATTTAAGATTTAACTTGAAGGGGAAGTATTTCTCTAGGATCATAAAATACTTTAAGTCATTAGATGCCTTGAATCAAACTTATCAGATCTTCTGGATAAAAGCTTATTACATTTTTAGGAAAGGATAGAAAAATTATAAAATTGTTAAAAAATCTTCATTGAAATTTAACTATTAAAAAAAAAAAATCTTCTTTTACAGTTACTGGCAGACAGATTGCGTAGCTCCCCATATTCCATTTCATTGTTGGATTGTTCGCTGCGGAACGTGACCTTCCTGAGCGATGCAAAGATATTCGATGGCATTTCCCTCCACGGTCTGGTTATCTCTTCGGGTGAGATCAAGCGCGTGCACAAGTCAGCTTTTCTCGGGATCAAGGGACCACTTCAAGCATTGGGTTTGCCTGGCAATGCGCTTCTAAGTGTGCCCTGGAATGCTCTTTCCACACTTGGCTCTCTAGAGCGCCTGGATTTGGCAAACAACAAGATTAAGGCACTGGGCACAGCAGACTTTGTAGCGTTGAGTAATCTCCTCTATCTTGAACTGAGCAGCAATCAGATTTCAAGCATCTCTCAGCGCACTTTTAGCAGTCTGCGCAAGCTAGAGGTTCTCAAGCTGGGTGGAAATCGATTGGGTGACTATGCCCAGAGCTTGAAGGCACTTAGTCAGTGTTTGAGTCTGCGACAGTTAGATTTGACGGCCAACAATCTAAATGGTCCACTCAGCGAGCAAACATTGCCGGGCTTGAGAAATTTGGAGAGCCTCAATCTTAATCGCAATATGATCAAGAGCATTCAGAACAAGGCGCTGGCTAATTTCTCCCGGCTGGTGAGTCTCTCGTTGCGCCATAATCAGATCGATGTGCTGCAGGATCATGCGTTCTTTGGGTTGGGCACCTTAGACAGTTTGGATCTAAGCTATAATGGCATTGTAGCCATTTCCAGTGCATCACTTCAGCATCTGACACGCCTCACTGTGCTCGATTTGACACATAACTTTCTGCGTGCCCTTACCTCGGATCTGATAGCTCCACTGCCGTCGTTGCGAGAGCTGCGTCTTGCTGGGAATGACATTTCAATTGTGGCCAGGAATGCCATGGATCGCGCCCAGGAGTTGCAGAGCCTGCAAATGCAGGAGAATCCCTTGTCCTGTGACTGCAGCATTCGTCCCTTTGCCGAGTGGCTGCAGATCTCAAAGCTATCGTCCAGCTTGAGTGCATCCTGTGTGACACCACCTCGGCTGGAGGGTGCTCCATTGCTCCAAGTGCCCATAGAGACTCTCACCTGTGACATGGACAATGTTGAGAAAGACAATGCCAATATTATGGAGCATCTGGAAACGTTGGCAAAGCCCAATCAAACTGCATCCCACGTCAAAGATTTGTCCGAGGAGGTGCGTGGTAAAAGAGAATTAAATTGATTGGTTATTTTTTTAATTGTGTTATTACTTTTCTTATAGATTATTCTTCATGAGCTGCACTATTCAGCTGATTATGGCCTCATTCTGACCTGGCTTTTGAACCTCAGCAAAAAGGATTATATGTGCGATGCCATATTCGTCTACAAGGAGGAGAACATCAATGAAATACTTATTGACAATTCACCGGTTGGTAGATTTAGAAATGTTTATGGAGGGTTTAGCTTTAACCTTTATATCCCCTTGCAGATTCATTGTGAGAGTAAGGTCGTCAATGGTCAGAACACTGTTAGCGTCATTGTGCCAGACAGCTCCTCATTGGACATAGGCGAGAGGTATATTGTACTTAATAGTATATAGCACAAGCAATTCCTAACAACCTTGTTAACTTTACAGCTATCGTTTCTGTCTGGTTATGGTACAGGAGCAAAATCCCAAAGCTGATCTGAACATAGGCTGTTCAAACATAACACAGCTGCAGTTAAGCAGTCCAGGCGCAGTGCCCGTGCTGAGGCAGTATCAGCGTCGTCCTTACTACACGCCACATGAACTGGATTCGGAGCACGATGCTGGCGAGGATTATAAGCTAAACAAGCGGCAGTTTAGCAGTCAGCAGCAGATGCATCCAAATCAGCCTGCACAACCAACGCTGCTGCACAGCTATAATGTGATCGATTCACTTAACAAGAGTTTCCTGCCTGGCTTGGGTCTGGGCATATTGGTCACGTCCGTAGTCGTGTTGATCTGGGGCGCTACACGCATACGCCAGAATGTTGGCATTAATAGTGGCGGTGAGGCAAGTCTGGGCAGCAACAGCAGCAGCATGCATCACAGCAACAACAACAATAACAATAACAATAATGGAAGCAACAGCAGACCGGGTACTCCAACGGCAACCACCTGCTATGCCGCCTCGGATCACATAGCTCGCATGGCCGATGCGGAGAATGGGACACGTTACCTCAAGCTGCAGGCAACGACGAGCCTGTGAAAATCAAATCAACCAATCAATTAATTATTTAAAAAAATCTTGTGATAGTACAAGCACTTGTACCCATTATATTAAGCTCTATATATTATTGCTTGTAATTACGAGCCGTAGTTAAGGTTCCAGCACTAATCCAAATACTTGGACTAACACTAAACAAATTGTGCCATAAACTAACTTACAAAAGGAATACATGAAACTTCAAACGAATTGAGCTGAATTTTAAGATGGTTTTTTTAGTATTTCTTTACAAATTGTTTCAACTATAATCTATTGATTGTATGAAAACTCTTCAAAAATAAATTGCTATCAAAAGCTACTTCAAATAACTAAATTATAATGAAAATTCAAAATACAGAATAGTTTTTTGACTGAACCAAATTTTAGTTTTCTAAAATTAATTCGTTGTTTGGAAAACTTCGGTGTACGGAAGCTTGTAATAGAGAAGTTCGACTGTATATCATTCTAATGATATAAATTTATCATTGTATTCCCAGCTCCCTTTCAATATCAATACACAATAACCTTATCTACTCAATTTAAAAATATACTCATTTAAACCCAATCTATAAAATGCCACTCAACGCATACAATTTGTTAATAAATAGAATTAAATATTTACAACCATTTGTCGCATGTTAGCCCCTTTAGAACTATGAAATTGTAAGTCATGACCCTAGGAAATAAGGCTTTAATAATTTATTAACCACATACCAAGCACACAAACTACACAAAACAAATTGTAAGTAAGCAAAAGCAACAAAATAAATGTTGAAAAGATAATAAAAAACACCTACAAAACACACAATTCAATGCATTTAAATTGAAATTGTATTTAAGCTTAGATGGAAAGAAGGACATACAAAAAACTAGTTGGAAAATATATCTTCTTCACAACGACAATTGCATACTCTTGCAAATTGGATTTGTATTACTAGCAAAACTTAACTTTTTTATTCCTTGAAAATGTGGTAAGAATCAAGTTTAAATTAATAAAGGCGTTGCCAAAAACTTGAAAAAGATTTCAACTTTGAAGAAGGCCTTAACAATTTGTTCCTATCCCCTTTCACATAGAGTATTAACAATCGACCAATATTAACTAAGTTCCGCCTACCTTTGCTATGCTATTTTTATATAATTTGAAAAGAAATGCATAATGTAAAGTGGATAATTAAGTTTAGAATATATGACGTCACAGCTCACACGCATAACTTTTAGCTAAATTAGGCAATAACACATGCAATGAATCATAGTTTTAACTCCCACGAAGTTGTTAAGACCACCCTGATAAATTAGCTTAAGAAATAAATAATAGGGACAGATTAAGGTTGGTCGAAGCTAAAGACTAGCCAGTCATGGACTTTAGCTCAACGTGAAATCAAAGTTTGGGCACAACTCTAAACAACGCATTGCAGCACATCCATTACACTCCTTTGACTTTTTTCAACCTTTGGTTTTTGTTGTTGTTGAGCGGTCTATTTGTGTTGTGGTCATCGCTGATATGGCGACGCCACGCCAATTGTGGCAAGGCGTTCTTGCGCTTTGTGTGTTTTCATGTCAGTTTGGTGACAACAATGAGCATGACCAGAACAACGCTACTGGCCAGTGCTAGAGGGAGTTGCTAGCATTTATCGATTTTTATAAACAAGAACTTATCTGCATGTGTTTATGTGTGTACGTGCGTGTTAGCAAAAACTGTCAGTTAGCCATAACCAAGTCGTAGCAGTTTCAAACCAGGGAATCAGCGCCAGCTTTAGCTGCGCCTGACGTGGCCCGCTTGTGGCGGCTGCCATTAAAACGGCCTGCAGATGAGCATGCTTGGGTTTGTCTATTTGGTGCTCATACTGGGCTGGATATTGATTGTGCTGTTTCTCAAGTGCAAGAAATCTCTGTCAGCGCCATTTCGTCTTGCCGAAAACTATACGGATGCCATAGCGGAGACAAACGTTGAGCGTCGTCCATCAGTGCATGTGATACAGTTGCAGAGCGAGGATATTGAGCAGGAGGATCACTATATGAATAGCTTTCATCGACAGACGGATAATCTGCAGCGCTACTCGCATAGATCGACGCTCGAGGAACGCACCATTGAGCGTACATATCCAACAGATGCGATTATCAATCCTGCCTTCACTCACGACGAAGACTATATCATCAATGGTAAGCATATTTGAACATAAACTTTACTTTAACATTACATAATTTAAATACCGTTACTTTTAGCACCGCCTCCATCGTATGAGGAGGTAATGCGTCAGCCTCAGGTTTACCCACAGGTGCGACATAATAACCATAAAATCAGCGATGTCAACATATAGTTTTAAGATACATCATAGTTTTTAAGCTACAAAAATATCTTGTACATATGTAGTTCTGTTTGTCAGCTGTGATTTCTAAATATACTATACTTAAACCAGATTAAAAACTTAACCCCATTGCGTATTTCATATATATATATTTATTAATTTTGGAGAGCCATTGGCAAAAAGAAATCAATTCAATTGATTATAAAGATGCCGCCGCCTTAGACGCATTAGCAGTAATAACATTAATAATTATACACATATAGAAAATGTACAAAATGATTTTACATATGATCAGTCAAGGTGTTTGTGTGTGTGAGTACGTGCGTGCGTTTAAATGTATGTATGTTTGTCAGTGTGTATAGTTAAGTTGTAAATAAATAATTAGATTAAAGTGTGCGTCGTACAAATTAAACCAAGAAAACATATTTAAAAAAAAACTAACTTACTTAATAAGCATACATATACAAATGTATGCAGCATTTGTGCGTATTGTAAAAAAAATAGTTATATATCAATGTTGGCATTTTGCTAAATTAAGTCACTAAATTCGATACACATTTACATTAATATGCAGCAAGACATGTGCCATGACTCAAATAATATACACAGTTCTAATGACTTGAAGTTGAGTTGAGTTTCGGTTTCTGTTGGCCTTAATATTAACTTTTCTGTTTTTTGGCCAGCTTTGGTTATACATACATATATATATTACTTATTTATGTGAGCACTTTGTGCACACTGTGCATTTGTATGAATGCCTCCAGCTGCTTGGGTATTATTCCCCTAAAGTTGATCTTATTTGAGGCAATAGAACGAGCTGCGAGGCATTTTAAGCTGGTGTGCGCATTCTGATGTCCATGCAACACATTGGCCAAGTTAGCTACAAACAAAATATAAACAATTAACAATCATTTCCAATTAATGAGAAGGATTTTCAAAAGAGTTTACCCTGCTTGCAGGCTACAGCTGCCGTTTGTCCTGCTGCATTAACTGCATCCAAATGTGCACCAGCCTCAACAAATAGCTGCAATATGCGCGACATTTCACCTTGGCGATCCGCTGAGCTATTGATTTTTGTAACCAGTATATGGAGCGGTGTATTTCTGGCTGCATCTACAGCAACAACAGATGCGCCACAGTGTACCAGCACCAGAGCAGTGGCATAGCAGGGAAATCTAAAAAAAAAACATAGTCAACTGTACAAGAGAAATTCTATTTTAAATTTCACATTTAACTCACTTGCACATTTCGTTCGTATAGAACTCATCTATAGGCGTTACACCATTAACAGCTAGATGCAGCAGAGTTTGGCCATCTTGCAAGCGCGTATCGTGCTTAATGAATTTGCGCACAGTAAGAAACAGTTGCTGTATTTGCTCCTCATTGATATCCTGATCTTTTCGGCGACGTGCCAGCTGTGTGACTATTTTAATTAAATACAACGCTGTGATGCAGTTTTGATTGTTCTGATCCTGAAGCAAACTGGCGCAAGTGTTGGGTTTTTCACTCAGCATTTTATGCTTGTTATTTTGAATCTCCTGCTGGCATTTTTCCAACACGGGCAGCACATGATCCAAAGTCAGACGATGATTATCAACGCGCAGAATTTGTGCAAATAGCTGAGCAAAACGCAGCAAATCACGCTCAACAGAAATCTGTCAAAAATTCATGTTTATTATAGGTCCAAGCAATTGCTCAATGTTTTACTTACATTGTTGCGCATGCGCAAATCAATGGCATAGTTCCACAGCACCTGGCAGTGTTCGAAGCGACCTTGATCGGCCATGACTGCACCACGATAAATGATTGCTTGCGGCAGTTCTGGATTATTTTTACCCAAAACACGTTCGCGTATTGCCAACGATTCCATGTGTATGGAGTGATGATTCAGCTTGATGGCATTCAGTTCGGGCAAGTTCTCCGTTTCAAACCAACTGTCATAGGCGGGCACTGGCTGTTGCACCTTCTTGCGCACAATATGCCTGGGTTCGCTGTAGCGCAGTTCCATGGCTCGCAGCAGGTAGCTAAAAGCTCGATTCACATCGTATTTGGTTTTGTCATTGGCATACGTGGCGCCCTGCAGTTCCAGTGCTGTGATCTGCTCCTCCTTGCTCATCAAACCTGGTCGCTGTATAAATGCCTCAACGACATCTTCGTGCAGCCGTTCGGCAGCCTGTAATGCTGGCGTTATGCCAGCTTCATTCTTCTGCAGCGTTGCACCATGATCGAGCAAAGCTGTGACCACATCCAAATGGCCACTTTCGGCGGCATAGTGCAATGCCGTTGCACCACACAGCGCCTGATCATTGGGACGGGATCCATTCTGCAGCAGCGTATTTACGACCAGATGATGCCCCTTGTAAGCAGCAATCATTAACGTATTGTTGTTGAACAAATTGGTAGCATTCACATCCGCGCCGTGCTCAATCAGAAACTCCACAATATCAAGACGACCTTAGGAAGAATAAGATATTTAGAATAAGATTCGTATTTTGACTTAGAAAAGACTCACCTTCATAGCAGGCAGCGCGCAATGGTGACGATTGAGCCTTGGTATTGTGATTGATTGAAGCGCCTGCTTGCACCAACATCTTGACAATCTGCAGATGCCCCATGCCAGCGGCTACCCACAACGCTGTCGCCCCATACACAACAAGGCCATCGAATATGACATTGCATTCTCTCTCCAGATCCACATCGTAGTGAGAGAGCAGCGTCTTCACAAACGTCACATTGCCTGACATTGCGGCCATGGTGAGCGGCGTCAACGATTGCCCATCGGGCTGATCAAAATTCTGTGTAATATGTAAATGCAAGAGGCAAGCTTTTGACATTAGCAATTGTTTTTTTTTAGAAAAAAAATATATGGCTATTTCCAAAAAGCAATAATACAAATAAAGAGCTTAGATATGATTATTGTATGATATGATTACAATGATTAGAGATAGATTTTTTAGACAGTTGTATATATATTTTATGAAATGACAAGAGAATCAAATATTCTCTTTTTGTCATTGTTATTAGTTCACTTACAAATGATGAACACATTCCTATACATATAAATGTGATATGTCGCATTTTATAACGTAATTTTCTTGCCTACATTGACAGTTCACTGTGTTTTATATTGTTTTGCTTGCGATTTTATATATATGTGCATGTTTATGAAGTGCGTACACATTTCACAGTCAAGGCTCAACGAAAATAGTGCGTTGAGCATAAATTGCATTTGGGCGAAAAACGTGCATAGAGAAAATTCCCATTTGTTTGTAGTTGTTCATTTTATTTGGCACGACACATGTAAGTATTATAAAACTGCAAAGCGCTCTTTGTCTTGTCTGGCTATACACATTTTTTCGTATATATAAACAATTTAATGCGACTGACATATGGATAGACAAGACAAGACATGATCCAGACATTGTGTGTCCAAGGCATTAAGAAAATACATTTTCTGGTTTTGACCCTATAAAGGCAGCTATTGCGTTGCTCTCTGCTGCTGTGTCGGTTCTTTGACTGCTTTACAAAAATAGCAAGTGGGTCAAGAAACTTGTAGACCATTGTCGAGACTCACCGCCGGATAGGTTATATAGTTGGTCAATGGCAATGTGTCTTTAGCGCCGCGCCAGAAGCTCGCTCCTGGCCAAGCGGACTCGTACCAGCGCTTGCGTGTGCTGTAATAATGCGAGGACGAATTACTTGAATGGATTCCTCTTTTAATTGACTTATGTATTGTATATTTTACCGATATAGCTCCGCGTGCATTGCTGCTTACTGGCAATAATAACAAAAATCAACTGGAGTTAAAAGGACGCAGCTGCAGGCTTAACTCCTGCACGGCAGCCCCGAAAAATTCGATAAAACTTCGTGAGCTCAACGAACGCAGAAGTCCTGCGCCCAACCCCATGTTTGCATATGGCTCAGTGCCACACACAAACACACACATTATGGGGGTTGATATCAAAAAGGACACACACGACACAATGTGAGAGGGTAGAGAATGTGCGCCGGCGCATCGTTCACAATAGCACAGCTGATGCAGGCAAAAGGCAAGAGAGAACGAGAATGCAAGCACGGAAGAGCGACTAGCTTTTTCTCTGAGAGCGCTTGTTTGTTTACAGTAATGCCAGCTGTTTGTTCACATTCCACTAAAATACTAAGCAATTCCAATTTAATATTGAGTGGCATTGGTAGCAACGGTAAATAACAGTTTTGAGTTTTTACAACGAATGATTGTTATGTATGAGATATATTGTTGTTTTTTATCTATGTGTTTGACTGTGTGTAGAAAATAAAGTAAACATTTAATGAATAAATATACTCAAATAAAATACAAGTCATATAAGGTTTTGAGAAATAAACACACGACTATTTCATCTTTTGCAAAGTTTAACAACTCTACAAATGATTAAACTACAGACAATTCAGGAACTACAAAACTGAATGCTGGCATTGGGCCAAGTTCGTGTCACATTGAAAACAGTCCAGAAAGAGATCGCATATAATATATATATGAATGAGCAATTAGTCAAAGATGGTGCTACAATCTCTAATTTAAGATGACAAGGCATGTTTTATAATATGCTTATAAAAATGCAGTATATGCAGTATACATTGCCTGCATAAATCCGTATCAAATATGTTGTTGACATTAATTGCATATTAAATAACGATAACTGAAGCAAGCTAAATAAATAATAAACACTCTTTAAATACACATTGGGAAGTGTTTATGCGCAGGTACAGTAATAACTCGATAATGACAACTACATACAACTTTTATTTTAGATCAAATTCATTTTTTAAATCATTTTAGAGCTCTACTGAATTAAAAAGTACGATTTTTTAAATCGAGTGCGCACTCAAGAGAGAGAGAGAGGGGTGCTGAGCGCTCATCTGTTCGCCCAGATGTGGCGATAAACAAAGAGCGGACAAAAAGCAGCAGCAGCAGCAGCAGCAACAACAACAAATTTATATTTTACATATAAAAAAAAAACAATACCTATATATAGGTGGAAATTTTCATTAATGACGCAGTAGTTAATTTCGGTCATTACGCAAAATAGAATTAACAACTATTATTGATGGGGGAGGTTGGTGGGGGGCGTGGAGTTTTGAACTCACCGTATTAACCAAATGCGTTTGCACTTTGGACGAACTGATCGTGTTCAGCGCCTCAACAAATCTCATCATTTGGCTGCTGCGCGCTGCCAAATAGATGGTGTTCAGCTGGGAGTACGGCACGCCTGGCTCGTCGGGAAAGCATTCGCGCAGGTCTTCTTCGATCTCGATAAGCATTCCGTGAGCCATGTTGAAATATCCATAGTCGAGGGTATCATCATAAATTGATGTGTTCGCGGCACCAACTTCGTCGGGATCCACTTCCATATTTTCAAACAGCAGCAACGCCAACTGACGCAGCTTGCAATAGCTAAGTTGATTGAATATATTTAAGTATTTCTTGATCGTTTGTAGGAGCAAAAAATATAAAAACACTTTATTTTTGACACAAGCACACTTATCCGCAACGAAAATGTTACTGCGAACTGGTGTGGTGAATTTAGATTCAGCTCTGGGATCGCAATAACAGAACAGCTGTTGGTTGAATTAATGCGATGTTGGTGCCAGTGTGACCAGAAATAAAACAGTTCTTGCAATTCCAATTACATTTTTTATTTTTAAATTTAAGAGAGGACCGCTGTGCAAACATAATACAATTGTGTGAGTGTGTCTAAAAGTGTGTCTTGTGTTTCGGCGTAAACAATTGTGTGTGTGAAATACAACATTAACATTTTTTTTTGCTTGTGCCATAGTTTCTTCTTCTACCTTTTTGTGTAAATGATTTAAGTTATGTATGATTGTATGAGAAGTTTGCTATAGTATTGTCGAAGTTATATTTAAGCGAGATTATTCTACATATGCAACATTGGGTAACCTATTTCATTCTGTGTCCTTTCGACTAGGTATACCCAATGTTGTGCCAATCGAAGCGTTTTTTGGCCAATATTTTTCGGAACGTGTTCGCATTTGACTTCCGTGGGAAAACTATGCCTCAACGCAACGATATTTCAAAGCATATTCATATATGTAAGGGCAGATTCCTTCCTTTTGCCTTATATAGTCCAATATGCTTCTTGTGGGTGAATGTCGTAGTATTATTAGTGGAAAAGTCAGTAGCAGCTTATACATATATAATAAATAATTTAAAACAATATACATTGTTTTTCTTTCAGCGATTCGATTCAATTTCATATAGACGGTAAACCAAAAGATTAACTTGCAAATCCAATTCACTCTCACCAATAATTTTACGTTTACACTTGAATTTTGACTAAATGTTTCTAATCTGTGGCGTTCAAAAATGGAAAATTGTTGTTTAATTCTGTCTCTTTCATTCCATTTTTTCCTTTTTTTAGATCATATATTTTTTTATTTGCTATTTAGTGGCTGCGGGAGAAAGGCACAATTAGAATCAAGCATGATAAATATTCCTTTATATATAAAATTCAGTAAAAAAATATTGCAAGGTATTAATATTGCAAAAAAATTAAGCATAATTCATTTAAAAATCATTCTAAAAAGCTATATACAAAAGTGTATATATTAATATGCACTACCTTATATAGATAATTAAAAGCGTTGCGAATTAAAAACTTTAAAAAGCAAGTAAGAATGCAATTTACTTGACTGAGGAGCGAGTGCCTTTAGTTGCTGGCCGCAATGGGCACAGAGACGGTAGATGAACCAGACTCCGTACTCTTCACCTCTTTCTTCTCGCCAAGGCTGTCGCGAGCATTGCGTTTGCGTTGTGGTCGAGTGCCGTTCCTAACGGTTGCTGGCGGTGTCCTAGTTGTGGAATCGGGCAGATTCTGAGACTTGTCGCCGCCGGCGCCAAACTCTTCGCTGGAACCAGCTTTGTTATTTGGTGTACTGCGCTTTTGGCGACGTCTTATGTTGCCAGATTTGACGACTGGTTTAATGGTGACCTTTTCGGGATCGAAGAAGCTATCAAACAACTCAACCAACTCGCTTCTATCCTCTGCCTTCAGGCTGGCAATGCCTTCGAGTGCAGCGTTAAGTCCCTCACTGCGCTTATCTGTCCAAATATCCTTTAGCGTTACCAAATCGAGATCGTTTTCGGCGAGCACAATGCGAAACTTGACGGCACGCACGCGATGATAGAGCGTCGTCTTGAAATAGTGCAAGAAGACCGGACGGAACGAGTTCTGGCGCTCCAATTGTACGTTCTGTGTAGCCAGCTCCTTGACATCGCTGCTTAAAGCCTCAACGAAGGGTTTAAGGGCACTGAGCATTTGACCAGAATCATTCGAGGATTGGGCAATGCTGCCATTCTCCGAGTTGCTCAGCAACTGAGCCACATTGTAGGCAAGCTTGGCCCGAATGCTGGCACTGCCATCAAAATCATCGCGCTCCCTTTGGAAACGGTTTTTTACAGAGCTGCTGCTACTGCTCCCACTGCCGCTGACGCTACCATCTGGCTTGATGTCTTTATCCATTTTGAGGGCCTTGGACAGGGTGCGAAGACTGTAGTGCTTGTTTTCGCTCATGGTGCACTTGGCCAGATTAAAGCTGTTCACAAAGGAATGGACAATCTTGCTGAAGCGCTCCAGCATGCCATATTTGACCAGCGATTGCAAAATCATATATGGTATGAATTTACGCTCCTCATGATACAGCAGAACAATGCCATCAGCATTTGGGTTCTTTGCTTTCAACTGGTCCAGCCAGTCAAGAAAGTCTTTTAGGGCAGCGACCTCAGATTTAGATTTAATGATCTGTCAAAATTCAATTCAATTGGAAATGCAAACTTAAATTAAATTAAATTTTTAGACTTGGTTTACCTTGTAGGTCTGCATCGACTTCAGCATACGGAAAAATCCAATCGAAATGACTCGAACTTGATGGCGCTGACGGGCAGCTGGATTTAGATTCATATACGGCATAATGTATTGTTGAAAATTGTCAGTGGGTGTGTATGCAGCCAACTGAACAATCTGCAATCGGACCGCCCATTAAAAAGTGGACGAAAAATAAAGTGAGGTTAGGGGCGGCACACAGAAAAAATTAGTTAACCTGAAAAAATATTAATAATGCATACCTCGTCAATAAGACGGCGTCCAGTTGTGTCTATGTCAACGGCAACAAGAATATAGTCGCCATTTAATGGCTCAACTTTTATATCCACACCCGACTGATCCGCGGCAGCAACATCCACTTTATTTTCAACCATTTTAGTATATAATCTAAATAGGCAAAAATACAAATCAAAAAAAAAAAAGAGTAAAAATATAAAAAAAAAAAATCACGAAAATAAAAAGCTCACAAAATTTGTAATTTCAAATTGAAAAAATTTAAAAAGTATCTCGGCAGACGGATATTTCGCGACCAGTACAGAACAAAAGCTGCAAACGAACTGCGAATTGGAGGTCAATAGATTCTCGAATTGACTGCAACTGGAAACTTGTATGCAGCTAACGGCATGTTTCCAGGACAATTTTCGGTCAACGCCATTTTTTTTTTGTTTAATTTCTTTTGCCGACACTTTCTCTCACATACGCTCAATAAGTCTTTCGCGCTTACCTTTTTTAATACTTTCGTTCGAGTCGATTCGATTTTAGTTTTCGCTTTTTACCAACTTTTTCCTTTATTTTTCAAAAGGTAAAAAGACGAGACTTGCTTTAGTGCGACAAGATTTCACAAATAAGAAACAACTTGTAAGACTAACAAAAACGAAATGAGCTTGACTGTAAATGAATTAGGCTAGAAGCTCGATTTCGAAGTCATAGCCTACTACAAAAGGTTTTGTCTGCCAAGTACAATGGGAGACTGAACTGCATTACTGAACACTTTGATGTCAACTGTGACATTTGTTGTTTTTAGTATTTTATGCACTTTAATCGGATTTAACTCGATTAACAGTCTGCTGAATTGACTTTACGAAATTTCACTTACACAAGTAACAAATATCACTCTTTACTATTTATTGCCCACTGTGAAAAAATTTGTGAAATGCGGAAGAAGCCGGCACCGCTATTACATGTGCAGATTTTCTAAGCCCAAAACGCACGAGCAAGGAGAATAAACAAAGATAAGATGCAGTGTTGTTAAGTGTAGCATAGTTGCAATTGGACATGGACTGCAAAAATGCAATATGTATGTGTTTAAAAAGTTCGATTTGCTTTATACATTTTGGTGCTAATTGCAAATAAACAGTTATAAATGCGAGTGCGCTAGCCGTTGCGCACAGCGCTTAGACCCAAAAAACAAACACTGCCAGGGCTGGAAGTAAAGTTGGTGATTAAGATGCTTAGTTTTAAGCAATTGAAAACAAGATAAACAACTTTTAAGCTATTTTTGTTTGTGTATTTGTTTATTGCAGTTATTCAAAAGAATTTCTGGCTTAAAGCTGAATGATGAACAGAGAGTTCAAGGTATACTTAACTAGGTAGTCTCTCTCCTAGTTAAGTATACCTTGAGAGAGTTTGTCGGTCATGACGTCACATATTCTCTCACCTCAGAGAATAACAGACCTGCGCATTGGGTTACCTGATAAGTGTGTTGGTTAGCGAACGCTGCTTGTGCAGCCCTGCGGATACCATAACAAAAGTCAGCTGTTTGAAAATCTACCGTTCATTGTGTCGCGTTGTAATTTTAATGAATTGCAAATAAAATAAATCACAGCGTTAATTCAAAGTTCAATTTTGTTGAGTAAACAATATAACAATATTATGCTACATTTTACAAGCATACAAATAGAAAGCAGCACAGCAACAACTCGCAACGAAACGGGGAGCACACAGTTCAATACAAAGCGTAAAAGATAAAAACACTGACGAGATAAGAGCAACACAATCAAACGTGCCAAACAGCAATACACCAACACCTACTAATCACACTCGCACATACACCTAGAAGAATAATTCGAGCACCAATATGTTGTCTTACATTAAGCGCAAACTCTCTGAATCGGACAGCGTCGCTGCTGGCAGCAACAATAGCAACAATAGCAACACAACTGCCGCAGAGCTTGTGCGGAAAACAAGTCAAATGTCGTTAGACAATAGTGGTATTGCCTATGGAGAAGATGCACTGCTGAACGAGCTGGGCTATCGCAATGCCACAGATATGCAAGAGACAATTTATGGTAAGCGTATAGTTGTAAGAATTGAAATTATATAATTAACATTTGTTGCACTATGCTCACAGATCTGCTTCGCACCATACGTGATCCAGAGAAGCCTTGCACTTTGGAGGATTTGAATGTCATTTACGAGGATGGCATATTTGTTATGCCGCCAACCCGCTCAAATGTCTCGGTGGTAAGCTGGCGCGCTTAAACTGAATTAATATGATAACTAAATGGTTGGCCTTCCAGGTGCGCATTGAATTTAATCCGACAGTGCCACATTGCTCACTGGCTACGCTGATTGGCCTGTGCATACGGATCAAGGTGGAACGTGGATTGCCGCATAATATCAAGCTTGACATTTATATCAAAAAAGGCGCACATCAAACGGAGGAAGAGAGTAAGCTTAAGATTGACGCACAAATCAACGTTTTTTCTTACAATTTGTATTCTCTCTTGCAGTCAACAAACAAATTAATGACAAGGAACGCATTGCGGCTGCCATGGAGAATCCAAATCTATGCGAGCTTGTTGAGAATTGCATTAAGGATGAGGAATAATTGAAGCAAGCGCCTTTAACGTGTAAATAAATGGTTTAAGTCAGTTTAATTTTAAGTGTATTAAATTCTTGTGGTTTTTGCCATATGTTTATGTATCATGGAAGGAAGTTTCAAGATTTGTTTGCTATGTAATTTCTTGGCAGGCAATTGTAAAAAGGAGAAGGTCTTCTCTTCTGCAGAGAATATGTATCACTTACAAACTGGTTGCAATAGCTCTCAACGATCTATTTTCTTATGTGTGTGAACGAGTGAAATATTAGCTCATTTTGCCATTGTCGACATGTTCATCGAGCTTCACACCATTGTTAATCTATTAAGAAGCAATCACGAACCGTGTGCACGCAATTATCTCTTACCAATTTTGTGAATGAATTGTCAGCCATGTTGGCACCACACTTCAACAACTTTGGCAGCCATAACGTGACTAACACAAATGTTTTTATCAGCAAATTCGACGATGTTGTTTTGTTGTTGATGTTATTGTTATTGCTTTTGCAATTTTCATATACAAATGTCGATGAGTTGCGATTTAAAGTATGTAGAGGCACTTGTGAAAGGCAAGAGTTGCCAATATGTATCTGCAGCGATGACATAAAAGAAAATTGCTCGCGAGAAATTGTTACATTTCGAGCAATTAAAAGCAGCTGCTGCTGCTGCTTGAAGTTTCTGCAGTGCGCCAGCTGGAGATGTGGCCAATATTCTAGTTATTGAGGGAGAATGCTGCCAGGCGACAACGAAGGCGATGCGAAAAATGCAGAGAAGAAAATACAAACGTTGGCAAAAGCATATTGCGAATATTACGCTAATTGGAGCCGGCAATCAAAGTGGACACCGTGTCTCTGGCACGTTGTCGTCCCCAAGGATGTTGGAAAAAATCGAAGAAAAAAAATAAAAAAAAATGAACGCCTCCAGGGAAAATGTCGTTGTCAACGATGCTTGGCCAGCCCAAAGGCTGCGTGATAAAATAGTTAAGCTTCCGCCCCCCTCCCACATCAAAATTGACCTTCACCTGTGTTCAATATGTATTAAAATGAAGACACTGTTTCAAGAATTTAATGTATTCTTAAAGGTTGCCTTGGACGACAGCAGAAAGTCAGGAACATATTTTAATATATTACATGTGTTAAAGTTAATTCTTTTCTTCAGGAAACTCTTTGCTGGGCACAGGAATTGCGGACACTTTGACTTCCTTCCGATATGCAATGCCACTGTAAAATTGCGGGCCATTATTATGATTGCTGTGGTTGGATCTGAAGCACAGATTGCAAAGATTGCACCAATCACCAGACATGGAAACATGGACAAATGGAGAAACGGCAACACGAATATTGCGACATATTGTGCATTTACTTTTAAAATTAACGTTGGATTTTATTCAGTACTCATATTTTATGTATTTTATTACGCCACCTTCATTGTTGTACATAAAATGAGAACCATATCAACCATTTTGTAAAGTTGTTTTCGCTATGTTTTTGAGCTTGTTACGTTTATTAACTTTGTGATTAAACTATTCATTGAGTAAACGCATTAAAAATTGGTTATGAAAAATTATGTTTTTTTTTTAAGTTTTTCATTTATGTACTTCTTTTGATATTTTATGGTCGTTAGTAAAGAAAAATTATTTTATTTAGTAAGAAATTACATAAAAAATATATGAAAAAATACAGAGTTCGACTAACCTGTTTCTTGATGAAATACTTTATTAAGAAATTTGTCAACTTTATGAGATTTATAATTGAATCAATACTTATTTAAATGTGAATATATGTTTATTTTTTATGAATAAATAGATTTAATTATGCAAGTTAACAGCCTTAATAATATCAAATCGAATACCCTATTTCAACAAATTTAGCTTTATGCTTTATTTAAATCAAAATCATTTATTTCCTTTGTGGCTTATCTAAGCATCTTCAGGTCTCATTTTGTAGGGCATTTATGTATCGGTTTGCTGTGCTTGCTGCATGTATGTCTTTTAACTGTTATTGCCGGTCTTTTGGCTGTCGTGTAGCTACTTATATGCAATTGCAATATACAATTGTAGTCGCAGTTGTTGTTGTTGTTTGTGGCGCGCTCATCAGGCGCTTAAGACCGGAAGTAACACTTGATGGCGTTGTTGCCAACTTGCTTACGCTGCGTATGCGCATTATGCAAAACCAAACGGAAAATGGTGCCGGCAGCCTGCAACTGCAACTGTTGACCACTGGCCAACAGCAACAAGGATAGCAACAACTCACACATCAGCAAAAGTCGCACAGGATGGAGAAGAAAGTGGAAAAAGGGGGGGGGGCTGTGTGGAGCTGGCCTTTTATTGTTTGCACTGCACTTAATTTCTGTTGCAGTCGGCTTGCCATTTATTTTACACGTAAATTGTGCCAACGTTATGAAAGCAGAGCACCCCAAGTTGAGATTGGGCTAAAGTTGGTTGGTTGGAAGGGGGGGGGGGGGTGGGATGTGCTTGGGGTGGTAGGCGTCTGCCATGCGGAAGTGGTCGCGTGCGTCGCATCCTGTCAGCAATTATGGCCCCAGGAACCGTTGCCCAGGAGCAGCGGCAAAAGCCAGCGCTACAACAATTACAGTTACAGCTGTTAACGTTGGCAATGCCGTTGTTGCTATATTTGTTGTTTTCACTGTTGCCGTAGTCAGCGCCGTGTTGTAAGCCATTTTAATTGCTTGTCTCTTTTAATTTTCAGCTCTTTTGTTACTGTCGCCATTGCATACACAAATGAATGCTCATACATATACATACATATATACCGTTTATATATTGTGTATGCTCTTGTTCTTTATTATTCATGCTCGTGTTTCCTGGCACACACACACAAACACACCCATATATCTTTATGTAAGCGCATTTATGCAGATATCTTTCTGTCTGTCTGTGTGTGTGTGTATGTTGGCTGTGACTTTTCTTAACCTGACTTTTGCCCTGCCATTAAATTGGCCCCACGGAGTAGAGGTCGCCTTACTTTGTTGTTGTTGTTGATGCTGCTGCTGCTGCTGCACATTTGCTGCAGCTAACGAACTAATGTCGAATGCACATCAAGTGCCATTTGAGCTTCCGTCAGTTGCAGCCTCAGCCCTTCTCTCTCTCTCTCCCTCTCTCATTGACCCGGCCAGAGCACAAGAAGACGTTTGTTAGTGCAATTAACAAAGCAACGTTAGCCACACAATGGCCAAGAGTCTGACTTTTCGGTATGCATCATGGATCTGCAATTGCTGTTGCAACACATCAAATGTCTTTTTGGGTGTATGTATATGTATGTGTGCGCATCCTTAGATCCTTGGCTCCATCAGCTGCTAATCGATATTTAAACTGCAAGAAGGATGCATTGCTGGCAAGCAAATAATTGAAATGCACATACAATCTTGAATGAAATGCACATTTTGGGCAAGAGTTCAATAAAACAACATTTGGACATCTCATGATCAATTAGATTAAAAAGCATTTGCACTTGATTCATTTCGATTCGCTTACGCTTAATTAAATATAGACAAATTAGTTGATTAACTTAATTGAATAGGTTTGCGAAAGATTGTGTTGGTTTCTTTAATTGAATTGAATAAGTAAAAAAGCTTTTTATTATTATAATGTTACAACTAAAGTCATAAATATTATTTATATGCAGAGTTGACTTAAGATAATATGTATCCAGTAGCTATTATTATTGGTGCTTTCGGCCCGTTTATAATTTTTTTGATAGATTTAAACTTAGATTTAAATCAATTCGTTGATTTTAAATGTTTTTTTAATTATAGCTATTCAATAAAAAGTTTTAAGAATATGTTAAGGTTTCCTTATATATTTTTCTTTTAAATGATGCTAATATTTAAAAATAGAATTCTTAATTCATTTACCAAATTTGACTCAGAAGTGGGTAGAAAAATAACTTTTTAGCATAACAAAAAAATAGACTTAATTTACAAAGTATTTTCAATATAATTCCTAACCAAAATTTCTTGTTAAATACTATTTATCAAATTAAATAGTTTTAAATATACAAATTTTATTTAATAATTTAAAAGCACTACTAAAACTTAAACAACATTGTTTATCACTGAATGTTTTTAGAAAAAAAAATAATAATTGAACTGATATTTAATTATGATTGTTTAAAAAGTATATAGTAATTAAATTTAAGCACAAAACTGTCATAATTACAATAAAATATTAACAGACAAATTAAAATGAGAAAACATCTATAACAAAGTTCACATTTACATTTATGTAAATAGCCTTCAACAAATACAAAAAAAGCTTCAATGCAGCAAATGAAATCTGCTTTGGCAAAGTTTCTAAAACGCTGTTGATAATTAATGGTATTTGTTGCGTTTAACAAACAATAATGAAGCTAAATAATTATTTTGTGGCATAATTTTGTCAATTTGTGGGCCGCACTTTCACAATAAACGTCCAATATAAATGTAGTCAAAAATTATGCATAAATATCAAATATTAAATATTGCCGGGCCCATTCTGCTGGTGCTTAAAATGTTTAATCTAAATTCATGCGTGGTGTGAAAATAGCAGTGCGGGTGTTCGGGGGCAAAGATTTCGCCGGCATTTTGTTTAAATAATTAATATCATAGAAAGTGCAACCGACTGTGGCGCAAACTGTGTGGCATTGTCTAAGTGCCGACCCCAAAAATAAAATGATTTAAATATTCAAAACAGCACTCAAACACGCATATTTGTGGCATGCTGCAAATTACTTATGCAACAATTCCGTATTACATAATCAACACGAAGAGTGGCAGAGAGAGGGGGAGAGAGAGTGAGAGTGAGCTCTCAAACTTATTTACTACCCGAGCGAGTCCAGTCAAAAAGTTTCGCGCTCGAAATCCACTTTGCCTCCGATTTGGAGGCTAGCTAGTCTGCTGTAATCCAATACTCTTGCAACAAGGTTGTTAAAATTTAATATAAAGTTGCGAATGAACAAATTCCATGCTGCATAACAAAACTTAAATAAATATTTTTATCTAGCAACTATTTTAACAACAAATTTCTATATTCTCTTTTTTTTTTTTTATGATATGAATATTTTATACCAGGAATATTAAATTTATTTTTTTAAGTTTACATAATGATTTTTAAGTAATTTAAATATTTATTCCAAATTTTCTTTGAGTATTATTTGTTTGTTTTTTTTTTTATTGTTCTATATTTTATTATTGATGGAATTTTTAAGAAATGTTTTTCGTTTTTGGACAATCATAAAGAGTATTTAAAATTCTAGCTTTTGCACCGAAAAGGCATTTTATTAGTTTAACATACTTTTTATATTTTTTTAAATAAACCGGCCGCAGGCCAAAATAAATTAAATCATGAAATAATAAACTGAATTAGGTGCTAATTGTTGTGCTCGTGGCTTTATTTTATTTCGTTTTGGGTCATTTTTTTTTTCACGGCGGTTGCTGAATCTGTTGCTGCCAGGGCAAAACCAATTTTTGGAGCTGCTCTCAATTTTTGGTTTAAATGGCAAACTGTCAAAAACATTTAATTGCTGCGGCTGCTGCTGCTGCTGCTTCCAATTGAAAGCAAAATTGTTGCAAAATTTTAATGGGTAATCGGCAAGTTGTTGCTTTCAAGTGCTGTTTCTGCCTGCCTGGCAAATAATTATAACTTAATAATTAACTGCCAACAATATAGTAAAACGTCATAAATAACTGCTTTGCAACAACAAATAAAGTTTAAAATTAAAAAAAAAAAACTTTATGACTAACAAAAAACTAGGCTGCACTTTAATAAACTTGTATAAATGTATCTGTTACACTTTGTATCTGTGTGATTTGTCGTGCGTGTCTGTGCTGTATGTGGGTGAAATTATTGCGGCATTTGTATGCCGCCTTGCATATATATTGTATTAAATATATATATATCTAGTGTATGTATAAGTTTGAGTAGGAGAGCAAAGTATGTTGTTCAGTACACAAAAAACTTTTATAATAATTTGCGCTACAAATTTGAAATTGTAATGCGGACTCATTAGAAAGTTTTTCATTCGAATTTGTTTCTGCTGCGGTTGCTGTGGCAGCTCCATGTGGATTATTTTCTGATTTCATGACTGCTTTATGTTTCCATTTGTCGTTTTATTCTTTCATTTTCATTTTTATTTTTATTATTTGTTTGCTGTTCTGTTTTTATGCTCATTTCATGTACAATAAATTGCCTACCAACTAAAAAGCTATCGTGTGCGCTCGTTGTTTTCTCTGTCTCGCTGTTTGAGCCCACTCACTAGTAGAAAGAGAATCGAGTAGGTTGCATGCACTCAACTGAAAAGTTGGCCAACTTGTTAAACATATTCAAATGCTGACTACAAATATATATGTATGTATATAAATAACTAGACTTATAAACATTATATTATAAGTTAGTTTGTGTGGGTTACTGTTAATGTCCTCACTCTCGCATTATTTTTAAACTAGAAGAGCAAGTTTGGATTGGAATATTCTTATTATATTGTGAAAGTATATAAATACGTGTATATTTGTCAAGTAAAGCAATGAATATATTCGTAGGCCTTGAAAATTAATTTATTTGTTATTAAAACATTTTTCTTTTCTCTTTTGAAATGTTGCTTTCACTTTCCTTCTTAATATGTAATTTTTTGTTGCATAATTATTTGCGCACTAGAGATGGTTGTGTCGGAATACTGCATTGTGCCTCGAAGCAGAACTTGAGAGCGACTTTAATTCCACTTGAATATGTCAATATTCATGTACATAAATATTTTATAATGCTCTCGTAGCACAATTTGTAAATAAAACAATGAGTTTTCAAGCTGTTTGACATCCTGCAAGCACACATGTTGATTATCATTAGCGTATTTTGTGTTTATATGTTGTAGTTTCAGGTAATACAATTTTAATTAGCTGAAATTGCATCCAAAGTTAGTAGCACACACCTTCAATTAACCTTTTCCTTTTTTCCTAAGCAAACGCGAAAGCTTTTCGTCTGTGTGTGTGTGTGTGTGTGTTTTTTTGCAATTGTATTATGTGAAAATTAATTACAGAGAGGCTCATTAGCATTTTCGTTGCATGTTTGTTTTGAGCTGGTGGCTAGACAAGCTTTCGTGTGCTACACGAAAATGCCGGCTACAAATCCCGTTAGCTGCATTAACATCTGCAGCAGCAACCTCTGCTCATGTTTTTGGTGTAGCTGCTGCTGCTGCTGCTTTCGTGGTTGCTGCTGCTGCTGATGGTGGTTGTCGTGTTGCAGACAGCCAGTGCACATTGGCATTGAATCACAGCGGATCAAAGTCAACTGAGATTTAAGCACAAAATTGTTATATGCTTTTGGGCAATTGATATATTTATTTGCTGTTTATTTTAGAGTTGACTTTTCTCAAAAAAATAATCCAAATAGTTCATTATATTAAAACAAGAAAAGCTTAGTTTATTTATCTTATTTTGAACGTAATTATTCGCAATTCTACATTTTAGTAAATATTTTGCCTTCTGGTTGGGTATTAAATAAAACAGATTTAAGAAAAGTAGCAGAATAAATGTTATTTTCCATATTAAATAAATAAAAAAAATAAAAAAATTAATAGACCTTAAAAAAGAAATCAGTTTAACATACAAAAAAATTGATGCTATTGCTGAATTTTAAAATGATAAAAATAATATTTGATTGCATTAATCGGGGATTCAGACAAGAAATAATGCAAAGGCATTATATTTTTTAATACTTTTTTTTCGAATACTTTCTAATAAATTTAATACTTAGTAAATATTTTACAATTGCTAAGACAAATATTTTTTTTAGCTGTTGCTTTTCGTTGAAGAGCTGCAGCTAATTATAAAATGTGCATCCCACTCCATTCACCTATTCAGCCCGCATTTTGTTGAGTCAACAAGAATGCATTAGATTGAGCACACAAGCGCATCGCCATCAAAGTGAGGCACAAATAAACAAATTGTTGCAAGTGCAATGCAGTAAAAAAACAAAAAACATAAAAACAGCAGCTCAAAAGCAAATAAACAACATTAAGTGGAAAACCAGTCGGAGTATTTGTGTGTGTGTGTGTGTGTGTGTAATGGTACTTATAAAGTGCGCATACTGCAGTTGTGATGTAAAATTAACAACTTTGTGCTGTGCCAGTTTTTTGTTGCAGCAGCAGTAGCAGCAGCAGAAAAGTTCTGTGTGTATGTTGAGCAGGGCGGAGTTTGAATATGAATTTGCTTGTGAGATTAAAAACAGGATGCGGAAAAGGACTCCAAAGTAACCGTAGAAATGGCAAGCTAACAAATTGAGTTCTTGAACTTGTGTGCTCGTTGTTGTTGTTGTTGTTGTTGTTCAGTATGCTGTTTACAGCCTGTTGTTGTTATGCAATTGAGTCGCTAAAATAGCATACACACCTCTCATGAATAATGCAATTATTGCGCAAGGTGCAAGCAGCAGCTGCTTTCTTATACTGGTTGGTTGCTTGCCACCTGAGACCATATGCCACATTTATGTTGCAAGTATATAAATAGTGTGTTAAGGCAACACTTGAGCGGCAAAAAAAAAACAAAAATATATGTCTAAGGCACTTTTTGCAAGACAAATGGCAACAATTGTTGTGGTTTGTTCGTTTGTTGTGTTGTGTTGCATTTGTCATGCTGCTAAACGGAAAATGCAAAATGAAAGCTGCCAACTCACAGAGAGCACAACACGCACAGTAACGAACCGGGGGGCGTTTGCAACAAAACGGAAATGCCTGGAAAATTGCATTTTGAGTGCAAATATTAATTTCAGCTGGCACACAAAAGGCAAACAGTTAAAAAGGAAGCAGCAGGGCAAGCATCGGGGCTCCTTCTTCTTCTCTACTTCTTCTTGTTGCAATTGCTATTTGTGTCATGTAATTCAAACGTGCAGCCAACATTTTGTTAAAATGCATTCCACAGTGACAAATGCATTGCATATCCTAAAGGAGCAGGACGCTCCAGTCCAGCGGCACTTAACGTAATGGTCCTCCTAACCCCCCACACTGCACAGAACCTTGAGCTAGCTACAAAAAATACACACACACCACACAGCTTGTAACCCAACCGCACCGCATTCTTTTGCCCCTGCTGCTGCTTTTGTCACTTCCTGTGCGCTTTGCGCCTCACACGATTTGCTGTTTAAATGAATTAAAAATAAGAACGCTACAAAGTTAAGTAAGTCAAATGCAAAGCTTGACCAAACAGAACGGACATCCCACACACTCAACCACACACACACAACCTTAAACATATAGCCGAATTCCTTCTATGTCCCTCGTCCTCTCTCTCTATATATGATAGAATAACATGGTATAAAATGGCCCAAGGCCTTGCTAAATGCAGCGCTGAAAAGCAATTTCTCTTTGGCCAACTGCACATAAATGTGTGTGTGCTGTTAAACGAACAAAATGAGATATATTTTTTGTAAAAAAATAATTTAATGTGTGTGTGGGTAATATAAAATCCGTATCCGAATTAAATGATTTTTGGGCTTAAGAAATATGTAAAAGTGAATGAAAAAATTGTAAGCAATTAAAATAGTTATGATAATATTTAAGAACATGACAGGGCCAAAATAATGTCAAAAATTAGGTTATAAAAAATATTTGGTTTTAAAGTATTACTTCCAGCACTTGAAAATGATAACATTGCAATATTTATTTTACAACTTAGTTATGTAAAAAACAAGAAAATTACAAGTACAAACTTTATATAAATCTTTAATTAATGGAATGAAAAACCAGCTGCGTTAATTAGAAAATTGCACACAAACACAAAACTTAGTTGTATTTATTTGCTATGTTTTTGTCAATTTAAACCAACATTTTGTTAAGATTTTCATCTTTAGAATTAAACTTGAAATGAAATAACCAAAACATCTTGCACAATCTCGACGACTAACCGGCTTATCCAATTAAATTTGGCTAAAGACTTTCTTAGCTTTTGAGTGTCACTAGGAATTAAACAATTTGCAAAAACACACATATACAAAATGCAACGCACATGTTGCCAGATGCGAGCACAAAACATTTTTGCACATTTTCACTTTCCAGCGCATTTTGGGGGGCTATGTTGCGCATACGCAATATATGCCAGCCGTTGTAGTATAGCAAAAGCAACAACAATTCCTACTACTACAAAAACAAAAGCATCGCACTGTTTAGATGCTGAACCAGCATGTTATTTCACTTCAATTAAATGGATGCACGGTCTGCGGGTCGACGACCATTATGTGAACTTTGTATAAGTGGATTGCAGCAGGAAACTGCAGTGACTGCTTGTGTGTGTGTGTGTGTGTGTGTGTGAGTGCTAGGGGGTTCATGTTTGTGTGAACGTTTGTTTTGTCAGTCAATTTAGCAAACGCCGGAACCGCGTAAGTTTCTTAACGCGCTTCGTCTGCAACTTGTTCTTCTTCTACCTGCTTTTGCATTTAGGCCAACTGCTGCACACAAGAGTAGAAGTTTGTTATCTTTTGTCGTTGATATTGTTGCTGTTGTTGTTGTTGCGCACAGTTTCCGTTTGTAATTATTTAGTCGAGTCTGAACTGGTCACAGCAGCAGCCTCAGCGCTTTCAATTTCCGCATTGCCAAATTGTTTGCCAGATTCAAATTCAAATTACGAAGCAATTTCAATTCGAAAATCGCTAAGCACACACACACACACACACATATAGACAGGCAGTCTCTGTCTTCACCTTTCGTCTACAGCCATTTACCTTGTTGGTGCAGACTTCCGCCGGATGCCAGCAACAAGCTTAAGACATTAGCCAAAATCGACTTGCTTTAAATATCCGCTGCTGCTTAAAAGTATGCAATGCTTTTTTGCGTTTGATGCATTTTTACCACATTTTGCATTTTATTACGCATACGCAGTGTGTATGTGCAGCGAAATCTACTACAGCTGCATGGCATCACGCCAATCGAATTAGCGTCATTGACTTGTCGCTCTCACATTTCGCATCGCATTTAGTGCGAGCTACGCCTGACAGACTGTAATTACCATCTGCTGAGTCCACAGACAGAAAGAGAGAGAGAGAGAGAGATGCTGGGAGCGGTGAAGGCAACGCCGGACGCGACTTAATCCGTGAATTTGTGTGTGTGTCCACACAACTGACAGATATGGCACCGTTGCTTTTGTTGTTGTTTTGATTGCGAGCGTTGTTTTTGAACGGATTTGGCTTGGCTTCCATTTCGACTCTGCATTTGGATTGTGGTGGCAATGCAAATATATGTAGTACTGAGTGCTGAGTGTTGCGAAAATGCAGTTATTGCATGAAATAGATGAAAGCCCCATAAAATTTATCATGGTTTTCAGCTGTCACATCAGATAAGTCAAGTAAAGCTTATAATATCTTGCAGAATGTCTTGCAATTATTTATGTGTATCAGATACTTAATCAAAGAATTATTTGAATGATTAAGTTGTTTGTTTTTCTTAGCATTAATTTTTGTTTTAAATAAGCAAATCGGTTGAGAAACACTCGAGATAGCGAAGATAGAAGATAAGTCTTATTTTCAGTATCGCATCACACACATACACATACAAAAAATGATTGTACTCATAAGGTCCAGGGTTTAGGGTATCTACGAGTCGAGGTTTGATAGTCGGCAAATGCCTTTGATACATCTAAAAGTACTCCCTTGTATTAATCTTTACAATATTTATTCATGTTTTCCATCTTATGCATAATCTAACTGTTAGCTGCAGCTATGGCTTTTACCAGGATTTTCATATCTAAACACGTGATTTTGCAAATTGTTTCATAACTTTAGTTACTTTCAACGAAGCCAAAACACATTACATAATCAAATTTTCTTTTCGGTTTTCCAACTAACTTTTGTTTTAAAGGCATTTTCGCATGGCGTTATGCATTTAAATGACACACCAAAAAAGAAACTTAAATACACACACACATACATACACGGACAGTGTGTGTGTGTGTGTAATCACAGGGCAGGTTAAGCTCTTGGCCTGAAGTAGCCTTCACCTTTGCACTTCTGCCATGCACTTGAAGCGTTCGTTTATTTTGCTTAAGCAGCTTGCAGAAAATGTTTGTAATTTGCTTGTTTCTTTGCACTTGAATTAGATGAGCGCTTACACAAACACAAGCACACAAACACACACACAAACACAGACATACACAGGTAAACAAGCATTGCAGTTAACGTTGTGTTATTTTTGAGTTTTACCTTTGCGCCTTCGTGTCCTTGCAGCTGTGCCACTTGTCAAGTCGTTTGCTTGGACCGTGCAAACAACATGAAAACGAGCCGGAAAGAACCTGGCCAACTAGTAAATGCATTAATGTTAAGCTCCAGCTGCATGCTGCAACCTCAGCCTGAGCTCAGCTCAGCTCGACTCGCAAATTTGCGCCCCATTACAGACACACACTTGCATGTGTGTGTGTGTGTGTGTGTTGGTGTCGTGTGAAGTGAAGCTACAACGTTAACGCTGTGACATGACTAGAATGCTCAGCTTGGCGCCTGAAGTGTTTTTCTGCTGCCGTTTTGATTGCGCTACGACTCAAGATCAGGACATGCCCATTTTCTTAAATAAAACCCCTTCGGCTCGTTAAGTGTCATCAGGCAGACAGTGGGGGCTGCTTATGCCATTTGATGCTATTTTAAATGCATAAGCCACGTGTGTGTTTACATATATTTCTTTTCTCCCTACTAAATAAATAAGAGAACATAACATTTTTTTAAGTACCATTTAGATTTTTTCTCGTGGTCATAAAATGGTTTATTGCATGGCCAACTGTGACGCTTTAGTGTCCTCTTCCCGTCACCTTGCCTCATTACCAATTGAAGTTAAGTTTCGGGTGTTCTGTTGTCATCATGCAATTTTCATTTGTCAAATGTGTCGTTAGGCAAAAGGCCCAAAGCTTCTTGTATTGTATGCTTGCAGCTTGGGAATCATCGCAAATGTTGCTTCGTCTATGGGTTAATGCATTTTTAATGCATCACAACAACACACACTTCGAAGACGTTAAATTGCATTCAAATTGCTTTAATTAAGTAGATTTGCATTCGAAATTGACACAAAATTTCCCAGCAGGCAAAACAATACCAGCATCAGGGGCACGCCTGGTGTGAGCATGTGTTTTAATAGATTGCTTCATCAAGTATTTATATTAAAAGGTGAAACACACATGTGGTACACCTCATTTTCATGCACTTCCCTGCAACTTAGAGTTTGAGTTGAAAAAATAAATACAAACATACAATGCAAAAATGAATCAAATACTTTAATCAAATACTTTATTGGCTAAAAAAAAAATAGTTCGATCTAAATAAGCTGCGAAAACCAAAAATGTTTTTTGAGCAATTTTGCAAAAAACTTGACTATTATTTATTATAGTTGCACAATAAATGAGTTGCCACAATAAACAAAAATCCAAATAAATAGTTTTGATCAAGTCAATTGATAAATATTTGCATAGAAATTTGTTTACATATTTGCCAAATAATATGACATGCCAGTCAAAGTTGGAGTCGTTTATTTGCATATGAATTGCCTTTTTGCGCTTTGATAAATTTAGTTTGTACAAAAAGTCACAATAAAGACATGCACAAAAATATATATATATATATAAAACCATATAGTTTATATGTGCACATTTGTATTTTGTGTTCGTGTTTTGTGAAAAGTGCAAACACCCAAAAGTTTTGATAATTTGCAAGTGTCGTTGACAATCACAAATGTTTCCTGTGTGTGTGTGTGTGTGTTTTGTATCCTTGACACTTTAAGTGAAATATGCAAATAAAAGACGTGCAAATGCATTTGGCACTGATTGACTTGTCAATAAACTAATTTAAATATTTGCCCAGTTTGATGTGTTTAATGTGAACACATAAAACTAATTAGCTAAAGCAAAGTATTCTCAACATGATTTATGTTCGACCTCAATGTTGACAATTAGCCAGCAAAGTAAAATAAGACGCGATTCGCTGACTCGCATAATTATAATGAAGCGTTTTGTCTGCCACTGCACGACTGCTTTTGGTTAACTTAACCTTAATTCCATGTTAGCTTGAGCTTTAACGTAGCGTGTTTTTATTGCCCCGCTTAAAACATTTCATTGTTTATTCGCATTCGCATTCGCATTCCTTATGCAGGTGCGACAAAAAAAGCTGGCTCACACCACGCATAAAAAATGCGACGTCTGCTAATTAAGTTGCTCACCAAAACGACACAAAAAAAAATACAAGTGCATATAATAAAAATAATAAAAAAAAAATGCAGCAAAGTAAGTGAGGAATAAAAAAAGAAGAGTATAAGGATAAACTGTGTAAAAGCATTGTGTTGCACTTTTGTGCATAAACTACATAGAACAGATGGCGGCTCTTCTTTTCTCTACTGTGATGCGGGCAGCATGTGTTTCATACACCGTCTACTTTCCGCAGCTTAAATCGCGAGCAGCCCTGACCACATTTTAATTGGGCTAAGCATACGCCCCCCCATTCGTTGGTTAGGGTCGGTGCAGGGGTCGGGACATGCAATGCATGTGTGACATGCTATTAGTGAAACTTTTAAATGAGTTAGCTAAGTAAAGCGGGTAATGCTGTTATGTTACAAAAGCTTGCCAGCTTTTACACAGCAAGTAGCACTGATTGTCATATAGAAGAGAGAGAGAGAGAAAAGCTCTACAAAAATACTTACACATGCTCATGGTAGATTTTTAGAAAAAGAATATCACCGAAGAATAAAGTCAAAAGTACTTAATTTGCTTATAAAAATAACAGAAAATTCACTTACATTTTGTTTTGCTTATTTATATAAAGTAGTAAATAAATATTAATTCACTACTTTCAAATGATGTGCGCAGCAATATATGAATTTTTGTTTTTTATGCTATAAGTTAAAGAAATTAAAAAATTATTCCAAGCAAAACCTCCACAGAAAACTATTAAAGTGAGATAAAAGTTTCTTTTTGATTTTATACACATCTCAGATTAATTTACAGTTTAACAAAAATACCACAAATAAACGTGCTCTCAATAAGACCATTTAAGAGGTTTAGCTCATAACTTTTTGAAGAATAACGTGCCTAGTTTTTATGTATAATTTAATTGCCGTTCAATTGGTAAGTACGCTTTAAATTTGGCTATAAAATTGCAATTATTCGTGCGTGATATTTGGTTTTTATGTTAAACCCGTCGAATGTTTCTATCAATTGCCACTTTTTATTTGGCTGACATTTGTGTGCGTGTGTGTGTGTGTGTGTTTGTTTGGTAATTATGGCATAAGTGCCCGCAATTAATTTGCAATTAGGCTCGTGCAATAATTTTTGATTATTTCTTGCGAACGCTTTCTCTTTAAATGGCACAAAAACGCCTCAATACGGTTACATACATGCCATGCAGCAATTATCGCAAATTATATCGACGATACTATATACTATGTGGAATGGTTGCATTATGCGTAGGCGTCGACAAGTGCCGCATGCTGGCACATGAATGCTTTAGTCATACCAAATAATGAAAAAATCTCAGCATGGTAATGAAACAAAAGAATGTTAAGAGCAAAAAAAAAAAAAAAAAATACAAAATATTATTCAATTACGACAATGGCCATTGGGAATGTTGCAATGAATCTGGAGCGTTTGTAGCCTGGCATATAAATGCGTTGCAATAAATACTTGAGGTTTACTTTGCTCCACTCCCCGGCCAAATAAATACAATATAATAACAATCACAATCGTGGCTGGCTGGTCTCATTTACAATACTCATTCAGAGAGAACCAATAATGTTCGCAACTTTTTTTACTTAGTTATTTTTTGTTCTACGAAAAGTTCCCAATAATTGTGCACAGCGCGTAGCACAAAAATCAACGAAACGCAACGGCTTTTGTTATCGGGATTTATGCCACGCATCTCTCTCTCTCTCTCTCTCTCTCTCTCTTTTCGGTCATTGAATGACATGGTCGTTATATTTATTAGGCTTATTTCGTGAACAAATTGAATGTAGAATAATATCGAAGAGGATATGTGGAATGACAGAAATGTTTTTGTCTGATAAGTGAACCAATATTGTTACATTTTGGTATTGTATTGTTTTTTGGGATTGATTTGACATTTAAAATAATTTTGTGAAATAAAGCCTTAAGTTTCGAGCACTCCAGCAAAACTATAACTTAATAAACTTACAATAAATTGCTTAAATTTGATATTCGGCAATCTTTTAACCTTACTACTTGCCTTTGTTACAATAGTCAAGAAGTTGTCAAGTAGCACTAGCAAATTGTGTTTAATTTGGTTTTCAATTTTCCTTAAATTCCTTTTGTGCATACGCATGTATGTACAAATATTCTATGCTTTGGGTATTTATGTTTTAAGACTGCAGCAGCTCAAGGAATTACATAAGCAACATTTTTCAATTGCACTTTTTGTTGCTAGCGTTGCGTAATAATTCTGTATAAAATGTTGTCAAAAGGAGGACTTAAAAGCCAAGCCTGCCAAAGGCACACACAATTAGAGACGAGTGCACTGGTCGGTCAGTCAGCTATCGAACAGTGGGTGAATGAGTAGTGGGTCGTTGAAAAATGTAAAATAAGTTGAATTTTATGAAGCACCCATTGCTGTGTGGACTGGCAGCATTGATAAAGGCCACTGTCGGCCAGGCTGACTGCGTGGTGCGCTTAATTTGCATAAAATTCAAATAAAATAAACGACAAACATTATAATCATTAGCCTGCGACCGCCTCCTGGGTGCAGTCATGGGGCATTCAGGGCCAAGAATGCCGTTGTTTGATTGCATTGGGCGTTACGGGTGTTTGGTTGCTGTCCACTGGGTCCGCTGACATATTTATGGAGCTTCTATGTTAACGAGCCGTTAATTAATTTAGCTAATGATATATGCAACGCAGCAACTTGCCACACAACCATACCAGCAATACGCCACCTATTTAATGCCAATCCAATCCTGCAATGCGACTTTTTGTTGTTCCAACTGCTCGCCCAGCTTTTGCGTCGTTGCAAACGAGATGAGTACCAGCAAATAATTAAACACAGTCGATATGTACTGAAAGTAAAAAATAGTAATAAAAGTGTCATGCAGGTGATTTAAAATTGAGTGTTTAAATAAAATATATACTCAAAGCATCCAATAAATGAAGATTTATATAATACATTTGAAAATAAATAAATATTTTAACTTTGCTTATGATATGTTCCTTGTCTAGTTTGTATGGCAATGTTCTAGTATTATTTGCAAATAGAAATGTGTGACTTTTTGCTCACCAATGTTATAACTGATTTATTTAGAGCCGTGTTCTTGCCACAGGTGAATTCAATTTTGAACTGAAGACGCCATCGCATCATGGACTCCACCAGCCGTTTGATGGAAGTCCGGCCAGGGAACCAAGTGTCTAAATGCTCCAACAGCCGCAAACATTTGCGACCCTCATTCACGCTGTGGTTGCAGTAGGCGGGTCCCATGAGCATCTTGTAGAATGGCACCAGCATACAGGCGGACAGAAAGCTAAGCATCAGATTGCCCATTCTATCGTCGTTATCGGTGTTACCAAAGCTGTAACCAGTAGTGGTGTTGATGTTGCTATTGCCAGCAGAGCGACCGAAAATAATGTATAGCTCACTTGTGCTTAGCGTAAAGTCGTGGACCATTGCAGACCACAAACTGAGACTGAATACCTCATTGATCTGCTGAATAATGTAGTGCAGCTCCTTCGTTATATTAACCAGGCTTCGTAAACGCTGCTCCATTAGCTCACCCTTGCCAAACTGTTTCTGGAGCAACTCTGGCTTGAGCATCTTCTGCAGCAATCAAAACCGAATGCTTAGCAACTCTGTTAGGATAATGTGGGCATAGCCCGTTAGATGTGGTCCACTGGTAATGACAATATAACACAGAGCCCCAGAAACCACTAGCCCAAGATGACGACCCTCGGCCAAGCGTGCCAGTGCCGTATTTACTGCACCCAAATACAGAGCGCTGACCAATGTCGACACCACAATATTCTTGCGCTTCAGTTTGCCATAGTTCAACCGAACACCAAAGTCCCTCACGAGCTGCTTGTCAACCTCAGCTATACGCTTGTATATACTCAAATGCTGTTGTGCCCACGCCTGCAGTGAGAGTACTGTGATCATGAAGACCAACGTCGATATGACCAACTCTAGTGCCATAATGCTAAGCACCAGATTGTCCAAACGAAGCAATTGTTGACGCACCAATTCCTTCTGCAGCAAGGCATACAGTATGCCATATAAACCCAAAACTATAAGAATGGCAAAGCTCACGCAATAAATACGTGTCCACTTGTTGATAAAGTAACGACCACCATGCTCAAAGAAGCCACTGCAGCACATCCTGAACTGCAGCCGGGATATTGAACCAACACATTCACTCAGTGTTTCCGGCTCTTTAAAATAAAATAGAAACGCCATTACTTTGTTGGTCACGCACGGTCAACGGTTGAATAAGCTTTGATTGTAAAAAAATTGAACTAATACTGTTAAGCAATAATTACCAAATGGGAAAACATAGATAATCATGTAATTAAGTACTGGGTTAGATCAGATTGCTTATAGCTTTATTCCATGCTCCAATGGAACTTATAATGCCTTTGCAATGGCTATACAAATTACCAACAACTATTTATAGTTTTTGCTAAATTTTTTTCTTCTGTCGTTCATTGTTTTCAACTATTGAACACGTCACAGAGCTTAACATTTATTATTGAACTTTGTCCCTCTTAGATTTGCATTTTGTGCTAATGAAATCAAAAAAATACTTGGGAATGGATTAGATTTTCATAAACCTAAGTAATGCTCTAACCGCATCCCAACAATTTAAAGTCAGAAATATTTGAATGACCTCAAAAACATAAACAAATCAAATAACATTAGTTAATTCAATTGAATATTATTATTTATAGTTACATAAACAAAAAGCAAATACAATCTTAAATTTTAGCAAGCAGTTCGATAGTTTTTGTTGAATTTAATTTTTTTATACATTTATTACAATATAGAATTGATGAAGTTTCAGTTTCGGAAGCTTTTTGCCTTTGATTTTTGCTTAAATTTTCGACGTTCTATAGCAACGACAACAAACTGAATTTGTCCGATATCAAGAGAGTTTTCGAAAATTCTAAAAAACAATTTGTATTCACCCAAGAGAAGATCGGGAATTGATTCATCCTCCAGGTGCAAATTGCGCATCATCACGTGGCCCTAAAATATTTGTTAGTTTGAAAAATAAGTTATCCAAAGAAGGTCTACCAACCTCAAAGGGACAGCTGTGATTTAAATTTGTAAAGGTCTTCAGGTGATTTACAACAAGTTGTGAGAAAGGTATACTTTGATATCTTTTGTCCTGTGTGCACACATTGAAAGTGAAGCCAAACATGAATGGTTTGAACTGATTGTTGTCGTCCTTCTTGAAAAAGCTCGTTTGGATCTATACTTAGTAGTAGTAGGTTAGTTGTACAAGAGTTTGACTTAAAAAATAAATTGTTCTGTCAGCTTACCGATATATTTCTTACGGGCTGCAGTAAATAGCCATCAGCATTGATATATGTCTTATACCAGTTGATTGCCTTCAAAGTGCAAGTTTGATTCGTAATATAATCTCGATGTGGTATACACTCAATGCTTTTGGCCTTGTATAGAATACGTTTTCCAGCTGACTTTGAGAAACATTCAATTTATTAATATCATAATATTAACGAATGCTATTTTTACGTACGGCATTTTCGGGCCTAAAGCTGAACAGCAAAATGAATAGAAGTTGACCAAACAACTCCATTAGACTGAATGCTATAAAATGAACGAAAACAAGTTGTTTTGCTTTTTTTTAAATGCCTAGCACAAAAATATCACGATTAGTTATAACTCAGATAAATGAAATCGATAGCCTTTAATACTTTGTCTTACTTAGTGCACACTATAATCGTCAGTGAAAATTGCCCTTAAATAGCCTCACTAATAGCTCTATTTATAATTATACAGTTGAAATTCCATTTAACGAATTTGCGTAATCAAAGTTTTCTATACTACGAATTTATTTCCATAACCTTGCGATTTGGACTAATCTAAAACCCGTTCAATATTACGAATTTGGTGTATAACGACGGGTCCTCTTAACATTCTTTGTATGATATATGTGAAATATTTTTTGTAATATAATCACTTGGTATATTTCTTATAAGCTTAGCCCAAGCACAGTTGAGTTATTAAACTTCTTTTTCGGTTTTGGTACTATTTCCATGGCTTGTAGATATAACTTGATGACTCCAATGAGTACGCTGGTATTATTAGCAAAGTTTTCAACATTTGTCAGGACAACCATGTAAAAGCCCAATGGAAATGATGGTAAATATTGTTCACTTATATAAAAGTTACGAGCCTTGAGCCGACCCTGCAAGGCATTACAAATTATTAGTGTGCACATGTTCATAATATAAGTTACTTTGATATTACCACTAAGGGACAAGAATGATTAACGTTTGTATAGTCCTTGGTCATTTTCAATGCTATCAATGCGTATGGTGCAAATTTCTTTTTTGATAGCGCATCACACACATTGAATGTAACATTTATCAGAAATGGCTGGTACTGATTGCTATACCCTTTTTTGAATACTTGAAAATGCATCTGCAAAGTCCATTCAGATATTTCTTTAAATGATTATTTTTTTTATTTATTTCTTGACTTACCGTTAAATTACGTAATGGCACTACGAGATCACAGTCCATTTCGGCAACTGCCTTATTCCAATTTAGTGCCTTTAAGTAACAAGAGACATTTCTTACACGATTGGGATTGGTGTTGCATTCAATATTTTTTGTTTTGAAAATAAACTTTGAGTTGCCGCACTGTAAAATAAGTTTTCATTACATTTTATTAGGTTTGTTGTTGAGAAAAATAAGTCTACTTTTACCACTTTTAAAAAGAGCGCAACACACAAAATAACCATCAATGGATAATGCATTTTCAATTTTGAACGCTATGTGAATTGATTTAAGGTTATAAATAAATTGTTTTTTATTGGCATCGTTGCTTAATGGGCTTTTAAACGAAGTATCTTTTAATTAACGCAGTTTTTGTGATCTATTCAATTATACTGAAAATTAAAAAAAAAATTTGTCGTTTCAATTAAAGCAAAAAACATCAATATTTTATACTCCAATCCTATAATATAGAAAAAAGGGTATGTAAAGTATCTCCGTCCTTATTAGGTATATAAATCTATGGACTTAAGGACACAACTCAAGTTTGTTACAAAAATTTGTTATGTCTTAAAGTTTTCGATTTATATATATGACAGATTACAATTAAATCTTATGTTTGGAACTTGCTTGATTGATTGAATAACTTGATGTTATTCGGTTATTTTTCCCGTATACGGACAACCTATCATTGACATTGTCCAGAAAGGGATTATACCGATTGCTATAACTCTTTTTGGGTAAAGCTAATGATAACGATGCACAAATAATAATAATAAACATGTTGTTTTTCACCGATGTATTTGCTAATGGAGAAATGAGATCACCTATGACGAATCAGGCAAAAGTTTAGTGATTGTTGATGTACAGTACGCCCTCGCTTAACGCAACCTATTAGAATTTGGCCTGTTACGAAAATTGAGGTGGTTGCGAAAACCGAGGGATAATCTTTTGTTGGCTACGAGACCTATTTCCAAAAGTAGATGCATTTTCTTATCATTTATATCAAAGTAAATTGAGTTTATCTGCAAGGATTTCATTTTAATTTATTAAGTTTTTGATAAAATTAGAAATTGTGGTCTGTACTTTGTATGATTTCCTTAGAAAGTTGCGTTAAATGAAGTAAATTTTTTGAGCGAGGTCGTACTGTATATGATTACAACCAGGGGGTCGCTGTTTTCCAAACGAATATAACAATGTAATATCAAGAGAAACATTATTGTCATACTACCTGAAAAGGTGCGAAATGGACACAACGAAAACTATCTTTAAATGCATTGTTACGATTGCGATTGTGGGTGATATATCATAAGTGTTCAAGCCATCGTTTTCTATCTAGTTATGTGCTTAAGTAAAATATCATTTAACCTGAAAATGAAACTGGAAAAAGAATTAAAAGCTGCAAGTTTATTACTTAACATTTAATAACGTTTATTATTAGTTAACCATTTTTTTAGACATGGTAAATTATGGTTAATTATTGTTTTGAAAGAAAAAAAAAAAAACTATTTTTTTAATACACATTTATATTTATTGCGCTATCTTTGATAAACCTTAATTACATTTTAAAACAGACAAACTTGTTATAAATAAATGATGTTTACGATTTTTAAAATTGGATGGTATTTTACTAGTTTTGGTTTTGGCTATTTTTCTGACTTCAAAATAGTACCTTATACTTAATAAAGATATTTGATGTAGGCAAGTAGAAACCCAAGGGAACTTTAATTGGAAAATATTACTTCTTAGTAAAATATATGGTTTATTTTTTATTATAAATACTACTTGCTTTGCCGTGCCAATTAACTTAGCCATATTTATTTAAATATTTTGTATATGGATCGTTGATTGGCATAATGAAATTCATAGCGGTTGGATATATTTAACTGAATACAGTTTGGTTAACAGGCCACACATTGGGATGAGCAATCATAAACAAATTTCGCTAGTGTATAATATGAAATGATATATGAAAAGAGCCATGTCCAAGTAAAAATTGTAAGGTCAAAAAATTTCGTTTGAAAAGTACATAAAATATTTACAGCTTTAAAAAATGGCTTATATCGATTGCTTAAGTCCTGAATAGATTTCAAAAAAATCAGATGTTGCCTTCGTAACTCACGGCTTTGTTGAAAATGGAAAAGGTTATACCAAAATCCTTTTTGGCCAACGCTTATGAAAGCTAACAGGTTTAAGAGTGCAGCAGGCATTCGCAGAAATGTAACAGTTTTCAAAGTACTCAATATTTGAAAATTTGTAATACTAGCGGCTTACAGCACAGTTTATTAAAATATTATTATTTCTTTGCTTAGTGAGCAATAACTTAAATTACTACCTGTACCATTTGCAAAAGGCTGAAAATAACAAATTATGTGAAGGTACTGTAAGAACCACACGAAACTAAAATAAATGTACACAGTTTTATAGTTAATGACTAAAAATGTTGATTATGTTTTAATGTTCTTTGACAGGAGTGATTGACGTTTGAGAATTGTTTAGCCAATTTCCATGCAATAAGGTCATTAACATTCATGTTAACAATAGTCTTCACGAAACGGTTAATATTTATTGCTGTATATACCTTTAATCGAACCTACAATGCTCTCATTAATATATTTTTTTTTATAATAAAACTTAGTGACACACTGTGTACGGGTTCTTTAATATAACAGTTAATTTGAACAACAAGCATTGGGTTATCCCCGGTTTCAATATTTGTTTTTGGATTGGAGCTCCGAAACTTATCAATATGTTACTGCAAGTTTTGCGATACAAGTGACAGTTGCCATACATTTTGAAATAAGAAAGCACTTATTATCTTAAATAAATATGTAAAATGTTTGGATCGCTGAACTAGAAATATTAGCTTGTTGGTTTGTAAATCTTTCCCAAAGAGGCTAGCTAATGCAAATACATAAAATGATTCTGAGCTGCGTGATAAGCGTTACCATATTGATAGAACAAGGTAATAACAAACTAACATTGACTATTAGTTCCATTTTGTATTTGTATTGTAACTTGTTTCTTAGTTTGTGTGTACAATTTAATAACAAAAACTAGTGAGGCTGGAGTCTGGATTTAAGTTCTCTAAATATGTAACTCGTGGAATCACAGGCAAATAGCTTTCATTTACATATAAAAAATCGTGAATTGTGATGTCACCTTTAAAAGGGCCAGAGTGATTGAGTTTTGTGCATCTTTCCATTAATCTTTTAATTATAATGTCTTTTGGCGAAAAGTGTTGAATAGAGAACGTCTGCTGAGAAGTCAAACATATATTTTTTATGTGCTGTTGTTATAACTTTATTCAAGATTCTATGCCATTTATTAGTTATCAAGTTGTTACGATTGAATGATTGAATTATGAAATTATTTATAGTTATGCTTTAATAACAAATTTTTAGTTTTTAATCATTCAAAAACGTAATAAGGCTTCAGTCTAATTAAGCTGGAAATACTAGAACAAATCGATGCCCCAATGATTAAGAGCTATGCGCTTTTCAAACAACTGATGTTGTGCTTGGCTCGGTGGCTTAAATTAAACAGCGTAATCTGAGAGATTATATCCTTTACTGTCATCAGTGTCTGGCGCTGTTCCAAAAGTCTCTGACGATGCTGGCAAAAGTTTGATGGCGTGCGCCCCACTGCCAAGCTTATACTCACACCAACGCCCACGACCAAGAGCGAGCCGTGACAGCAACGGTAAATGTGTCCGACAGAAAGTATTGCATAATTTACGGCTGCCCAAAAGCGGAAATATTGACATGGATATGCCAGAGAATGGCGTTGTCATTATGCCAGTCTTTATCCCCATCTATCTTTCGCGATTTGGCATGCTTTAATTAATTAAACTTGTTTAACGAAATTTTTATGATTGTCCACTGACAGCGGCAGGCAATCAATCAAGGCTTTGGCCGCGAACCAAACGGGGTGGGTGGCACGGCAGTTTGACTCTCTTAGGCGCGGGTGTGTTAATTATTTTGCATTAATTATTTATGAGCTTGGGCCCAAAAGGGCTGACCAACAATAAAAGCAAAAACAAAAATATAAATCGAGAAGTCTAAAATTAATTAGGCATGCGACAAATGATCGAATGACAACTGCGTAAAGAGCAATAGTTAATAAATTGTCCTTGCACATTTGGGTTTAACAGTTGAGTGCACAAAACAACATATTGCGTTTGGTTTTTTTTATTGTTTGTTTTTTGTTATGCGCAATTGTTGATTTAATGGCTCGCTAACTCGCTAGATAAGCAGCGGAAACGAGTGAAAGGTGCTTCATGCTTTGAGTGAGCCAGACATGGCGATACCCTTTTGTTTTTTATCAAGTGTTTTGGAATATCCTATTCAGAAACTGCAAAAAAAGGCAGCAGTCCAGAATGAGATATTTGCACGGAGTGTGACAGAAACAAACATGAAGGGACAGAGAGAGAGAGAGAGAGAGAGAGAGAGAGAGAGAGAGAGAGAGAGAGAGAGAGAGAGAGAGAGAGAGAGAGAGAGAGAGAGAGAGAGAGAGAGAGAGAGTGAGGAAAGTAGTCAAGCCAATAATGGGTCGAACGAGATAACGCTTGTTTAACGTCGGAGGCACTTTGTTCTAATTTCATTATGAGACATTAAACGCCAGATTGATTGAAATAAAATGCAAGTTGGAGAAACTAAGAGAAAGAGGAAGACTGGAAGAGTAAGATAGAAGGAGGTAATGTATGACAAAGGGAGGAAAGGTAAGGTAGAAATCAATTAAAAGAAAGAAAAAAACTTCAATTTTTTATTTTAATTAAAAATCGCAGATTAAGATAATGTACTTTAAAGTACAAAATACACTACCTTATGTATTGATCAATTTTTTTAATGTCAATTTATTCTTTATTTAATTCTAATTTATGTATGCCTACACTTGTATTTAATAAATACAGGATATATAAAATAACTCTTTTTTTTGTGGCATAGAAAATTTAAATTGTATTTATCCCACTTTTTTTTGCGTTTTTTGTTCTTACGAAACATGTTTATTTTAATTGTTATGATTATTAGCTATATCTTTACACATGAACTAACATACATGTGACATATGCGCATTAATGTAAATAAAATAATGCTAATTAAAAACTTTCAACAGAAAAAACAAAAAATTTAATAAATTTCAATAAAAATATGTGTATACATTATGTTGATTTAATATTAGATGCTGTACAAAACAATCAGAAATTACATATATAAGTTAAGCCGCTATTAAATAAACCTGACAATAACCAAATTGGAAAAAAACTGTTTTGTAATAGCAAATGCTTTAAGCCATGTTGTACTGTTTCCGGGCGTAATTAGCTAAATTTAAGAATACGCTGCGAGTTTGCCAAAAATGGTCTTATTTCCTACTGCTTCAACTTATTTGGAGAACGATAGATAACTCGTTGGGTTTAAGCCATTTCAAAGCTTATTTAACAAATTATGCACATGTGACAGTTGACTAACTGACTAACTGACAGCCTGACAAAGAGACAGAACGGACAGAACGGACATACTGAGCTGCCAGCGAAAACATTTCTTCTGCTTGATTCAATTATCACTAATTTAAAATGCCAGCATGTGAGCACAAATAGCGAAAATCGAAATAAGCAAGTGAAAACGTAATTATCGGGTGCAACCGACTGCGAAGTACTCTGTGTACGGTTTTAAAGACGTTCAATAGTTTCCACCAAATCGTGGATTTAGCATTAAAATGTGAAGGATACAGGCATTGCGCGAGGGGAGGAAGTTGCCAGCTATCTTCTCACAAAATTTGGTGTCTCTATTTTAAAGGATCAACAGACGCCATGTCTGATATTGCACACAACCAATATAGTCTTTGCATTCAGTATCAGGGTATTAAACAGAGGAAAATCTGAAAATGCAACCCCAATTTTCCACATGACCCTCATCAAAGATAGTACAGTTGTTGTTCTTGTTGTGGCTTGAAGCCAAGTGTTGATTTGGCCTTATTTGGGTTTTCTATCACTGCTTGTTGTTAAGCTTTCATTTTAGCATGCGTTAACTGATCCATGTGCGTCTAAAAACAAAAAAAGCAATCCCATCTCTTTCGGACGCCAAATCGAATCAAGCTGTGTACATTTTTAAGTACAAATCACGTATGGCCAAAAAAAGACCCAATTTACTGACAGGTGGTATTTGGAAATGTACATTTATACATTTACCGAGTTCACAGAACTGCCCCAGCCAACTTGATAGACTTTAAAAGTAACACATAAAATAACTTTTAAAGGTCCTCACCTTAAATCTATAGGCAACAGACGAAAACTACAGGTGCATTTAAGATCGTAAAGTATTAAATTTGTAATTTTTAAGATGCTTTTTGACTAACTTCCTTCTTAATGCCCACAAAAATATCCACCAATTTTCAATTCATTAGTTAGTCAATTATTATGGTAGTAAAAAAAAATATCATTATGTTTATATATTAATTGTAAAATTCACTTTAGGTAGCAACAAAAACAATAACAAAATATAGCAAATGTATAAGTTGTTTGCTCTCGGCTCATAAATTTCGTTATTTAAGTTTAACTCCTCGACGGCTGCTGTGAACTTAACGCTACAAATGAGCGTATAATTCGTATACGCACAGTAGGCACACAGCGGGTTTGAGCAGCACATTTTATCATCATAAACAGCACACACACACACACACAAACAAACAAACACACATCTCGCAGATATGTGCCTAAATGCACATTGACAAATGCTTGAGCTGCTTGCCAAACATGAAAACACATTTGTCTAGCCACAGGCGGGCCAACATACTTAGTATACTATGTGTATAAGTGAGTTTGTTGCAAAGTGCAAGTGTGCTGGCTGTTGGTATTTTAAAGGCAGTGGGTCCTGTACTAGTGTCAGTGTGTTCGTTCTGCTAATAGGGCAAGCCATTTGTACGCAGTTGCCAACTGACTGCGTCTTAATGCTACACACGCAATTAAATTAAATAACACCATAATTAATTACAGTGCAAAGTGATGAGGACCCAAGTCTCCCCGCCACTCCCCTCCAACATAAGTAAAAAAAATAACATGAAGAAATATTTCGGTTGTTGGCGCAAGTCTCTCATTTTTGGCTTGATTTGTTAGCAGCATTTGGTGGCACGCAGTCTCCACTGCGGCAGCTCCAAAGGTAGGGTGTTAATGCTCAACGGAACCGACGCCATTCATTATTAAACTTAACGTGTGTGTGTTTGTATTTGTTTGTTTGTGTGTGGGGAGTGCGGCTGACCGGCTTGAAATAAAGAATGATTTATGATGAAAACACTGGCCACGCATGTTCGTTCTCACAATTAAGCTTTGACTCCACTGTTGTTGGGTTTGTTGGTTTGCGTAAAATTGGTTAATTTTGGTATATTTTCATTTTGGCAGGTCATTTCATTTGCCATTTGTACGCCATTTGTGAATAAAATGTTGCTTATCTGAAGAGCTATATTTGAAATTTGAGGCACGAAACTTTGATCTGTCAGGAAATTTATGATAAGTGTAATAATTAATATATTTTAAAAACGATTAATGCATTATTGTACTTTAGAATCCACATTCTACATTCTGTTTCTGATTAAAATCGAATGATTGTTTTAAGGGGAAGCTGTCTCCCTCAGCTCTTCAACTCAGTTAAACAATATTGTTCATTGAGCAAATAACGAAGAAGGAATTGACAGCAAAGTGCTTGCGTGTTGCCGGACTCTGTTACCTCATAAAGTGCATCGTAAATTAAAACGTTATGATTACGAGTACGTTGCACAAAAGCGCACAAATCAATGGGCCAGAACTCGTATAATGCAACTTATACCAATTTGGCAATAAATGCTCAAATGGTCTGCATTGATTGCCAATATACCATATATGTACATGTAGCATCGCACGACGTGTCATTCAACACCATGAAAAGAAAAGTTTAATGTATCGGTTGTTGCAAACTTATCAGTGATACAAAGATACTACTGAAAGTACACTCTTTATACCCACTCGTAATATTCGCCATACTCGTTATATCAAAAAATTGCATGCATAAATGCGCTTAATGTTAACGAGTGGGTAACGAGCGAGGAGTTACTGCTGCTACTTACTGCTGGTGCTGATGTTGCTGCTGCCACTGCAACAGACTTTCCACTGCTTACGATGATGGGGCAAAGGCAACGCCAGTGGCCACCTACCTAAAGTGTTATCGGCGCGCCTGTTTTATCTCTTGCTGCTGAAATATGCCCACGTCCGTTGTTGGACGCCACATTTTCCGGCCACCAGACTCGGGCGTTGCATGCTCCTTTGGCTTGCTGCAGCATAAAAACCACTGAGGCGTGCAACATAAAACCAGCAACAAACAACAGAAAAAAAGGCTTTAGTCGAGTACTTCGAGGCTAAGAGATATCCTGTAATTATATATTTTCAGCTTATATCATACCTGATTATATTTTGCTTAGTTTAAATTTTTGTTTGTTTCTATAGAGTATTAATTATTTTAATTTTCATCTTTCCAACTTTAAGAACCTAAATATTTGTTATATCCCATTCGCTATCTTATGAACAAATTAACATTGGTTTATTAATATTTGACCTTTAGTTTTGTTTGCTTACAATTATGACAATATTCCTTCTTTCAGTTTAGCTCATAAAGTCATAGTCAATAAACCCGATTTTTGTTTTTATTAATTTGAATGACCAAAGGGTATTTTAAGGTAAATGAATATTCTTCTACTTGTATATTGTTTCGCTTATATATTCGTTTGCTTGAAGTGCTTCGCGAAAAACACAACACAGATGCTTTATTAAATCAGCGGCGAGATATAAAATACGCTCCCCAGATAAGAGCTGCTTGCCATAAAAAACAAGAATGCAAAAAATATAATGGATTCTTAATATATCAATTTTGAAATGCAGTTAATGCATTCTTATTGATGCTTGGGATATTTCAACAACTTCCTTTAAGCTTCATCAGCTTTCTTTTAAAAAATAATTTAACAACACTTATTTTGTGGAATTATTGTTTAGACACACAATGTCCCAAGCAGCTGGTCAGATATGAGAAATCACAAATTTTTAAATCAAACTATGGTTAATATAATATGCTTTAAGTCTTGCACATTATTCTGACAGGCTTGCCCCTTCATCCAGTGCATTCCGAAGCAGCAGCAAAATGCATCTCAATCAGTTTATTGTCGCGCTGCGCAAATATTTGCGAATTATATTTATACACAATTCTTTTTATTGTTTGTTTGCAGCTCGTTATATACTATAAAGAAAAGCCGATTATGGCGCTGCGATGTGGCATGCAAAGAAGAGCAGATTGCAGGACTGCAAACGCCTTGACAGCCTCGCCATAAGAGCTGATTAATGAGCTGCAAATGAAATGTTGTACGCCAGAGCGCACCCAATGTTCGTAAATCACAAACAATTGCGAGTATGTAGCGTGCATGTTGAGATGCGTAGGGGGATGGAGGATGATTGGGAAGATTCACTGGCCTGAGGCGCAGCATGCAACAAAATCGCAAACATGTTGCAAATAGTGTTGTTAATGTTGTTGTTGTAGTTGTTGTTGTCGTTGATGTGGCGTTGAAGTGCGCAGACAACTTGGCATTCGATGCGTTTCACTTGTTGCACCGCAGCTGTTGCGTTTGTGTCTATAAACATACACTAGCAAAGGGTGTTTGTATATTGTTTAAGAATTTCAACGCGTTGAAGGGGAGATAAACCTAACCAACTAAAAAGATAACACAGAAAATATATATAAATTAAGAAAATAAAAAACACAATTAAATGTGTGCTTTTTACGTTAAATAAGAAATTTTCACTTCAGAATTTTATTTATTAGAAATGTTCCATTGATTCAGAATTAGTTTTAAGAAATGGTTATATAATTTAAAGAAAAGATTGTTCAACTTCAAGAATGGAAAGTAAATCGAATTTCATTCTGATTTATTTTTTCTCTCTTTAAACTCATTTCGTACTTTAACCACGAATATATAATTTATTACAGAATTTTTGTTGTGAAATAATATATTAAATCACGCAATCTAAAAAAAACAATTAGTTATCATTCTTTTGCTAGAGTGTTAACTCGTCGTCTTACTAAATTTAAAATGTTGTTTCTAGTTTGTTGTTATTTATACAGAGGAAGCGATAAGAGACAGCGTATCGGTTGACACTTTGAGTGGGTAACAAAACTTTCGAAATATTCCGGACAATTCGTAGACATTGGACATTGGCTTAAAGCCATTTGCGTTATAAAAGCCGAAGCGACTGAACAAAGCTGCAAGCACAACTTTTATGCTGCAGTTAACAGCTATTCCGAAACTTGTACGTGGCCAAATAAAAACTCAACGACAAGAACGACAAGAAGAGGACGATAGATGATAGAGAGGGGAAGGGAGGTTGTAAGGGGATGCTGCCACTCAAATGAGATATACAATGTAAAATATGCTACTTGGCTCGTAGACCCAGTTAAGAGCTCGTGCATTTGTTTGGCCATGAAAGCGGCTTATGGTTTAATAAGTACTTGCAGCTGCAACAAAGCCAAATGTTAGCTCGTAAGTTGCCAAAAAATATAATAATGCAAACAAGCGGAAAATACTTGCATGTTCAGCGGAAAAGCGGGAGATATACTACCTATTGACATGGTTCGGTTATTCGACAGCAATCACAAATATTAAAATTTGTTAAGGGAAGTTGATGTATTTATTTATTTTTTTTGACAGAAAGCTATCTATGATGGTTAAGTGCAACATTGTGAATAAAGTTGCAGATGCGATTGTTCCGAATTACATGAAAATGCAATACAGAAACTACATAATACAATACACAAATGACACTTGAAAAGTACATACAAATAAGTAACAAAAATTGAATTAATTGAACAACAATAACAAAATATTTGACTTACGAAAATTTAAAGAAGTAGCTTGTCAACTTTTTTTGACATAGGTCACTTTTGTGGAGACGTTTCAAATGATAAAGCTATAATAAAGTCTTTGCTATAAAAGGTCGGAAAAATAAGATAACTCAATGATGTGCGGCATTGTTATTAAATTTGTTAAATTATGTTGAAATTTCTTGACCCGATTATCGAGTAAATTTGCTTCCTCTTGAGAGTTGTTAGAAATGTTGTTAATTATAGACATTCAAGTGGCACTATTTAATATGATTAATAGACTTTCAAATAAAGCTCAATAAGCCCGCTGGCTTAATTATCACATATATCAAGACATTTAAGTAACCAATTGAAATATGCTGACGAAGGCTCTGATAAAGCCAGCTTGATTTGAATTGACTTCAACCACTTCAACTTCAACCACACTTTAAAGAGTGATTTAATCGATGTGTTTTTGCGGCTAATTTCAGTGAAAGTGAAAAGGTCACCAATTATATCTGTCATGTGCTAGTGAAAGAAGCCGGAACGTTCCAGATAAAAGTAGAGAAACAAAATCATTAGGAAACAGATCTAAAACAGTTACCGATTTGAAACAATATATAAAGGCATTAATAAAAATATTTTGACGTTTACCTATAAAGGCACAATTATAGATTCTGATAAAAATACCGATTACAGGTTTGTTAAGTTTTGATTTGAAATAAAAAGGCTGTGATTTTGTGCAAAACCGGTTTGGCTGTATATTTTGGCCGCATTAGCGCCAGTCAAGGGTCATGAAAAGGTAAACTGATGTGTTTTTATACTCGATACCGAAGGTAAAGAGTATATTGGGTTTGTGCAATGTCCGTCATGGTGTCTGTCCGTCCGTCCGTCTGTCCGTCTGTCCGTCTGTCCGTCTGTATGTTCGCAACTTTTTTCCACACCCTTCAAGTTAGAGACTTCAAACTTTGCAAATCTCTTTATCTATGGCATAGTAAATTAAAGTGTCAAGATTGGAGTTCTACGATAACTAGGAGGCTGGCAAATCGATAAACTCGATAACGCAAAATCGATAGATCCAGCTATTTCGCAAGCCCTTACAGCTAGAACTACCAAATTTGGAGAGAAAATAGCTACTAACAATCCCCAAAAAACTGCATCAAAAATTTTGGAGCCACGCCCACCCATTCCGCCCCCAGCCCCCCCGCAGTTTAACACTAAAAATGCCTATATCTTCGACAGTTTTTTAGCTAGACCCACCAAATTTGGTGCCAAGATAGGTGTTGACGATCTCCAACCAAATTCATAAAAACTTTGGATGCCACGCCCATCTATACTGCCCTATCCGCCCTCAACCACCCCAAAGCTTCGCTAAAAACGGTAGTGCGTGTATCTTCCATAGTGTTTGAGCTAGAGTCACAAAATTTGGTAGGTAGATAACTGGTAATGACCCCCCAAAAACTGCATCAAAGTTTTGGAGCCCCACCCACCCATTCAGCCCCCAGCACCCCCGCAGTGTAAAAACAGAAATGCTTACATCTTTTACAGTTTTTGAGTTAGAGCCACCAAATTTTGTGCCAAAATAGGTAATTATAACCCCCAAAAAAATTCATAAAAACTTTGGATACCACGCCAATCCATACTGCCCAAGCTGCCCCAAACCGCCCCAATGCTTCACTAAAAACGGGAATGCGTGTATTTTCCAAAGCGTTTAGGCTAGAGTCACCAAATTTGGTAGGAAAATAGCTATTAACGATCGTCAAAAAACTGCATCAAAGTTTTGGAGCCACGCCCCCCGTTCCCCAGCCCCCTGCATTTTGAAATCAAAAACGCCTATATTTTCCACATTTTTTGAGCTAGAGACGCCAAATTTGATGCCAAGATTGGTGATGAAGAAACCCAAAAATTTTGGATGGCGGCCCCACCCATACCGCCCCCAGCCCCCCTTCACCATATTCTACTAACTTTGAGCTAGAGTCACCAAATTTGGTATGAAGATAGCAATTAACATCATAAATAGATCTACAGCAAAACTTTGGACGCCACGCCCCCCATACCAGCCCCCAGCCCCCCTTCCACCATATTCTACTAACTTTGAGCTAGAGTCACCAAATTTGGTATGAGGATAGCAATTAACATCATAAATAGATCTGCAGCTAAACTTTGGACGCCACGCCCCCCATACCAGCCCCCAGACCCCAGCCCCCTTTCCACCATATTCTACTAAGTTTGAGCTAAAGTCTCCAAATTCGGTTTGAGGATAGCTATTGACATGATACATAGATCTGTAGCAAAAATTTTGATGCCACGCCCCCATACCGCCCCAGCCCCTACCTTTAACAAACTTTGAGCTAGAGTCACCAAATTTAGAAGGAAGATAGCTTTTTGGCATCCCCATCTGCACCAGACAATCGTTGAGGCAGCGTACACCCCTGCCGTATCCACACACCATTGCAATCAGCTCTCTTTTAATCTGTTTTACTACTGGTATCGAGTATACCGCAGTCGGGTGGGTCCGACTGCAACGTTTCTACTTGTTTGCTTAAACATATGCAAAACTAAACATTTGATGCCAACTTTCTTTCGCTGGATTTCGGACATAAAAGTTGCGCAGAACCACAATCTGCTTTCAGTTAACAGCCGCGAACTTTACGGTCAAGAACATGAAATCACAGTCAGCACTTTGGGCCATTGGCCTAATCGCTCTTAGCACTCTCCTAAGCACAGTTGCAGGTGAGTTGTTCAAAAGAAAAGTTTGTTAAAGCCTGGCTTTAACGCAATTTTTGCTTAGCTGGGCGTTTGGCGCTGCGTCCGTTGACGCCACGGGAACTACAGCGTGCTTTGGTCGAGGCTGGAATAAATGAACCTGAAATCAAACCAATGGGGCGTGTCACGCCGTCTGCGTTTGCTGGTGTGGGTGGCTTTGCGTTGGGCGTGGCAAACGGTATTGGCGGTGCTTTGATCTTTGATCTGTTAACCTCCAACGATACGGCTGCCTTTATCACCAACCTGATAAACTCCCAATCAACTTCAACGAATGGCGACACTGGAAATGCTGGCAGCACACAGGAAGTTTGCTTCAGCAGCCGCAGCTTGGATGGTGATCAAATTCAAGCACGCAGTGATTATGATAGAGGTATTTATGACGATGATGTTCGCGATTATGAGAACGATGATTATGTAAATGAAGATGAGGAACAACGTCAAGTTGACGAGAACTACGATTTGGAAGACGAGGATTTGGAAACTGGTGTCGGTAACGGTCTTACCTGCATTGTAGTTAACCGAGGAACAGCAATCGTACGACATAGGAGGAATGTTGATCTGGAGAGCAGTCCAAATTGATATATATATATAGAAAATCCAGGCCTGTTTATTTAATTTATTAAATTTACTTTAAGATTTTTTGAATTAATATTATTTATTAAAAACAAATTATAAAATTCATAGTAGTTGTTCAATGGGATAAAAAAGAGTCTAGTGGAATGCTCTTACATATTTGTTCAAATTTACCAACCATAAATTTAACAAAAGGTTATTGTAGCAGTAATTACTTTTCGTTTAAAACTTGTCTGTCTCTTTTAAAAAAGTGAACAGGTTAAAGTAAATTACTTTTTATTTAAATTCAATGGCATTGAATTGCTACATTGTTATAGTGTGTTCTGCGCATCATTTACTCAATAATTTATGGGTTTAATAACAGGCAAACTTTCGAAACTTTCCAGACGGTGTTGATCCAATTTACAGCTTAAACAAAAGAATACCATACATATATTAATTAATTAATTTGGGCAAAGCTATTGAATTTAAATAGTGACTAAAGCATTGATGATCGCATGATGACATGAAAAAATTCGTTTGCCTGAAACTTTTTAAAGCTAACGATAGACACGAGACCCAAACTTGATTGAATTTCTCGCCTGGCTGATTTCATCAAAATGAGCCCCAGGCATAGTTTATGCGGAAGATTAGATTGTATGTGTGTGAGTTGTGTGTGTGTGAGTAAAAGGTTTTCATCGAATGCATATGTCACCATTTGTAATGTCATGCGTAGACACACACACACACACATATATATATTTATAAATTAATTCAAACAGCCATGCAAACCGTTTGCTATATATATGTATGTATTTATGTAAGTATATACTTTGTACATATATGTATGTAGGTAGCTTATGTAAACATTGAAATGTCATTGCTTGCGCTTCAGTTCAGCGGCCAAACCCATAAATCCTGTCCACAATTTATTAACTTTAACACTAGCCAATGTCAACACAGGCAGTGGCTGTTTCTGTTGCTGTTCCTTGTGGCATTCAACATGTCTCGCGACCCTGATTTGATTTCGTATCGATTTTGATGCGAAATTTATGTGCTTGAAGGACCCCAACAACTGGCTTCCAGCATCTGTTGACTGCTCTTTTCCATCTAGTTGGATGGGTGGCATTATCACAACTATTATTATGCATATTTGAGCTTGTGTTTTGGTTCTTGCCTTAAGGCTATAACATTAGCGCTCATTTATTATTTATGCTAATGCGTTTAGAGCGTTTTCTGTTGGATTGTATTTAAGTTGATTTAATTTGGATAATGTCTTAACTGTTCTAAAATAAAGTTAACATTTCGGTTGATTAATAATATTGAAATAATTATTGTTTTCCTAATAGTATCTTAGCTGGTTAGATCTTCATAAATATTAAAAAAATAAATATCATCACAGTTAATGTTTTATCTCAATTAGAGCCAGCACAAAACCAAAATTGAACGAAAACTAATTTCAAATATTTCAAACTTAAGAAACAAATTAAGATGCAATTAAGTTGAGCTCAAAGTTTTGTTTTGCTACCAACAAAATAACTCACATGCATTCTTACATGTGTGTAAATGTGCAAGAAACAAACAAACTATAGCTGTAGGAATCTCAGTTCTCAATTCCAGCCAAAGCACTTGAAATCCTGGCGACAGGACAAACTCTTTCTCTCTCTACCTCGCTCTACTACTCGAAACAAGGCAATGGGCCACTAAATGCGCTAAATTACAGACTAAATGCCGCAAGTGCCGCCCATGGGGCATGGACTGGGATTACACAAATGAACGCCTTCATGTTGGCCATGGCCAACTGAGAGGTGACAGCAGAGGGGACAGAGAAGTGGCAGTTGAAGTCGGTGGCAAAGTGGCAAAGCCAAAAACTGTCGGCAGTCGATGACATTTGAGCGATAAGAAAAACTGTTGTGTGGCTTTACCAGAAAGCTAGTCCTACTCGGTATTGGGGGAGGTGTTTGTGTGCAAGGGGGATGCTTATTAGGGTGGTTTAGGGTGGGTGGGTGGTTGTTGGTTTGCAAAGGCAAATGTTGTCGTAGTTGTTGCTGTTGTTGGGTATTAAGTATGCAGGCGTATAAAGTGAAATACACAAATACCAACACACAAAATAAATATCAAATGCTTGCTGCTGTTGTTGTTGTTGGTGTTGAACTTTTCCGTTTGTAGCCCTGATATTTTTACAGCTACTTTTACAGCATTGAAAATTGTTTTAAATGTTAATGTTAGCTGGTTTTTGTTGCTTGTTTTATTTGTTTCTTGTTCCTGCCGCTTGGCCATAATAAAAAGAAGCTTGTGCGTGTTGCCCAGCCGCCCACTCTGCACACACGCACTTTTGGCAGGAAGGAGGGAGATGTGAAAAGAGAGCCAGTGTACTGCAAATCCCAAGACAAACAAATAATTGAGACGCTTGTGCACAACCCCCAACACAGATAGAAAAAAAAACAAACTGGGGGAAAAGTGCGCGTACTTGTGTTAAATTATGCGGGTTTGGTTTTTATTGCATTTGCCGCTCATTTCTATAGCTTTTCTCTATATATAATATATTTTTTTTTTTATACTGTTTTTCTCGCTTTCCTGTTTTTGTTTTGCTGCTCTTGTATACCTTAGCATTTGAAGGTACTGTCATTTTGTTAGGGTTATAGTGTATCGAAATGATAAAGCCAACTGAATATAAACTTAATAGGATGCAGTTGCTTAAGTTCATAAAGTGTTACTTGGCATTAAAAGACTTGTTGGAGAAAAAAAGTTTGCAAAACTTTTAGCTTGTTATGGCACAAGGAAAGAGATCCTTAATAAAAGAAATATTAACAAGGAATCTCACAATTTGATACCTCCTTAAATTAGGTTTAATTACTGTGCACAAATTTTTAACACTTTATTTAATTTCATTCTCTTTTAAACTTGTACTCATAGGGCATTTTCTAGTCGTTTATTTTGTGTCCACATACGCTTGGCATGTTATTTGTTTGCCTTTTGGTTTTGTTTTATGCACTCGTTCGTCTTGTTAAAGGTCGCTCAATGTGTGTTGAAATGGACCCCTGTGCCAGGTGGCGGGTTGAGAAAAGTCGCCAAATACATACTTCTCGTAATGGGCTTCTCACATTGTTCACGCATCGTTGGCCAACTGAGGAGCACTAGAGAAGGTGAACAAAAATTGTGTGAGCTGTAAGAGAAGGAGGTTCAGCCAGCAAGTTGCTGTTTGGCATTTCAATTAAGGGCTCAAAAATGCCAGATAGACTTAAGGGTCATCACTTTCGCTGTTATTAAAGTGCAAGGTGAGGAGGTTTTAGTAACAAAAAAAAAAATAAAAATAGTGGCATGGGGGCCTTGGCTTGTTGCAGCTCTAATGAAGCCACAAAGCAACCCTTACTTATTGGGTTGGCTTTTTCTTTAAGAGTCAACAAAAATCTCGTGCGCGATATGATTGCAATTCGTGTGACACGTGACTGCAACCAGAAACCATTCTTACAAAAAGGGGATTGTGGGTGGCTCAGGGTGGAAGTGAAAGTTGTGAAGGGTGTTGAGCCGTGTTAATAGATATTTGATTTGTTTGGTTTCGGCGTGTCCTCAAAATCCAATTGTGCGCGTGCAACGCTGATTCGAATAATGATTGTGCCAAATTTATGCGAACGGCTTTCCCGCCAACTACACAGATTTATATATATATATATATAGGAAGATTATACATTATACTTGTTTATTTATGCTGAATCAATACGTTAATGGTATCGAGTATCGATATCGTGCCAAAGCAGACGAATAATTTAATAAAAGGAATCGCGCAAACCGACAAAAAGAAAAGTAACGAAAAGAAAAGAAAAACAAACACAGGCAGACATAAGAAAAAAGAGAGAAACAACAGTATTCTGTGTCTTGGCCAGTTTTTTAGCCGCTGGCCAAGATTAAAAGCAACTGAAACTTTGTTACGCTGTCCGATGCTCTTGTTGTTATTGTTATTTCTTCGGTTGCTTGCTTTTTTTTTTTACATATTGTTTCAATTAAAAAGTTTACGGCCTTCGCTTTGCTTTCAGGATATGTAGGTGTTCTGTGTGGCTAGAGAACGGACAGAGAGAGAGAGAGAGAGAGAGAGAGAGAGAGAAGGCAAGGGGTGCAGGCTTGTAATCGGCTTTGGGCGTCGCTACGATTGACACGTGCCTCACCAACCAAATAAATGGGGCGCTAATTGTGGCCTGCAATAAGTGTTCACACTGTACACAGCGGCCAGGGGCTTAAAGGCCAACACCATGTCCAAGTCGTTGGCCAACAAAACTTCTTAATTTGGCTTGGACTTTCTGCTTTGGCCTTGACAGCGCATTTATAAGTCCAAGGAACACGATCGCATAATGCACACAACTCACACATATTAAGGCTAATTGAAAATTGAAATTGTTAAGCGAGTTAATGGAAAAAAGATGTTTAAGTACAGTATTTTATTAAAAGTTGAACTTGAAGAATTTGAAAATGGAAAATATACGATTGTATGTACAGTGCCCATAAATAACAATAAAAATAAACTTGAAAAACAATTATAAGTATTTATTTTTATACCTTTGTTTAAGTTTTAAGTAATCATAAATTATCAATAAACCGTGTAATTTTTTTATTAAAATATTTTGGTTTGGTTATTATATTATAAATTATATAAGGCTGAACACTGCTGCTTCTTATATGTAACAATTTTTCAAGGTTAGGTAAGGTTAGACCGACTGACCCTCCCAGGGCAGTGACATACATAGACCGCTAAAAGGTCCTTAGTGGAGTTGGTGGTTAGAGATAGTTGGGACTTTTAAGGTTTTAAGATATTTTTCATAACCATTTAAAAGGGAGAACGGTTACAATTGTTTAAAGCATTTCTCGTTAGCAAATTATGATTGATAGAATCTTTTAGTATAAAGCTTTCCCAATATGAGATAAACAATTTTAACCAAAATGGAAGAGTTTTTCACTTGGCGAGGTTCCACTGTGGTTGAAAATTATAATTGAAAAAAGTGGCAACCTTATCGCGTTCAAATATTTCTGGTGCTAATTAATTTAATTGATTCATGGCGTCTATTTTTCTTTTATTCTTTGGGTGTGTGTGTGTGTGTGTGTGTGTGTGTGTGTTACACTGTTGCCCTATATCAGCTACGAACTGTATTATCTGTTTGTTTGGTCAAATGAAATTGACTTGTAATTAAAAAGTTGTACAAATTGATTAAAATCGTCCCACCGCATTCTTTCTCTCTATTTGTGCAGTCGTTTAGCAGCAATAAAACCACAGAAAAAAAAAATGAAAATAAATAAAAACAATGCAAATAAAATAATGCATCTCAATAAGCTTGGGCTAATTATAAGCATTAATTAAAACTGCAATTTTTTCTAACAAAAACCATTGTGTGCTTAACCTTGCCAAGGCAATTTTCTCTTTGCTGTGACAGTATAAGAGTTTCGCGACCCACTCTTATACGCTACAAACTGACCTACGACATGGCATAGTAACTTAGTTTTAGCACTCAACAGCGCTTCCTAATTGAGGCGGTCAGTTTTTGGACTAGCTGCTAATACAGTCAGATAGCTAGCTAAATGAGAAAGACAATGTAAAACGGAGGAAGAGGAAATTTAACAATCAATTTACATAAGATAATTATTGTGAGAGCTTCAAATAGAAAATGGGATGATACAATGGAGATAACAAAAATGTTATTGAAAATATGCTTAAACGTAAAACAAAGTTGAAACAATATAAGAATCAGTTTAAAAACTGGTATAATTATTTTATTATATTTATGTGACTTAATTTTTGAGTCAATCTACAGTCTACACTTTACTTTCGCTTTTGTTTCTGAGCTAGATTCTCATTATTGCATGCTCCAACGCATGATTATATATAAATTAAAAATGCACTTGCAACTTGCCAATTGCAGCAACAACAACAACACAGCCATAGTATATAAAAATATATATTCAAATATCAAATGTAAAGAACAAATAATGGAAAAACAACAGCGCTCATACTATTAAGTGCCTGTAGTGAGCAAGTCTTTAGAGCCCTCTAAAGTTCGGCTGCAATTTCGTGCACCAATAATTTCGAAACACAACAACAAACAAACAACACACAACTTTTGAGCAACTAAGAGAAAGCAATGCGCTCTCTTTCGGCTTTCAGTGTGAGCTCGTTGCTTCGTGTCCGTCGATGTTGTGTGCTTCTTCGGCTCCACGAACTTGGTTAATGACCAACGATTGGCGAGATGCCTGACGACGTGGCGCAGTCAGTTCAATCCTGTGACTCGAGTGTAAAGCACGCGTTTTTTGTGATTTATGTGTGCGTCGGCGCTGCGTTCACCCAAAACAGAAAAAGTGTTGCCACAGTTTCAGAGTGCTAACAACAGCTTAAAGAGCAACAGAATCTTAATCTGACATAATCAAATCGCAGTTGGAGTTGGCATTTTTGGAGTGGTGCTTAATGAGCCTGAACCGCCCCGTGCGTGTTAATGGCCCGTTGACGGCTGGTGATTAAGTTCTAATAAACACATGCATTAATAAGATAGCGTGTGCGTGTGTGTGTTTGTGTGCATGTTAGCAAAGAATAATCAAGGTATTTCATCAATCGAAAAACTGTCCAAAAGAATAAACAAGCCTCAAGACTAGAGAGTTAACGCTTCAAACTACAGCTTTGTTTACGCTCAAAAAGAAAAATTGTGCTGAAAATAAATAAAAAGCTTGTCTGCAGTGTAGTGAAAGTGCTAAGCCGCCAACATCAAGATAAATTACTTGGCGCACACTTTGTTATCTAAAGCCCAAAACACAAATCAAAAGCGCAAATCAAATAAAAAAGACAATGAACAAGTGTGTGTGTGTGTGCGGCGATAGTGTGTTGTGATCGTTGCATACTTTGAGGCGACTTCCAAAAAACAAGCGCACATGGAATATGATTAATGCTATTGCTGTTTTCATTGTTGTTGCTGTGGGCAACAAAACAGCTAGTTACATTAAAAGCAAAACACGCAAATTGAATTTGTAGCTCAACAACAGCATAAAAAAGTTTTACACGCGCACGGCACCAAAAAAAAAATAAGTGTGATAAAAAAGAAAAACAAAGCTAAGCTTAAATACAGAGATACAATTTATAAAGATAGCGAACTCATTTAGTAATTGCTCCCGGGCGAGAGCTTAGCGGAGTTCTCGGTCTGTAAGTTGACGAGAACGCTTGAAAAAAGACCGTAACGAATTATTAAGAACAAGCACAGCGATTATAACAATAAAAATGCGGATAACAAGGCCAACAACGACAACAACAATGTTGGGCAACTGCGGAGCCAATATTGGATTACTCAACCGGCTCATCAGTTGGCTGCTGATGGTTTTGTTGCTGCTTTTGCTCGTGCAAGGTACGTTTTTTAATTAAATAATCCAATTTATTCTCATTTAATTTCAAATTAAATTTAATTTGTCTAACCACCCTGCCCTTGCAACCCTGCTGCCCCAATATCTTTCCAGGCGTTTCTAATTGCTGGCAGAGCTTTTTTTTACTTTTGTCTCGAGTTGTTTTTGAATTTTCTCTGCTCTTATTTCCGGCGGCGGCATTTTACAAAACGGGTGGAAATGTTTTACAATTGAAATTCCTTACAATTCGCTTTGTGGAATTTCAATTTTGTGAGACAAAAAGTTTCCTTTTCTTTTTTTTTTTTTTGTGTCATTTTGCTTCCCATTTTATATTGTTGTTGCTGTTATTTTGATGAGTGTGTCAACATTTTCGCGAGCTAATTGCACTAGCATTGTTTAAAGCTTGGAACTAAAAAAAAAATAAAATTTAGATGCCCGATTGCTCATTTATGTGTGGCAAGGTCACAAGAAACTACCCAAGCCACAAACACACATACACACACACTCAACCACCCAACCACCCAGTCAAGTGTTGAATGCCAGCTAAACACTTGTAGCCCAAAGCACTTCAATCCGACCCTTTTGCTCCGAGCACCATCTACATATGCTTATGTGTTGGTTGTGCGCTGTGTTTGTTGTCTGGCCGCCAACTTTTTCCACACACTCATTCGCACACACTGCGGCAGATATAACTGAAAACTCGTACTTTTCGCAACACTGACACAAAATATCATTTTCAATTCATGCTACCTATTCGACGCTTGCCTCTGCACAACAAAAAAAAAAAACAACATATAAAAAATGTCTAAAAAACGCGAGAGTTTGAAAAAAGCGTCAAAAAGTAAAAAGCCCACACACAGACAACCACACACACACACACGATGATAAACTAACGAGCTGCAGGCGCACTCGTAAATGCAGTCGCTGCCTTGAAAGCCGCAACTGTTGTTGTTTCGTTACACCAACACCCTTGGGGCAACAAAACAAGAATACGGGGTATATTCGGGTGGTGTGATTTAAGTACGTTAGAGCAAATGGAATAAAAGATTGAGATTATGTACACAAGCATTTAATGGAGTAAAAATAGGAAGTAAAATATTGTTGTGGAATGGAACGAATGTGTTTTTTAAAGCAAAACACCTTTAAGCTATGAAATAAAGTCTTAAACTTGTTCATGAAAAATTCAGATAAGTTTTTTTTCAACAACCATCAACAAAGCTTAACAGATTTACAAATATTTATACGATTCAGTGGGAATAAGAATAAAATCAAATGTTGTTTCAACGTTTCTGCACACAGTATATCTTCAATTAATCTTTTAGCCATTTAGCCGTTCGAAGTTTAGTTTACCTTTAAGAGTAAAAATACTTAAGAGTCGAAAAACTGCGAGCTTCGACTTAAAAGTTGTAATATATTAAACTGAAAACCCTAACTTTTTAGTTGTATATTCAGAACAGTGAGATTTGTTGTTAAGTAGAGAATTTAACTTTTAATCTAACAAAACTTTATAAAAGAACAGTTCCAAAAATTATATATATTGTTCAAATCATTATAATAGACGATAGAAAATATTTAAACTTTATTTTTTAGCATTAAAATTGTATTTAAAATAAAATGTGCCAGGCTATTTAATATATATTAACTGTTCAACATTCCAAAACACATTTCAAGAAAACTTTCAACTCAAGAATAAAGTTTGGCCATTTAAATTCGTGTCAAATTGAATTTGGAAATGCCAGATTTCAAAGACTAAAAGTTTTGTGCATATTTTAAAAACAGTTTTTTATGAAAGTTTTTCTGTTCGATCAACAAAGGAAATATTTTTTTGGCAGCAGTTGGTTTTGAGTTTTTTCTGTTTGTTTCCAAAAATATTCGCATTGTTTCGAAATACATTGCTAAAAAGAAAACTCTTGGTTCTATTCATTTCTAAATTGAAATAATTTTTCTGTCAAAATGATAAAGTATTTATACATTTTTTGATGTATGATAACGTAGCCTAATGTAATATATTAAATCCCTCAGGATATACTTTATCACAAAAACAGTTGCCGAATTTCTAAATTGCGTTTTTTTTTGGCTTACTTTTAAGCTGTAGATTTATGTTTCCAGCTTTGGCTTTTGCGTGTATTAACATTGGAATTTTGTTATGTTAGGGTAACATATAGTAGTAGCATTTGGCATTTGTATATGTATCATTGCAAGATTGTTGTGTTGTGGCTGTTGGCGGTTCAGGGTCGCGTATGTTTTTTTATTTATTTTTTGTTGTCGCTGTTGTTGTTGTAGTGTTGATGCAGTTGACATATGAAATATTTTTGCCGTTGACTGTTTTTGTGTGTGTGAATGTTTACTGCGAAACCGCAGATGGACTCATTCGCTCATTGTCAGAACGAGCAGAGTACAGTGCCTAAAAGGCAACCACTTCAAACACACACGCACACACAAATATGGCGTGTAATAATTTGTGTGTGTTGCAAGTTGATGGCCGCCACGAGACGTCATTATCATCAACATCATCATTGTCAAAGTCATGATTTTCATTTCATTTTTATTTTTCATCTTTCATTTATTTCTCGTTTTTCGTTCTCGTTTTCGCTATGGTTTTCATTTTGTCTTTGGCCGCGTTGAAATCGTGTTCTGCCTGCTTTGTAATTTCCAAATGAAATGCTTTCGAAACGCAATTTGCCGTTGCAAAATTGTTGCAACGTTTGCAGTTTTCCCATCCTCGTCATACCCATACCCTTTATGTACCTATCTATCTATCTATCTATCGTTCTAGCTGGAAGTATATGATTGTGTATTTCATTTTACTAAAAGCTACTTGTCGTTGCACAATAAAAGGCAAATAGAAATTACTCGGCAGCTTAAGTTGGTCGTAATTGAACTCGAAATGCGTTATGGTTGCCGTAAGGGCCATAAAAGGAATGAAAGTAAAAATGATAAAGCAGTTTGCCACAATATTGTATTTTATATACAAAGTAGTTTTCTTGTGATTATTTTTGGCTATTGTTTTATGAGAAGGGCTTAGAAATTCATTGGTTGGTTAATAAAGTTTGAATTTTTTTCAACTGATATTTTTAAAGCTATTCTTTGTTACATAACACTAAATTTACAAAATGTTTTTTTAAAATTGTAGGACTAATTTTTCCATTTTGTATGTGCAACATATTTCTTATTTTTTATTTTTCATTATTATTACTTTGCTTTAGAGTTGCTGTGAATGAAAAATGCAAGGCAATTTTGGGAGCTGCCAATCATTCTCCTCCTCCCCATTTTGAAAAAATTTGAACTCAAATAAAAGAATTTGCCTTTGTATTTTTCCAAGAATTTAACCAATTGCAAATATTTGATCTGATTTGCAAATATTGATTAGTATGAAAAAATAAATCGAATTTCGTGCTAACCAAACTGTTAAAACTATTTAATTAAGAACTTAAGAGATTGAAGACCATGCAATGACAAATAAATGTATCTCAACTTAGAAGAAAACGCAAATGTAAATAGTACAAAGTTTAAATGCATGTTTGTTTCTAGTCAACATGTGTATAAAATAACGTTTCAACTGTCAAAATTTAGCAGCTGCAGGTAAACAAGAAATTGCCGCTGATTTGATGCTGCCATTTCTTTTACCCCATTTTCATTTGGCGTTGACGTTGTTGAATAAGTCAAAATGGCGCTGTGCACATACATTTATGTGTATAAAGGCATCCTGTCCAGCGACCTGTTTGAAAATGTGCTACACTCACACACAGACTTGGCCCGTGTACAAATATAGAAATGGTGTGGCACACAAATTCGGGAGCTGCAGCAAATACGAGATTGCAAAGGCTGGCCATGAAAAGTGTGCAAACATTTGCAACGCATCAGAGCCGTTAACATTTAACATTTGAAAACTCTTACTACTGCTTTGCGAAATGTACACTGAGCGAAAAGTAATACAACATTCGTAGTGTAGTTTGTTTTCTTAACAAATAACTTGTTATTGATTAATGAATTCATAAAAAATGCACAAATGCTTTTATTAAACACACAAAACTCTATCGCTAAACATATATGCTTTGCTATAGTTATGTATGTATGTTTATGTATTTGAGCACTTGCGGTTGTTCCTTTTTGTATTTTTATGTACGTGTTTATTTAGTAGGCAAAATATGCGACGGCTGTGGTAAATGTAAATTGTTATTTGCACAGCTGTTCGACATTTAAGGCAAACAAATTGTTTACCCTTATTGTTGTTGCTATTGTTTTTTTGTTTTTGTTGTTGCTGCCCTTCGCATATTTATGTGGAGATCTCAATGTGTGCGCGTTTTAATATTTTTGCAAATATTTTTATGTTCGTTTTGTCCACTTGTCGTGATTTACTGACAAAGTCCATTTAATGCACACGAAATTCACTTTTGATTTCTGAATTAATTAAAATATCATAGTACAAATAACAGTGACAAAAAATACAACTACTGAAACAACAACAACTCCGTGAAAGTGTGTCGTGATAGCAACGATATACATATGACATGATATATGTACAATCTCATATAATGTTTTTGGAATTGTGGTTAAATTGTATTTATAAAAAGTTTAACTAATTAGATGCATTTATCTTTGTTTTTTGTTATGCATAATTAAATAATTTATTTGTGGTATTTAATAATGTTATTAAGTTGATTGCGCTTAAATATAATATTCATTAATTGTATTAAATAAATTTATTACATTACATTATTTTTCATTTCTGGCAGAACGTATTTATTTCACAGCAAGGTACTTTAACAAATATTTAAAAAAAAAGTGCTTCACTTTGCATTCCTTTTTTAAATATTTAAGGCTTATGAATTTGTATATATTTATATTTGTATATGTGAAAACTCAAAAATTTTTTTGTCAAATTAAAATTGAATTCAGCAAATTGATTTGGATATCAATTTTAAATTAAATAAGTAAAATTTGTCGTGTCATAAAAATCATATGATTATTCAATAGAGATATTAAATAAAAGATCACACAAAATGTGTTCAACTTGGAATGTGCAAATTTCATATAACTATTGATATATAAAATAGGCAAATATAATATCCATAATTTTATTTTGAAAATTATTCTGTTTCACTCTTAATCAAGTTCTGAATTTATAATGCTTGTTAGGAAACCTATTAAATGTAATTTACAAAACTTTACAACACCCTGTATGCACGCATAGCAATAAGAAACAGTTTCGAATAAAGTACTAGACAGCAGGATGTCTAACAAAACGATGGCGGATCTCGCGAAGGGAAGGCATTTTGTTCATTGGTGTAAGTGCGGATTTGATGAAACGCGCAAAGCAAACTTATGACCCCGAGGCAATGGCAATGAGACGGGGAGTAACGAGGGGGTAGTGTAGCAAAGTTTGGTGTCAGACTGATGAATGAAGCACGACGGACATGAACATGGACATGGACATGGAACATGGACACGCATGCCGAGGCACGCACAAAAATATCAGCGTCAAATCGATGAGTTTGCCTTTCCATTCCATAACTTTCGCCAGCCTGGCCACAAAGTATGCAAAGTGCACAAACAAACGAAGCGTAAGGAACGGTGGGTTTTGCTGAAATATTGCCGACAGGCTAAGGTAATTCACGTAGACTGCGTAGGCGTGTTGAGAGACTTTAGAGACTTCGAGTGGTGTTCTCAAGAGCCTGTCCGTGGGGAATCTTAAAAAAAAACCGTCATGTTGATTTAAGCGCCATATGCTTATAAATGTGTGTGACGTGCTCATTCAAATAAAAATAATAATAAAAACAAAGCAAACAGCTTGCCACATGATAAAGAAAGTTGCAATAAAAGAGTAAACATTTACGTCATACATTAAACATATTGATAAAGTCTACATTTTTTTTTTTGTGGTAGATGTGATGATGTTTAAAACCTATCAAGAGTTGAGTTAAAGTTTGAACATTGTTTGCCAAATACTATTTAGTTTGATTTTGTGTCTAGATAACTTTTATTCGTATTATCTTTGCTCAGTTGAGTCAATACCTCAAAGTCATGCAAAAATATAAAAGATAACAATTCTGCTATAAAAATCACAAACTCTATATTCCAGTAGCAAAAGTTGAGTTTACAATCAAGTATATTTTTTTGTAGGAAATTTTTTTCAAAAACCAATTCATATTTTTTTGTATAACTCATTTAGGTATAATCTAATCAAAACATGTACGTGAGGCATATTAAATCAGCACAAAACCAACTTTCTTTTCACTTTTTTCATTCCTTTTTTGTTATTTTATTAATCTTTGATAACTTGCCGTAGCTTTATGACAAAAGTTGAGTTCGGATTAAACTTTTGCATGCATTAAAAATACACATTTTATTATCAATGCGTGTGTGCGTGTGAAGAAAAAAAAAATAGCAAACAGCCGCAAGTTTTTAAAGTTGTGCCTTTGCCTTGCCGCAGTGCCGCAAAACATTTGCTGTGCTTTTGCGTAACGCTTATGGATTTGACATTTATATGACAGTTGGATTTTTTGTACACGACACAATATAACACAAATAAATATGAAGCGTGTGTGTTGATGTTTGTGTATCTGTATGCGTGCATCTTATGTGTGGTGCGGGTATGAGCCATTTTCTTTTCTATTTCAGCTTTACAAAAACGTGCGGGTTTACAAAAGCGTTCAACAAAAAGAAGAAGAAACTGAAATTGTTTTTGTTCTTGCGCTTCATTTATTTGTACACATACTGCGTATTATATATGTGCGTTGGTTGGTTTGTTGTTGTTGTTTTTAAGGCTTTTGGCACAGTTTTTGTTATGCTCATCGCATTTCAGTCACGTAACCCAAACGCTTGCCGCTGTCGTTGTTGCTGTCGTTGTTGTTGTTGTTGTGGCGCGTCGGCAGAATTTATGCATTTGATTTCAACTAATTTTTAGCGGCATAAATATAATTAAATTCACGCACGTCCCAGCAAATTAGATGCCATCATAAATTGGGTTTCATAGCCGGCGCCAAGAGAGAGCAAGGCATCCATCCCATTCCAGCCCCCCGCCGGCCTGAACATTGAAAAACATGGAGTTTGACTATTAAAAAGCACTCTAAAATCGAGCAGCTGCCTTTTTACACAGCTCACAGCAACAAATGCTAAAGCTATTGACTCAAGTGACGTAAATCACACACACTCGCAAATTGCAAAGTCGTCGTACGTTTGCACGCTATCATTCCGCTGGGGATCTAAAGTTGTTGGGTAAGTTGGGCGTGGCAATGAGGCTGGGGGCTAGTCGATAAACCAGTTGCGCGAGAGGGTTCTAAATCGTGTAGGCCTCTATGATTTTTCAACAATACAAGCTCATTTTGGTTTTATTAACACACACACACACACACACACGCTCACAACATCGCGATGTGTCAACAGCTTCCGTTGCATACCTTGAGGCGTGCCAGTAACCTACTTACAAACACACACACACACAAGCATCGCACATACTAGATGAGACGCATTTGAGTTTAAGCCATTTGCTTGTCTTTTGCCTTAGCCGTTTTATTAAAAATTCCACATACACACACACACACACGAACAGACAAAATAGCGTGGCGGGGAGAGCGCTGCTTAAGCATGTTTAAGGCAGCCAACTAACAGGAAACAACAACACCATAAACGAACAAAAACAAAAACACCAGCAACAAAAAAAAGGCGCCTTAGCAATTGTTGCTGCTGCTGCCGTTTTATTGCTTTGTCATTCCTACATATTTGACAACAACAACACAAACCCATACAACGAGGCCAGTAGCAAAGCAAAGTCTTTGGCTAGGGGCTCAGTTCTTAAGCCTCATCTACAAAAATAACTACCACATTGTTATTTATATCCTGTATTCAAATGGGTCAAAGGGTATTTTGCTGTTGCCATGCAACTTTAGAGAATTTATGTTAGGCAATGAATATGTGATTTGATGAATGAAAACATGGACTACGCTTGAAGTCTCTAAACCATATTAATAACATCAAACATTTTTGTTTACTTAATAAATTAAACCATGCGGCATATTGTAGTGTTCCCAGTACAATTCCCGTGGTGTAGCCGGACTTGGGGTTGCGCATTCTTGCTATGCTCGGTACTAGCTCGTCGGATCGGTCGGAATTCTTCCTCACCCAACTACACAGTTACACTACCACAATAAAATTAATTAATGCGCGACAGAATACTAAAGGATTATGTATAAACACCCCAAATATTAGCATGTTTATTGATAATGAGAAATAAAAGGAAATCAGATACCGACGCAATCAAATCGAGAATATGTTTATGCTGCTAATGGTCTTTAAGAGAAGCTAGAGGTGTCAGTTGCTTCTGAATACACGCTTCAATACTTGTCCGCAGGCTTGCTGTCAAAACTTCAAGCATCTGTGCTTGCTGCACCGACACAGTAGACTGTATATAGTTTGTCAAATCAACATTTAGAGACGTGTCGTCACGATTTAAAGATTCTTGTGACATATAGTCACTATAATTTCCCCTATTAGTTTTTCTTGTGGACATTCCTCTACCGTGAACATTTCTCCCTCTCTTATTAATTGCACCTCTAGAAACCTGTGGTCTTTCAATTGGCTCTTGCGGTTGAACTAAGTTTGCTGGTGCTGATCCTGCTTCAGTTAGCTCAGCTGCCAAGTTATTGCACGAGTATGTTAGCATCATTGCTGGTGCACTCAGTGGTACAAACTGGACAAGCGTTTCTGACTTTAAACGCCTCAAGAATACAGTTTTTGTGAAATCTATGTTTACATGGGGTGTTGGCTATAACTCCTACCCCCAAAATAGTTTCATTACATTCGCCACAAACTGGCGACTCTTCTTGTAGAGCGGAAGCTAGATTTTCGGTACTGCGCTGTACTGCCATCCTGCTTGCTTCTACTCAAAATTACTTAACAAACAGAATTATATCTTTATATATTTAACTACTTCAAGTTAAACTAATCTCAAAACAAAAGTTAAATCAAATTTAAAATATAATTATATTCCGCTTTTCATCATGCCAAATTACTCCCTAAGATATTTATTAATTTGACCAAAATAACATTAGACATATGCTCTTACTATTGTATAAAAAAAAGAACTATTGCTGATTTGGGTTTGAGATTTATTGAATAATAGGACAATAACTGAATTGTTCCAGATTATTGGAAATCCACACTCTTCAAAAAACGATTCCCCCAAAGTGATACTACTGAAAGCTTATCTAAATTATCTATCGCATGGGTATCCCTGATCTATTAAGGTCGATCAATCCTCAATTGGGATTGCTATCGAAGTCCAATAACAGTTTCTGAATACTATACGACAGGTTTAGGAAACTTGCAATAACTTGAATGCAAAATTTGTAAAATTGAATGGATGGTTTGTTTAAGCTTAAGTGATGTCCCAAACTGCTTAGGTGTTCTGGTAACAGTTGTTCGACTTCTAAGAATCATCAAATTAATATGATGATTGCATGAAATCAGGAATCGGGCTTCACCGGTTGGGTGCAATATGTATATTTATTTATTGCCCCACGTTTTGGGCGCCAAATATTATTATGTAGTGTTCCCAGTACAATTCCCGTGGTGTAGCCGGACTTGGGGTTGCGCATTCTTGCTATGCTCGGTACTAGCTCGTCGGATCGGTCGGAATTCTTCCTCACCCAACTACACAGTTACACTACCACAATAAAATTAATAATGCGCGACAGAATACTAAAGGATTATGTATAAACACCCCAAATATTAGCATGTTTATTGATAATGAGAAATAAAAGGAAATCAGATACCGACGCAATCAAATCGAGAATATGTTTATGCTGCTAATGGTCTTTAAGAGAAGCTAGAGGTGTCAGTTGCTCTCTGTCTGTACCCACCCGACCATGACAACTGCTAGGTTACGTGCGTTGTCCCTATATTAAAGGCTTTTAGTCCTTTATGGCATCCTTTGAAGTTTCGGCATGATTACTTAGCGGAAATATATTAAAAGATTAAGCGGTCTTCATTTTCTTCTTGCATATATTCATTTCTTCAAATTCAACTTAATTACTAGGTATTCCATTATCAAAAATTTGTAAGTCATTCTAGGGACTGGTGTTTCCACTATAGATTCATTCCTATTATTCTAACAATACTTATTTACATGACTAAAAATATCTATTAAACTATTTTTAAATATATGTCGTTACACTTATCCATAAAAAGAAGAAATTGAGTTATAAGCATAACTTGGATAGGAAGTGGTTAGCCGTGATATTTTTTAAATAAGATAACAAAAAAAATGTAATAGCTGTTTATGTGTACGTACAACTCCATGTATAGATAGCAGTATTCAATAAGATCAGATTTACTCACAAATTCCAATTATTTATACGCTTTACTTTACTTGTGTAGCATCACTGTATCGTTGGGCCCAAAGATGTTGATGATGTTGTTGTTGTTGCTCATGTTAATTCTGTTTTACAAATAAAATAATTATAAGAATAATGCATATCTATATATGTACATGAATACTAATTACATTACCATCGGCCACCATCACTCATAAAAATCATAGTTACTTAACTTAACAAAGTGTTTGCAATCTCAATCAGAATTTGACTTAATACTATACCATTTATTGTTTGACGTTACTGTAGCGGCAATTTAACTAACATATGTTCATATCAAGGTGCTCAGACTTGGTCTTGAACTTGAAATTTAATAACGGTGGAAGCGAATCATAGAAACAAGAGAAGCTCTAACGTACGGGTAACCTCTCTCAAAATATCATTCACAAAAAACTATAACTTGCACTGACGGTTTATAGTAGCACCAGAGTCATACGATCGTTAACTACAATCTCGTATTTCGTTTTAATTGTTGCTGTTGATTTACTGGTGTCTTCCCCTTTTTTTTTATATTTATAATTTAACAAAATTAGTCCTATTCATATTTATGAGCGACCAGCCATGTGTACGAAGTAAATGATGCACCGCCGAGGTTAGGTCTGATCGCCGCGAAGCTCAGCACCCGCGTGTGTCAGCGCTGTCTAACACAAGGTATGCGCCTGCATATATATATGCACATATATACATATGTATATATGCTTATGCTGCTTCGCTGTAATTGTTTGTCGAATTTAACCCACGTTGTTCCTGATGCAGATGTCTTCTATTCTTGTCCACACAATTGCCAGGGCCAAGGGAAGTGTAATTTCGATTTACTAACTTCACCTGCTAAAGTAATTATCAAAAAAAACTGAACACAGTAATTCGCACTTCAGGTTTACCTGCACTGGCACTGATCTTATAATTGTAATTATCAATTATTTATGTTGTAAAGTAAATCGGAATCTCAATAAAAAATTTAGCTTTTGGATCACGTGTGAACTTTTCTTGAATTGATATACACAACCGTCGCTCTTGAATAAATGTTCTCAAATAACTACTAAGCAGCCGGCCGAATATGCCTGTACCTGCATATGCTGGTGATCGGTACTCCTATCGTCACATGCATTTTTTTCGGACTAAATCATACGATTATGTTGACCAATTAGATTAAGACAGCGCATCTTCGCCGCAACAGTGATTGCGTGGGTGGCTCGTGAAGTTTCTAACTTCTGTTCTTTATGTTTAAGTTCGGCCACTACAATATATATATTAAATAATTGTGATGAACAATTTCATTATATCTAGATCATTCACATATACTAAATGAAATTTCAGCTGACGACTGTTGTTATTCGTTCTTCAAAAATTCTTATGTACTTTACAAAATTTAATTTATGAAGTTTAAATAAAGAAAACTAATTTCACAAATTGCAGACATTTGTTAAGAATCTTCTATCTTAACAGTTACTGCATTTTTTTAATGCCTTTATTTTAAACCCTTATTATTTTGGTTTGTAATCTTGCTTGAATGCAGGGTATGCTTTATGTTAGTATGGTTATATGCTGCTGGAAAAGTTGTCAACACGTTGTGGCGCCAAAAGGGCTGCCGCATTTGAAATGCGTTCGCGCGTGTCATATTTATTTATTTCTCCTTAGGATGCTTGTAGCCCGACAAACACACAAACACACACACATACATCCACATTGTATCTTTATCTTGCTGTGTTGGCGTACTTATCAGGGTGTTTGCCGCTGTTTTTCATTTCCTGTGTGTCATCACCCAAACACATACGCACACACGCACGCACACACAAACAAAGCTGAATTTGGTTTGCTTACATAGGCAAAGTTGTGACATTGCTTACATAATCAATGCGCTGCCAGATCAAAGCCAACTCATGTTTTGCATTTAAGTCTTTTGATTTGGGTGATTTGGCGTTAAAACGTTTGCTAATTTTAAATTGATTTGAGTTCATATATATATATACAAACTGTATATAAAACGTTTACAATAAACATTTATGGGCCTCGTATGACAGTTTTATGGCCACGTTTAACAATTATGGGCAATTGTTATAGTCACCGGTTGTCAGCGATGCCCCAAACAGAAACAAGGACAACAGAAACTGAAAAAAAAAAATAACCAATCGCGGTGGCCCACATTTGGTTCAATGAACTCACATTGCTTTAATTTTGTGGTGTTCTACCGTGTTACAAAAAAAAAAAAACAACGACAACTGAAGAGAACACGGCGCCTGTGAAAATGCAACAGCAGCAGCAGCACTGCCAAGCGGTCGCTGTGCCTGGCATGTGGCCAATAACAACCAACAAGAGCATCAACAGCAACAACAACAGCAGCAACAACAACGACAACCGTTGCAATTGGTTTGTGTGCAAAAACAGCAGAAAGCAATTAAACTTTGGCATTTTGTTTGCACAGAAAACGATTAAAGTTGTTGCAACAAACAAAGATGCTGTCTGCATGTGCTTGTATACGTGTGTGTCTGTCTATGTGTGCGTAATGCGACGCGTTTAAAAGTAAGCAACAATATAAATTTGTGGACAGCACTTTGCATGCCCTTTTCCTGTCTGAGACACGGCTGTGGCAAGTTTTCTTAACAGAAAGAACTTCACATTAATTTATTGGCTCTGTGAAATGCCAGTTTAATGAACTGCCAGTTAAGTGTAAACACTGCGGGCCAATGTGTCTGCACATTCAAATAAGTTGGCAATTTCGGGTTGAAAATCTACATCCATTTTATGCTTGTGTGCCAAAATGTCAGAGGCAGGCCTTATTCGTACTTACTGAAGACTTTTTTCTGTGCAGTTTTGGGCAATTCAACAATAGAAATTCTGAAAAATAAAAGGCTATAAGCCCTATAGATGTCGTTTTCGTTTTTGACAATATGAGAACAGGCTCGCCAGTCCTCAAAGGTAGGCAAAAGTGTTTGGGCAATATCGGTGGTCGTTTTCTGTGATGCGGCAAAAAGTAGGCAACACTTTTGTGAACAAAGTGCTGGCAACTCAATATGCGCGACAAAAATCTGATATCACTGTGACTTTGTCTGTGTGTGTGTGTGTGTGTGCTAGTTTGTTGGTGTATCTACGTATTACGTGCTCTCATTGAATGGCTGGACCAGGTCATCGTTATCGCCCATTGGCATTCATATTCATGGCTAATGCCGCTGGCACCGACGTTTATTGAGCTTTTTATGCGCTCACAAATTTACTTTAATGCTGGTCGCTACTGCTACCGCTATTGGTTTTGTTGTTGGTGTTGTTATTTTTGTATTTTGTGCTATTGACTGTGGTTTCCTTTGTGCGCAATTTGCTTATTTTTTGGTGCCACATCCTTGCCACGACTGGAGTAATTAAGCTGCCTCAATGGCTGATCAGAATGGTAACGCGCTCAGACACTTTTGTTCTTTTTAGCGACCACTTTTGCGCGCCTGTGCGTGGTTGTGGCCCGAGGGCCGGCTAGAAGGACTTATACATAGCGGTGTCAAATGTTTATTTTGGACACAAACTCGTCGAGTTTTCCCATGAATATTAAGCGGCAATTCGCATTCTTTTTTCTTATCCTATACAGTTTCGCGATTTTTGGAAAAGTGTCTGCTATCTGCACGCGCTATGTTTTGACAGCGCTTCAAGATTAGTCGAGAGTAGCGTCTCTGCTTAATTAAGCCAAAAATGTTTGTATTTGATTACTGTATATAGCGCGTAATTTAAATCGACGCTCAGAGCGACAGCTGCAAACAGAAAAAGGGAAATCTGTTCACAGACAAATATCGGTCAAGTTCTTATTGAAAGTGTCTGCAGCTTAACGTTTTTCCTCTTCCATGTTCTCAGTTACACTTTGCGTTTTTATGGCCCCCGCAGCAACAGCTGTGGCATGTTATACTTACTACTTTATATGTACAATATATAATGAATATATAGCTGCTGGGAAATGGACACAGCTGCTGTCTAAGCATTTAGGGCTTTAATAGATTTTGGATTTCGTAAATTCATGTTAATTGCAGCAGCGCTTTATTTGCATCAAGAAGTGCGATTTTAAAGCCGTTTTTTGCTGGTTGGCAATTTAGCCAGCGGCTTTTCAACTTGATTGCCGCACAAATTGCTTTATTTTTGTGTATGTGTGTGTGGCAAGCAGGCAATAAAACAGGCCACAGGCGATGAGCTTCAAACAAGATTCAATCACTTATATTGTGAATGGATAGCAAAAAGAGTCTATTGATATAAGCAAGGAGTTAAGAGGTTGCCAAAAAGTTCCTGTTTTTGGTATCTTAATCTATATTGATTCAACTGCACTTACATTTACCAAGCCCAAGACAAATATTTTATAAACATTTTTTCCTTAGTCTTTCATATTTAAGTTCATTTACGCAGTAAAGAGTTGAATTCAATGTCCCATGCTTTCTCCCTCTCACAGGGTATCTCTTCAATCATTGAGAAGCCAATCAAAAGCAACAGCTTCTCCAATTTGTTCAACTAGTAGTTTGCTGCGCAAAAAATCCATTTAAATTGTAGACGATGCCGACTTGAGTCAAATTGAATTACGCGCAGGCTTTGGCCGGCAAAAAACGTCTTGGATCGAAATAAATTACAGCATTAAATAAAGTTTGTCATTAAAATTGATAAATATAAACGGACCAAAGGTCCAATTTTGGTATGACCCTCTGGCTGGCTGGGTCTGTCCCTATTTAGCTATCCCTGGGGGAAATGCCTCAAAAAGGGGCCTCAAGGAGCGTCACGCTGTTGAAAAATTACGCAATTTTCAAATACAGCACACACTTACAAATTGTGCACATATGTTAAATTTCACAGCCAGCAAATGAATTGTGTGTTTGTGTATTTGTATTTGTGTATTTTGTCCAGAATACGTTTTCTATACTTTTCTTCTGCTTCGTCGTTTTGTTGTTGGCAGGGGGTGAAGAGTAGGAAGGCATTGCCTACGTGTGGACATTAGGCCCAATGGGGATCCAGCGCAATAAGTAGAGCTTAGCTAAGGCCGACTGCGTAGGCGGACCTAGCTCCGAGCTATGCCTCAGCTTCCGCAAACGGGGACAACTTTGAGCGACAATCTAAAATAATTTAAGCAATGTCCTGTCTGTGCCTGTGCGTATTTGCGCTTGTGTGCGGCTAGCTATGTGTGCGTGTGTCTTACATATGGCTTAAACGTAACGTAATACTTAAGCATTTGGGGCCAGAGGTCAGTGACTGTCGGTCGCACGTGTGCCCCAAGACACATTTCCAGGGCTGCAAACTTTTATTATTCATTGCTGTTTGTAATTAAAAATTCCTCTTCTCCCTTTTGCACACACACAAACACAGACAAAGCCCCGAAAAATCGTTGCGCCAAATTCATGAGCTAATTGGCTAATTTGCCAAAAAAAAAAAAAAAAAAGCAAAGAGTTAAGCCTCCTGACAAAATCGCTGCTAAGCTGCAGCTGCAAAATTACTGTAGTTTTAGCAGTTAAACGGATTAAATGAGAAATTAACAAGCAGAATTATAACTTTGCCGTCATCTTGGATTTTCGGTTGTTAAATCTTGAAACACTTTGCCACAAAGTTTTTTTTTTTTTTTAATTTCGTTGATTGTTGTTGTTGTTTTTGCTACAAATAATTTTGCTGACCCAATTTTTGTTTGCCAAGCGTGTTGTCCCATTGTGTTGTGTGTTGCGTGGCGTATACGTAACGCAAGTTGAGTGTTGCTGCACTGCACTGAAACGCTGCTTGCTACAATTGCTGTAATTACACGCCTGCCCGACTGCACTCTGAGTGCCAGTTTTCAACTAGCTAGAAATGTGCGAGCATTTGTATTTTATTCACACACCTATATGCACAAAAGCCACATACATTTGTTCTTTGGGCAGAAACAGGGAGAAGGAAATAAATGCATTTGCCTTTCCTGCCAGCTCAAGGATGCGTAAAAAGCTGTTTTGTAAATACACTTGTCTTACTATGCGTATTCTTGCTTTCTTATGGAAGATGTTATATTTTTTTTATGGAAAATTATTTAGTTATATAACAAATTATAAATGTATTAAGACCATAAGGCAGTTTCTTATAATTTGTAATCTTCATACAGCGTTTTTAGTATTTATGGTAATAAAGAAAGTGCATTTTGTTTTCGGTGTATGGAATTATGTAGGTTAACACTTTTTGTTACAGCCTACACCTTCAACAGAGCATAGTCTGATATATCGGGCTTATAATTTAATGTCAAGCTGGTTTAAATGGTGTGAATGTTGCAGCTGCAATGGAAGTTGAAGTTGCAGTTGCCGTTGCCGTTGCTACTTTTCCTACGCAGCTGTTGTTGCCGTGGCTGTTGTTGCAGTCACGTTCATGTGCTTCTCAGTATCGTCATACTCGTCGTGTTGTGGCTATAATTATTTTTAATTATTTCTGTTGGCAGCCGCAGGTTTGTTGCAGTTGCACTTTCCTGCAGTAAAGCCAGTAAGCAGTTAATAAGCTGTCTCATGACGTTTGCGGTTGTCGCTGTTTTAAGCCAAGCAATTTGCCTGTGGCATGCATCAATGCCTGTTTCAGCTTTGTTCTGTTTGCATTTGTTGGCTTTAAAACAAATTCATACGCTCGTTTTGCTTTTGGTTCTCTCAAAAGTAATTTCAATGTTGACAGCTTCATTTGTTTTACACTTTGTTTGTGTGTGTGTCTGTGTGTGAATGCTGGAGTGAAGTTCTGTGTGTGGAATTCATAATTGAAGTGCAGGTGAACTTAAATATTAATGCAGTTAGAAAAATTGCCAAATCAAAAACACCTAAGCTAACAAAAACTTCTTTTATACACGATTCCTTTGACATCTTTTGTTATTTCTCAGCAATTTGATAAGGATTTATGTATAATTAAATAGTTTCAATTATTTTTGCCATTGCTTGGCATTAACTTTTTTATTTTATTTATCAAAGGAGCATTTTAAAACACTTTTCTTTATATCACAAAAAATTCAATCAATAATGTATGCAATTTATGTGAATTATATTTTATTGTGTGGAAATTTATACTCGGTTTATGTTTTTTCCTTTGACGCTGCACAGCAATAAAACAGCAGACCATTTATTATATTTGCGATATTATTTGTGATATATTTTGAATATGAACATACATACATTCTTTTATGTTGGTTTAATATGCGATATATTTTAATGTACCTTTATAACAAAAATAAACAAGATTGTAACATTCATGTTAAATATTTTTCTTTATCACCGAACTCATCAGACTTTACAAAATTACGTTTCTTTATAAAACCGTTTGTCGAACTGGCCAATTTTTCTCCATGTACCCAGTTTGGCTCATCATAGACACCAAGGGCTCTACGACGCATAAATCTAGACATGAAGAAGAGAGCTTAGTAAAACATAATTTCAGATTATATTGAAACTTATCTGTCCGTATCCTTTGCTTAACCTGCTTTTGTTCAAACGTTAAGCCCATAAAATATAGATAACAAACCAACTTTTTGTACAGAACTTAGTAAAAACAACCCAGTATTGAGATAAATATAAAATAGCTTAGACATCTCTGAAATTTCTTGGATATTCAACCAAGGCTTGATTGAATTTTCTCTTAAGCTTTGCGCTCATAAATTCAATATGCAGAGCTCTCGATTAAATAATTTATTATCCGCTGACATAATTTAATTTCATGCAAAAAGTTGTGCAACAATAAAAAAAAAAACCGTCAAGAAAGACACAAATAATACACACAGGGAGAGTGAGAGACAAGCCCAATATGAAAACCGTTACATAATCCCCCGTAGGCTTTTAACTGCCACAGCTCACTTAATACGTTGTGGTTCAGTTAGCGCACTGTTGACAGCCAGCCAGTCGGCCAAAAAAGCATTCAAAGTGTCCACAAATAAAAAAGAAACGAGTGCGAAAAAAGTTTAGAATGGCTCTTTTTTTTTTTTTTGTGCAGAGCACATTATATATTAATGATACATTTGCTGACACGGTCTCGCAGTTGCCTGAAACATTATGTCTTTCTCTCTGTGTGTGTGTGTGTGTGTGTGTGTGTGTGTGTGTATGCTCGCCTGCCACATTTGGTGGTACGCTATATGTACTTTGCTTTTGGCTGCCACTGCAGTGCCACATTTCATAATTCACAATGATTGATATATATACCCGGCTGGTTGCCACAAAGAAGTTGACGGCGACAACGACGAGTAACCACATTTGTGTAAGTATGTGTATGTGCACTCACTTGACGGGCAACAAAAGGCTGCGCCTAAAAGCTTGCAATGCAAAATATCGCCACAGTTAAAATGTCACAGTAAATTCATATTCATTCATTATGTTAAAATCCCGCGGGAGACTTCAGCTTGCCAGCCAAAACAAAGCGACAGAGGTGGCATAAAAAAGTACATATATAGATGACAAGTAAAAAAGTTGCAGTCCAACCTAACTGACTTTATAATACTCTGCTTTGGGCTTGACATTTTTTAAGAATTCAGTTGAAAGAAGATTCGGTAACAAGTTAAGAACAGTTTCATAATGTTTTCAATAAATTGACAATTGTGAAACGAAGTCTAGGGTTTTAATACCGAGTAGATTTCTTTATACTTTTTGGGGACTTAAATCCGCATTTACTGACTCTGGTTTATACATATACTCAATACAAAACGATTTATATATTTTTTAACAGCTAAATACTCATTGTCAAAAGGCCAATATACTCTTCAACCTTTTGGGCGTAGGGAATAGAACGAAGACACACACACACACATATATATATAATCACTTTCACATGTAGGGCGGACACATGTGCTTAACGTTGATTGTCTGTGGCAGAGTCGAGCTACGAGTGCCGCATTCATTTTCATTAACCCGTTTTTAGGCTTTCGCTTGCCACTGCCACAACCTCTACCTCTACCTGCCGCACCCTAGCCATACCCCAACCGCTCCCTTGTGGCTGATGTATCACTTGCCCAAATCTCTGGCGCTGTGGCAGCATTTTGTTGCTTTTGTTTAGGCCTCAACTGTTTGTTTTTATCCACCCCCTACTGCAATGGGGTATGTATACACAATATATGTATATGTTAATGTATATGTATGGTATATGGGTGCATTGCTATTGTTGTTGATATTGTTGTCTCGGTTTTAACGGCAAGTGTGTCATGTGAAAATTAATTGTTTTGTGTTAAATTTTGCATGAATGCTTTGAGGCGTAAATGCTGCTTATGAGTTTGTCCACTAATTAACCATGCCAAATGGAAGCTCAAATATGCATGTGTAGTTTCATTTTGTCCCAAATACAGTATTTGCAGCTTAAATGGGTAAGAAATTTGTGGATTAAGCCACAGGCAAAATCTTTATTTGAAATTTAAATAATGCAAATGCAATGCAGCGTCAAGCTGATTATTTATGCGACAGCTTGAAAATCTCAATCAACATAGTATTAATGGCTAGGTCTTTGAGTTTGTATGAGCATTGGTTGCATACGAAAGCCAAGGCCAAATGACAAAGAAAATGTCATTATTAGATGAGTTAGTTAGATTTTGAAATGAAAGCATGGCTTTAAGCATTAAAGCTGAGAAAAGTCGTAGATGTTGAAAGCAGCTAATTAGCTTTTGGAGTAAACCACAAACAAACATTTTCCTATAACAATTGCTTTTGTTTTGTCAAACACTGATACCATAGGTTAAGAGTTTTTTGGTTTTGTGCAATGTTCGTTATGGTGTCTGCCAGTTTAGAGACTTGAAACTTTTGCAAATCTTTCAATCCTTCAAAATTAGTGTGATAGGTCCACTGGGAGTCTGGGAAATTGATTAAATCGATAGCTGAAAATCAATAAAGCCATTTTCCCAACATCTCCGCTCTTTAAAATCGGAAGCACCCATACATCTAGCCATAGGAAAAACTTTTTGAAAAAACTGTTTGCAAGCAGACTCTTAGCTAACTTTTTTAATATTGGTCTCAGCGAATTCCTCAGTCGGTTGAGTCCGACTGCAACTTTTTCGCTTGATTATTTTTTGTTTGTTGGTTTTTTGTTGTTGTTGTGCTTTTTCGTATTTGTCTGTCTGGTTTGATGCTGTGCAAGCGTGGCGTATACGTGCTGTGGCAAAAGCAACGTAAATGTTTATAATATGCTAATAAACTTATGGCAATTCATTAAATACATTATCATAAAAAGCAAAGCGTATTAGGCAAACACACACAAACCATAAAACAACCTTGCTGAACACTCCACACAAACACACACACACACACACAAACGCACAGAGATATATAATTTCATTAGTACTTTGGAGTTTAAAGCAAGGAAATAAAAGTTGCCCGGCAAATACTTTTTTTGTTTTTTTGAAGAGGGAAAAAAAATAATGCCAAGAACAGACAATTCACAAAACCGAGAAACGTGCGGGGATTTTAATCTGGTTTAACGCTGTTAACAGAATGCAAACAAGAGGCGAAAGCAAAAGAATATAAAGTAGTGCGAGTATAAGGACAATAAGGTAGAAGTTGTAAAGAGTGTTCGCAAGTTGTAAATATTATTGTATTTATATACTGTACATAAACCGCTTGAATAAATTTTCTCAACTAAAACGAACGTTGAGATCTTAGCAAGAATTGTTTTGCATGCGAGTTTTCTTCTTCTTCAGTCCACTTCATCTACATAATATTTTATTTCTTTCTTTCTATTTAAAGTTTTCCATTATTCGCCAGTGCTTCTTTTGCATAGTTTATTCCTCAAGAACTTTACAGAGCATTATGCAAATAATAAGCTCGAGCCCCTAACATAAACCTAACAACATCAAACAATAACAACTGGCAGCTATAACAAAGGTAAAATCCACTCAGCACAAGCTTTGGGCCGCATTTACACTGGCAAACAAATAAAAATAACAAGGTTTGTGTGGGAAGGATCTGTTACCCTTTTACCTTTCTTTCTCAAGAGTACTTTCACAATTGTCACTGTCATTGCTTTTTTTATGGCACACATACACACACGCACTCACACAGCTACAAAATATAAGAAAAGGATATATTCGGCTGCTTAACTTGACTAAGCTCACGGTTTTAAATGCAATTAGTATGCATGTTTGCATTTCGTTAGCTCTGCTGCGAAACAGAAACATTGTGAACTTTTCATTATAAATCACACGGTTTCGCGCGCCAGCCACGCCCTATGCCTTCGCTTCAAAACGATTGCTGCAAAAATTCATTTAAATAAATTTTTAATTAAACCTTGTTAGCAAAAGCAGCAGCAGCAGCAGCAACAAAAACAACGGCAATATAGTACAATATACAAATTCTTTAAAACAAGGAGCGGAGGCAGGCGTGGCATTGGAAGTGACATGTGCGTTGCGGTTGATGTTGCTGTTGCTGTTGCTGCTGCTTCTTCAGCTGCTTACTTTGACTGATTAAGACTTATGGGAGTCGCGGTTATTGCTGCGGTTGCCAAGGTGCACAACGACACAGCAGAGTCCTGAGGAGTTGGCAGAGAAAAGAGCCAAAAGACGTTGCCGCCGCATTTGTCGCAAATTTGTTTCAAGTGCTTCTTCTCCTCTTATTAACCTGCCTGCCTGCCGCCTTAATACTCTCCTCCACAATTCCACTCTCATCTCTAAGAACTGCCAATGACAACAGTTGCCTTACCCATCTCTTCTACCCAACCCCTGTTACTGTCACTGCCACTTAGCGACCGTTGTTGCGACATTGACAAATTCTTAATAATTTAATTTTGTCCTTATTTGCACTCGATTATTTATAGTAAGTGGCTAATTCGTTTTAATTAAACCTACAAAAGCCCTACTCAAGAATTATGACTGCCAAATGCTTTTGTACTCTCTCTTAAGTGCTTAGTTATTACAGAAAAAAAATAAATAAAAAAATAAACAACCAATTGAACATGTCAGGAAATAAAACGCTACCACAGCACAATGGTAACAATCTTGAGTGACAGAAATTTACTGATCCACTTAAAAGTTCTCCACTTAGAATATCTGTTAAAAGAGCTTTTGGCAGACAGCAAATAACAAAAACCTATTCTAAGTACACGTGGGTAATAAAGACTTAAATAAGATAAACCATTTAACGCTTAAAAATAGGGAATGATTATATTATGACTTTAAGGCTTTTAAATACAATGCACAAGTCAAAGAAATATTTGGAAATCTTCATACTCACCCATAAAAAACTAGTTTTTTTTAGGCATAAACTGCATTGGCTCTTATGTAAATAATTTAAGGGGTATTGTTAAGAAAATTAAAGGTGTAACCTCAAAGGGTAAGCTTAAAATACTGCGCGCAGTCTTCGCATTTTAGCCCGTACAGAGTTTTACTTTATGTTTTTTTTCTGCTGTTGTTTGCTGCAATTTGTATAAATTTTGTTGCCTTTTGCCAGTTTTTTTTTGCTGTTTTTGCTATTTACTTTGCGAAGCATTAATGAATCCGGTTTATTAATGCGCTCTCGTATTTCTTTACTTGATTATACATGTAATTTGCACCCTGTCAGGCTACACTCTTTCTTTCTTTCTTCCTCCGTTTTTTTTTGTCTGTCCGAACATCTCTGTCCGATTTCTTTGTGCTGTAGTTGTTGTTGTCTTTGGGTTAAGTTTCATGATTTGTACATTGTGTCTTGTTTGTTTTGTATCTTGTCCTCCTCCTGAGCCAACATTCACTGTAAGCATTAACTCATTTTCGAGTTGTGCTTGGTGTTTCGACCAAGTGGACAACAACGGGCTGCATCATCATCATTAACATCAATACCACCAACAACAATAACTTGATCATCATCATCGTTATCGTCAACATAAATTTACGACTGTCTCCATTAATGAATGGGCCGACATTAACAAACAAGCCAACAAGCATTGGACAATTTTTCTTGCATATTTTCGCATGACAATGGCAAAAAATATGTAACATAAGAAAAGATATAAGCAAAATATATATATTAAAATTGATTGATAAAGTTCTTCTTTATTTATTTAAAGTAACCTTTCAACAACCATAGCTGCTCTAAAAAATGTACTTAATAGTTTAGGCAACGTTTGCAATACTAAATTTTAAGTTTCGAAGCCAAAAAACACAAATACACCATGAAAACAAGGGAAATAGTCTAAATGTATTTAGCCACAGCAACTTTGCCACAGAAATTCCTTCCGTTTGCCATAAAACTGCAGTTAAAATGGCCAAAGCCAAAATCCCACAGAAAACTTCAGACACACAGATAGAGAGAGAGAGAGAGAACGAAAGGAATATGAAACAGAAAGAAAGACAAGTAAATCATGCCACAAAGGAAATGTGTTTATATAATGTTCTATATAAATTGTTTATGCATAATGGCATAACGGGAACATTCGGGAGCGATAAGGGCCATGGCTTAAGATACTATTATGCGACTATATTTTTGCATTAGTCATAAAGCACACAGCTGCAACAACAGGCAAAAAAATGGAGAGTGCCGCGACTTTCTTTGGCAACGCCTTAAAGTATGCAGCACTTAAATGCAAATGCAGACAGAAGCAGGTTAAAAGAAAAGGGTGTGCGGTGTGGTTAGGGTTTCTGTAAAGCACCCAAATGTGCCTAAATGCATTTGGCTTGGCAAGCTAGCAAGCACCAAGTAAAGCCAGCAGCAGCAGCAGCAGCGGCTACCACGAAATACACTTTATGTAAAAACAAAGTAATTAGTTTTGATGTTGTTCCACTCCGCCCATTCCCCTCTTGTTGCAGTTGCATCTGCTCATATTTCGTTTTGCCTACGTCCTAAACTTTTTTTTTACTATGCTATTGCATGCCACATTTTACACGCTTAAGTATTTCTAGGTCTTCCCGAAAGGGAAAGGTTTTTAATGATATTTTACCGCTTCTGTTTTCACTGTGTTTTGTTGCTAAATGTTTATTTGCATGCAAAGTGCAAAATTGTAATAAAGCGGATCAAGCACAAAAACACAGTAACAGATATATGTATATATATTTATGAAACAAAAGCGGAAGCACAAAAGCATTTGCAACAAGACCTTAATCGCCAGCACCTCATTCGTTCTCTTTCTGTATGCTTTGCTCTGTCTCCCTTGAACTTATGTCAATTTGCATAAACGCGTTCATAAAAGTGACAAATGGCAAATTACAAATGGCCAAATGAAATCCACAGGACATTTAACTTGCTAATGAGTTATTCGATAGCAGCGTAAAAACATCGAATTACCAAATGCGAAAATAAAACATGTATCATGGCATCCATTATTGATTATTTGATTAGATGCCAATAAATGACAGGACACATATACAAATTTTTTTCCTGCTCGATATACCCTCAATAAATATGGAGGCATCTATTCGGTAAAGATAATTTTAAAAAGACCCTGAATGACATATGAAAATATTTGTAATTAAAGTTGAAAAGTTGTAGCTTTAAAAATATTTTAATCAGTTTTTAAAATGAATAAAGGCATATATAATTTTTTATTATTGATTTTCAATAAACCGCAATGCAATAAAATATAAATTTATTGTTTATATTAACACATTTCCTTTTACATTCTGTTAATATATAAACATAAAGTTTGCCCCTAATCTCACATAAATAAACCCAATGGACATTAATCTTGATAAGCCCAACCGAGCTTAACACCCTTTTTTCTTATATCTAATGCACTGGTTATAAAAAACACAAACATTGTCACTTCACATTTCCGGTTCCGTGTGTGTCTGGTCTCATAGATAAACCGGCTGCAGGCGACGGTCCTTGCGATGCGAATATTTTACACACCCATTAATGGCAAGTGGTCGCAAATGCGACTCCCACGCAAACACGCATAGCAGAGTGAAGGGGTGGGAGCGAGAACCGTCATTGTCTTTGGGGCATTAAACAGTGCTTTTATGGCGCATCCTTTGTGACAAGGATGCCAATGGCGACGCATGATTTCGACAACACTGATGCCCTTTTTCGGTAGCTTTTGCTGCCGCAGTCATTAAATTGTGAATGCGTTTGTTTGGCCCACAATTAGAAAAAAAGTAGGGAATTGAGGGTGCATGTGCTTCCTAATTGACAGGCGGTGCCACAATAGACGTAGCAGCAGCAGCATCGGCATCGGTAGGCGTGGCAGCGCGTTGCGCGAACGCCTTAATTAGGTTATAAAAGTTTTATTATGTCGACGGCAATCAGCGCAAATCATTCGGAATTTATGCCAACTGCGATGTGTAAGCGCACCCTAAAAATAATAAATACACACACACACACATACAAACATACTGACACAAATACAATTTATGTGGTCAGCCAACTAAGACTCGACTCGAGAGACGTAACTTATTCCTGCTTGTGGGGTTCTGTCTGCGCATTAATGAAATATTAAGTTCCTGTAACATTCATGCTGAGCTCTCGTAATGGCACCAATGTGGCTTAAGCGCAGCCTCTTACTCTGCCTGAACACTAAAAAAAAAAACAAGTATAAATACTAAAATGTTTACAATAATGATGCTATTAAATATGACGGAGTGGAGTATAGAAAACATTAGCTAAATGAAAAAATAGAATAAAAAAATAAATAAAATGAAAGCAAAACGATGAAGCATAGTTGATTAACAAAAACAAAACCACAAGCTGAACTAGCAATTTTACCTTTACCACGTTATTCTAACAAGAGGAGTTTTTCCCAAATCGATTAATTTCTAAACTATCATCAATTTCGGCCAATGTTGCTTAGATTTCCATAAAATTTGTGTACAGTTTTTAACGTAAAGAAGTTAAAGTTTTATGAATAGTTTGTAATGCTTAAGTTATTAAGCTGAAACTTTTATGAGATTTATTTCCACGCTGGTTTAAGACTTAAAATCAACTTGATGTATTTTCTTAGTGTACATTTATAATATTTAAGCAGATAATAGGCAACGTTAACGCTTTTAGTCAACTCTGCACTGCTGCGGCTACTACTACTGTGAAACTTGTGTCCAGGCTGCTGCATATTAAAGCATTATTTGTGTAGGACGCTTGAGGGATTTGTGCGCTGCCGAATTGAGTGATGAGCTGAGAGAGCTTGTACAAAATTACCCAGACCACAAAATGCGTTTTATTAAAGTTTACTCAGTTTGCATTTTGAGCACAACTCACAACTGTGTGCTTTTGGGCCTGACCAGCAGCTCATCAGAGCATAAAATCGATTTCGACTGCCTCAGTTCTTGGCACTAAATTCAAGTCTCTCTATGTGGGAATATTCCATGTATGTCACACATATGTATGTTCAATGTATATACATTTATATGTAGCTATGTATGTATGTGTTTAGATATATGGTTGGACAAATTTGATAGGCAGACAAATGCCGTGGGCATAAATTGGATGTTCGCCAAACTCATCAAAATGCTAAACAAAATGCGCAAAAGTAATTTGTATCTACATATAGTAATTTATTTTTCTATTATTGACCCAAGATGCTGATGTTGTGCTTAGTACTAGACAACAAAACAACAATTAGCAGTCGATATTTATTGTTTAAATACTAAATGCCTAACTTTATGTAAGGCAGAACATTTTACAGTAATACTTGTGAAATATTAAAAAACTTTATAATCAAAGTCGCTTTTCATGTGGCAAGTAATGCGATTTTTGTGGCTGCCGCCAATTGTTAACAGAGTGCGACAGCAATAACAAATAACAAAAATTACAACCAAACCCAACAATAACGATAAAAACGAGCAGGCAACAGCCGCCGCAGCACTTGGCATACATAATTAAGTAAACTATTCAAATAATTCGCTTACAATATGTGGTCACAGATTAGTTAGCGTTGATTGTTGTTTGTGTGCGTGTGTTTGAAAATAATATTTGGCCCTCGCTGTTTATTGCTGTTATTGTTGTCAGCTTTACATGAATAAATCTGTCATAGCGCATACGCCGCGTTGTCACGCTCGATTTTCGGTTGAGTGCCGAATGGAGTTTGCATATCGCGGTTTTTGACAGCCACCAGTTTGTTGCTGACAAAAATGCTGCAGTTGAAATAAATTGCAGCGCATTCGCATTTGATTAATATCTGTTTACAAGGATTATACAGATATATGTATACCGTAGAAATATATGTACATTTAATTAAATAAATTGTCACTGCGACAGTTGGGGCCTTTTTAATCCGTCAAAGCAGCTAATTACATTATCTGACCCCAAGCGCGTATCAATCAATAGAGGTCAAACTGGGTGGCGGCGGTAGACCTTAATTAGCGTCAAGGTTATTGCTTGCAAAAGTCAATTTGGTAATTGAAAGCAGCTTTGTCAAGACTTGTCTGCTATTGTGTCTTGAGTCTAAGCTCTTTCAATTCGAAATCCTCTTTCGTTTACCACTTTGCTACATGCGCACATCAAATACAAAAAAGTACGTAAAACAAAAAAAAAACCATTGTACAAACTTTATCGATAATTATACGTACTTTATTAATAATGCAGCAGCACTCAATTAGAGTTTGTTATAAAATATGCATTGCTAATAATTGAGCTAACTTTATGTACATACATATCTGCATAATTTATGACAAACATGCAACACTTCTAATTGATTGCTTCACAATTAGTAACATTTAGAGTAATTCATTAGCGGACATGGCTATCAAATACAATGTATGATTGAATTATATGCATTTGCAAGCCGCAAAAAATATACGAATTACACTAATAATCAAAAATAACATTTATTTTACGCTGCATTTAATTATATTATAAGCTTAAATATTGGTAGAATATTTTAGAAATGCTTTTAAGCAGTAATAATTGGTATTTATCTTTAATCAGGTACAAGCCTCGACTAAGGGCTCTTAAAGTCTGAACGATATTTGCGTGCCAGTCAAGTCAAAGGACGTCGCATATTGTTCCAATATGCAGAGCTCAAGCCTATGCACTCAGTTTCTAGGCATTAGAACAGATGAATAGGCAAGTTGCCCTATTCAACCTTATTCAGCTTTCAGTAGGCCCACCAACTTCACCACTCAATTCATCTATACCTAACAATATTCGATTGCATGGTAGGGCTCTTTTCCAATCAGTAACTAAGGCAACACATTGGTGCTTTGGGTGAGTCTAACTAATATGCTTACCGACTTACACACCCATTGCAGATTTTGAAAATGGCGCTAATATTGGCATGTGGAGTGCTTGTCACTGACAGTTCAACATAATATGACCTAATTATTTTATGCCCTTTTAATGGAACTTATATGAGGCTTACTTTAATACTGATACTTGAATTACCTGTTTAGCGAACTAATACTTAAAATTGATTTCATCACATCTATATATGCATATCGTTTACATTGTTATACGTATACTTGATATTCATAACTAAACACTTTTTGAATTAAATTGTTACATTTTCATTTTGAATATTAAATGCTGTTATATGGCTGTTAGCTTGTTTCTTTTGGCCGAAAAACAGACTTTTCATTTGTCCGCTTAAAGTTTAAGCAATGAAATTGATGCGCGTTTTGAAGTAGGAAGGTCTTTGGTTCTTCCTGAGTCTATCTGGTTGCCTGTCAGACATGTGCTCCAGCAGCAGCAGCAGCTTGTTTGTAGTGAGGGGGTGTACAGAGACGTGTTTGAAAGTCACGCAGGGTTTGTTTGACAGCTACTTGAAAGTTTGCCGCCCCAAACGGGCAAACAGCGATCAAAGTTGAGAAGAGTACATAGTCAGGTATTGTCAGTTATACCGCCCCACTTACCATTACCCTTTTCCATTATCTCACTACTAGCACCTTTTGGAGAGTGGCACCAGCCATGCCTTTTTAGTTGTGGTCCCTTTCTTCAGCAGTAGTAGTAAAATTAGTGGCTTAACAAAAGGCAAAATGTGCTCAAATGGGTTACAGTTGGCTGTTGCTTCGCTTTTTGGCTGCGCATTAAGCTTTAAGATGGCAGCATAATGCCGTCTTGTACATTTAGGGCATGTACTTGTATTTGTTTTGGCCGTTATTTAAGCTAATTCCCAGTGTGGAGTTTCAAAGGCATATTAGTGCGGATGCGTGGTAATGATGTGGAAAATTATGCAGAGTGTGCGCCCGTCCAATTCAGTTCACCGACCCCCCCATCCAATGCAAATTATGATTGTGTTGATTATGACGCATTAAAGCTAAACGATGTCGCTGCTATAACTGTATAGCAGTAGCATTCAGTCTATAGCGTCTATGAGACTTTTGTTTTTGCGTAGCAAACCAGAAATTTGCATATTTCTATTGGAGACACGTCATCAGCACAGGACTTAAAGTTGGCCTGGCGAGAGGTGTTGTCTGTGGGCCGAGTTTGAGTGGATTGAGATGGTTGGCTTTGGAGCATACATAAAATTACAAAGCGTTCTGAATGGCATACTTCCGGGCAGTTTTATGAGTGCGACGACGAGATGCTAACAAAAATAAAAATGAAAGCGAGAGTAAAAAAACGAGCCAACAGCAGTCCAAAGTAAAGACATTAATGCGAGGCGCAGCTAAGTAACCCAAAAAATAAAGTCGAGAGATGTCCAACAACAACAAAATAAAGCAGAAAAGCAGCAGTTACAGGACCCTCAAAGACAAAAAAGTGTAACTATTTAATGAACAAACTACAGACTGCGGAATACTCTATTGCGTTTTATTTTAATGTCAAAGAATTTGTTTCCGGAAAAAGAATAGATTGAAAAGATACCACAAGTAAAAAAAAAAAAGTTTTAAAACCGGATGTAAAAGTTAGGATGGCAAAGATTTAAAATTTAAATCTGTATTTAACTTTTGAGCAAAATATTCAATTAACTCAAAAATCACTTACTCGTGCTTTTTTTTTTTGCTTAAAAGAGTATTTAAATCAGCACAACCAAAAAACTGTTACCATTTTTGTGATGGGTGTGAAGTGCTGGATACAAATGAAAAACCTACGTCGTTTGGCCTACAACAAATGCCATAATTTGCATGCATTGTCAGGCGCAGGTCGCACGTCGTTGTCCGGCAACAGAAACAGTAGCAGGAGCGTAACCGGCAACAGAGACTGGGGCTTCAATGGGAAAAAATGGTCGACTATGTGGCGCCAAATTGGCACAATACATGAGCATCAGCCAGTAGTTGCGTAGGTGTTGAATTTTGTGACCGGACTATGAATAAGCTAAATGAACGAACTCACAGACTGGAAATATTCTGTTTCGTATATATGTATACGTATTTTTTTTTCGGCCGGTTGCCAAACACATTTATTTCGCCAACTTCCATAGTGATGTTTGTCGAGTTCATTGTGTTGACTAGTATGCGTGTCTGTGTGTGTGTGTGTCAGTGTGTGGTTGTGTGAGTCAGTGAATAACAACGCCACTCAATGCAAATTAGTGCTGGATATGGACATAGAGATTGGTCTTGTGGGTCGTCGGGACTAGAGATGGGCGCCTCATTTCTGAACATGAAGTCTTTCGGCCATTTCCGGGCCGTTCCATTTTGCTTACGACTAGGCCCGCACGAAGCAAGCATAAAACTCCCATGGTGAACTGTTGCGCGCCTTGTTGACTTTGAAGCTGGGGTGGCCTTTAGCCTCAAGCAGGACCTATTAATTCAAGAGAGTTTTTTTTAAGTAGACGCTCCTAAAGTGCCACCTCATGCTGTGCTATTAAAGCCACAAAATGACACAGCATACTCACACACACACAGACACACACACAACCATACATTCTGCTGAAAGCCAAATCAATTTCATTTATTTGTGCGAACGCGCTCTTGACGCTTTCATTAAAAATGGAAAATTATGACCGGCATATCAGCATTAAAAACGCTGCCCAACAAGCAATCAAATTCATAATCATAAAAAAGCGCAGCCCCCCCCCCGAATATACGTTAATCTCACTTTTCATGCAATTTATTTCATTTTGCGGCAGCCATGCTGCAAAAATATTTACACAACAGCAAGAGCAACAGCAACGAGAAATATTCGTGTCGCAGGCGACGCTGCAAGAATTTCAATAAATGCCTTTGCCATTCATCATAATTTCGAAAATATATAAGGCACACGAAGGAGATGCCAGATTGAAAGCGAACTGTGTGCAGGGGGTTTTAATACTGTTGTTTGTTAAGCGCTTAAAGTTTCATAATTTTTATAAGCACCAAGCAAATAAAACGAGAATGTGGTCTGAGGCGTAAGCTGGAAAATTATATCGAATGATTAATTAATATTTGTCTGAGCTCTTATAAATTAACTTTATGTATTTATAGTTTGAAAACCACAATAAATCTATGAACAAGTGACTTTTGAATGTTCTGTCACATACTTTAAAACAATTTAAAGACATTTATCAAATAGTTTTCAGTTAATCAACAAATCGACTTTTCTATGTTTTCTACTGATAACACTGTATGTGTTATGTTGCGTAACAAAGCATAATTGATATAATTTAATTAAGACAAAAGACTTATCTAGATTTTGATAAACGCAGTCAATAAAAGAAGTTCTTCATTAAAATTTTCTCTTAAAGTAGAACTGCTTTATATTAACAAACAAATACAGGTAAATTTTTCAAGCTTTAAGTATTTGAAGCGTTTACTTTCCACACCCTTTTCGGTCTGATCGCAAGCACACATGCTTGACCTATAAAGACTCTTTGGTGATATAGGGCATAAAAATATTGTGGCACACTTTTCAGCGCATCCTTAAATGCAAATGACGGCAAAGCATAGCATCAAAGAGGGTGTGAGGAAAACAGAGAGGTCTTAAAAAGAAAGAGATAAAGCAACAGAGAGGGAGAGAGAGAGAGAGAGAGAGAGAGAGAGAGAGAGAGAGAGAGAGAGAAAGAACATGAAAGAGAGAGTGACTGGGGGTGGGGATGTGCGAGCGTTGCAAAATGAAAGTTGTTCAACGATGATTGGGTTATCATTTTGTTGTTATTTGCACGCCAACTTGCAGCCAAAGTCAATTTGCAGTCACTCGACTGCAGTTGCATGTCCTGCAGTGAGTACACTCAAGTGGGAGTGCACTTTTCCCGTTTTCAGCATCGTGCCAGCTTTCACGCATATGGTGAGCAAGCGTTAATTCATTTTCCGACCCACAAACAATACAATAATACACACGTATAACAAAGCAATGTGTGTGCTTACGTGTGTGTGTGTGTGTGTGTGTGTGTGTGTGTACTTGTGTCTGTGATAAACGGATCTACTTGAGGCGACTACGTGCCCACAACTCGTGTAAATCTATTGCGGTTTCAGGGAGGAGAGTATACTTCGAAAGCTTTCTTTCCCACCACCACCGACTCCCTTTCGTCCGCTTGCCTTCTGCATATGTCGGCGGCACGCGACATTTGTAAGTTGCAGTTGGTGGAGCTGCCTCAGCAAATCGGTTTTCGGGCGCAACGCGTCTGCTTGACACAAAGTCAGCTGAACAACGAAAATAAAAGAAAGACACAACACAAGTACACAGCAGTAAGAAGAAAGAACAATAAAAAACAGAAATAACAGAAAATAAAAAGCAAACTCTCTGGAATATTTTCCGCACTGATTAAAGCAAACGAAGAAAACTTTCGTTGGCATTTGCATTTGGGAATTTCATGCTGCTTTCTTGTTTTTTATTTTTCAAGTCTCCCTCCCTACTCTATAGTTTCCTTACTCTTGTTGAAAATCTTTTGCTTGCCATGCATATTTAATGAGTTTATCGCCGATGCATTTGTTGCAAGTTGTTTACTTTTGCCATGGAGGCGAATATGATTTGCAGCCTTATTTAGTTGATTTTTGCTGCTTTTGTTTCACAATTGTTGAGAAACATTTTTATGCGTTAATGTGCTTAGCAATTTGCCTTAAAAAAAGCGGGCTAATGTACTGACCGCTAAGCACTGATTGTTCGTCTAGACGAGGCTTAGAAGTTCTAAACTCTCCCACACACACATGCTCTATATGAATGCAGTCCGCATTACGAATACAATGTGCTTAAATCTCGCCACAAATAAAAATGCCATAAAAATCATTCATACGCATTGTTGCTGCTAACCTAATTTGATGTCTGTTTGCGCCCAAGCGTCGTCGCGACTTTCTATCGTTCTTTTGCAATAGTATAAGAGTCGGCTGATAGGAGAATAGTAGGAGAATAAAAAGCATCTATGGCAGCAAATAGCATTTGGTGCTGGCTTATCGAACCGGGCACAGGCTAATAAAATGTGCTAAATTATGACAGAGCTACAGATTGTGGTCGCTGGCGTCGGTCAGACAATCGCAGCCAAAGAAATTGGCTAGAAACATAGACATAGTTGGTTTTTTCTTTATCTCCGCCGGCAGCTGGAGAAGCCAGGAACTTGGCCACAAGAAATGAGGCCAAGTTGCTGGCGGCGTTTTGTTAAATTAAATCAGAGCGTTGTGTGCAAAAACTGCTTGAAATGAGGCACATAATCATGAACAAAATATCAACAACAGCTACAATAACTGAAAATGTTTGAGCCATAATAAAAATAAAGAAGAAACTGTTTTCCGTGGCATTGATACATATAAAGTACATAGCTCTAGTGCTTGAGTTTTAATTGAATTATTCAATTATACAAAATATAGGACAGATTTTTTTGTTGTGCCATATGTTACTATCTGAGTTATTAAGAAGACAATTTAATTGTGCAATTCAACTGACTCTGACAAATGCACAAAATCCAGTCCTAAAGCCTTAATTTTTGTCAAGCTTTAAAACTAAGTTTGTGAATAGTTGGACATGTCATCAAAAATGTTTCTCTCAAAGTGTTACACATCTCTGAATACAATAATAATACCCAAACGCAGGGGTATAGTATGAAAAGGCCAACTGAACTAACTGGCAAGCTTGGCTATAAAAGCGACGCCTGAAAGTCTGCAGCAGTTTTTCGCTTTTACCCCAATGTAGCGCACATTTTCGCATGCTTTAACTTTTGGCATGTCACAATCACACACACACAAGGAAATTCGGTTGTAGCTGTAATAGTAACTGTGACCCAGCGACTTTCTTTGTTTTGTGCTCTCCCTATATGTGTATGAGTGTGAGCGGCCAAAGTTCAATGTCTGTTTGGCAATTTGAGCCGCCCTGCTTAGAGTGTTGCCAGCCCAAAACAACAATGGAAACTGTCGGAAACAATACAATGGCTCAACTGATATGTAACGTTGCTGAAGGCGTGGGTCTTGTCCGACCAGTCCGCCCCAACAGTTTGCACATTTTTCAGTCGACATGCCCGAATATAAAATGCGACATGAACAACGCCCCATCCATCCACTACATATACACACACACACATACATATATCGAATCACTATCGACTTTTGACAACTTGTCTTTTGTGCATGCCATTTTTTCATTCTCCTCTTTCTTTTTTGGTTGCTTTGAAGTCGTTGCTGCTGCTGCTATTTTTTTTTCAAGGCAAGTTTGAGCGAAAGCTAGTACACTTGTCCAGCTAAAAGTTGATCCAAGGTCTTTGTGTGATTGCTAAATTTTCAAGTGGATTTGCTCTCTTGAGAATTATGAAAGCGCATTGAAAATGAAAGGGAGTCAGGGTGAGAAATTAAACCAGCAATTGACAGATCGGCAATTGCTTTAGCTGCAACTGATTGCCACTTGCACAGAGCTTGAAATTCAATCACTGCGCAATTAGCCGAACGGTAAGATGCCACAACAACAACAACAACAAAAGCAATAGCATGAACAACAACACCACCACTAGTAGGCTGGGGTGCTGGGTGCTATGTGAATGCGTGGTGCAACATGCGGTGCGGCACCATTGATGGCACTACATTTCAATCAAATAAGGCTGTCCAAATCAAGACACCGCGCGTACACCGAGCGAAAAGTGCGAGGTCGCCAATGTCGATTTCAAATAGGTTACAATTGATCTATTTATTGATTTGATTGTTAGATGAGAAATTAAAACAAATCATAAGCGGTAATTAGTTTCATGGTATGTTTGATTTGATTGGCATTTGTTTTGTGTGTAGAGCAAAATTAATCCTCAGCACAACTAGATTGGCGGTTCAACATGATGACGCTGTCAGTGACAAAAGCAACAATAAGCTTTGGAACACATATTATCGAGGGCTGCTTGAAGAGTTTATGTCTCGTAATTATACTTAAAAATAAAACATATATATTTATGGAGGAATCTATAAAAATAATTATACAATTTTCTATGTGCATAAAAAAGTTTTTAAAAAATATATAGTAATTTATCAATTGAAAACGGATGGTTGGATTCGTCTCATAAGGTTGTCAGTTGTTCCTATTTGTCCGGATATGGTATTTACGATAGAATAATGTATTAGGAAA
>JAWNNU010000938.1:0-35545 GCA_035044585.1 Scaptomyza polygonia | reverse complement strand
CAGCGAATTCCTCAGTCGGTTGAGTCCGACTGCAACTTTTTCGCTTGATTATTTTTTGTTTGTTGGTTTTTTGTTGTTGTTGTGCTTTTTCGTACTTGTCTGTCTGGTTTGATGCTGTGCAAGCGTGGCGTATACGTGCAACGTAAATGTTTATAATATGCTAATAAACTTATGGCAATTCATTAAATACATTATCATAAAAAGCAAAGCGTATTAGGCAAACACGCACAAACCATAAAACAACCTTGCTGAACATTCCACACAAACACACACACTCACAAACGCACACAGATATATAATTTCATTAGTACTTTGGAGTTTAAAGCAAGGAAATAAAAGTTGCCCGGCAAATACTTTTTTTGTTTTTTGAAGAGGGAAAAAAAATAATGCCAAGAACAGACAATTCACAAAACCGAGAAACGTGCGGGGATTTTAATCTGGTTTAACGCTGTTAACAGAATGCAAACAAGAGGCGAAAGCAAAATAATATAAAGTAGTGCGAGTATAAGGACAATAAGGTAGAAGTTGTAAAGAGTGTTCGCAAGTTGTAAATATTATTGTATTTATATACTGTACATAAACCGCTTGAATAAATTTTCTCAACTAAAACGAACGTTGAGATCTTAGCAAGAATTGTTTTGCATGCGAGTTTTCTTCTTCTTCAGTCCACTTCATCTACATAATATTTTATTTCTTTCTTTCTATTTAAAGTTTTCCATTATTCGCCAGTGCTTCTTTTGCATAGTTTATTCCTCAAGAACTTTACAGAGCATTATGCAAATAATAAGCTCGAGCCCCTAACATAAACCTAACAACATCAAACAATAACAACTGGCAGCTATAACAAAGGTAAAATCCTCTCAGCACAAGTTTTACGCCGCATTTACACTGGCAAACAAATAAAAATAACAAGGTGTGTGTGGGAAGGATCTGTTACCCTTTTTCCATTCTTTCTCAAGAGCACTTTCACAATTGTCACTGTCATTGCTTTTTTTATGGCACACATACACACACACGCACTCACACAGCTACAATATATAAGAAAAGGATATATTCGGCTGCTTAACTTGACTAAGCTGACGGTTTTAAATGCAATTAGTATGCATGTTTGCATTTCGTTAGCTCTGCTGCGAAACAGAAACATTGTGAACTTTTCATTATAAATCACACGGTTTCGCGCGCCAGCCACGCCCTATGCCTTCGCTTCAAAACGATTGCTGCAAAAATTCATTTAAATAAATTTTTAATTAAACCTTGTTAGCAAAAGCAGCAGCAGCAGCAGCAGCAGCAACGGCAATATAGTACAATATAAAAATTCTTTAAAACAAGGAGCGGAAGCAGGCGTGGCATTGGAAGTGACATGTGCGTTGCGGTTGATGTTGCTGTTGCTGTTGCTGCTGCTTCTTCAGCTGCTTACTTTGACTGATTAAGACTTATGGGAGTCGCGGTTATTGCTGCGGTTGCCAAGGTGCACAACGACACAGCAGAGTCCTGAAGGAGCAAAGTTGAGGAGTTGGGAGAGAAAAGAGCCAAAAGACGTTGCCGCCGCATTTGTGGCAAATTTGTTTCAAGTGCTTCTTCTCCTCTTATTAACCTGCCTGCCTGCCGCCTTAATACTCTCATCCACAATTCCACTCTCATCTCTAAGAACTGCCAATGACAACAGTTGCCCATCCCTTCCACCCAACCCCTGTTACTGTCACTGCCACTTAGCGACCGTTGTTCCGACATTGACAAATTCTTAATAATTTAATTTTGTCCTTATTTGCACTCGATTATTTATAGTAAGTGGCTAATTCGTTTTAATTAAACCTACAAATGCCCTACTCAAGAATTATGACTGCCAAATGCTTTTGTACTCTCTCTTAAGTGCTTAGTTATTACAGAAAAAAAAAAAAAAAAAACAATCAACAACCAATTGAACATGTCAGGTAATAAAACGCTACCTCACCACAGCACAATGGTAACAATCTTGAGTGACAGAAATTTACTGATCCACTTAAAAGTTCTCCACTTAGAATATCTGTTAAAAGAGCTTTTGGCAGACAGCAAATAACAAAAACCTATTCTAAGTACACGTGGGTAATAAAGACTAAAATAAGATAAACAATTTAACGCTTAAAAATAGGGAATGATTATATTATGACTTTAAGACTTTTAAATACAATGCACAAGTCAAGGAAATATTTGGAAATCTTAATACTCATCCATAACAAACAAGTTTTTTTAGGCATAAACTGCATCGGCTCTTATTTAAATACTTTAAGTGGTATTTTTAAGAAAATTCAATGTGTTAGCTCAAAGGTAAAGTACTGCGCGCAGTCGTTGTATTTTAGCCCGTACAGAGTTTTACTTTATGTTTTTTTTCTGCTGTTGTTTGCTGCAATTTGTATAAATTTTGTTGCCTTTTGCCAGTTTTTCTGCTGTTTTTACTATTTACTTTGCGAAGCATTAATAAATCCGGTTTATTAATGCGCTCTCGTATTTCTTTACTTGATTATACATGTAATTTGCACCCTGTCAGGCTACACTCTTTCTTTCTTTCTTCCTTTGTTTTTTTTTGTCTGTCCGAACATCTCTGGACGATTTCTTTGTGCTGTAGTTGTTGTTGTCTTTGAGTTACGTTTCATGATTTGTACATTGTGTCTTGTTTGTTTTGTATCTTGTCCTCCTCCTGAGCCAACATTCACTGTAAGCATTAACTCATTTTCGAGTTGTGCTTGGTGTTTCGACCAAGTGGACAACAACGGGCTGCATCATCATCATTAACATCAATACCACCAACAACAATAACTTGATCATCATCATCGTTATCGTCAACATAAATTAACGACTGTCTCAATTAATGAATGGGCCGACATTAACAAACAAGCCCACAAGCATTGGACAATTTTTCTTGCATATTTCCGCACGACAATGGCAAAAACTATGCAACATAAGAAAAGATATAAGCAAAATATATATTAATATTGATTGATAAAGTTCTTCTTTATTTATTTAAAGAAACCTTTCAACAACCGTAGTTGCTCTAAAAAATGTATTTAATAGTTTAGGCAACGTTTGCAGTACTAAATTTTAAGTTTCGAAGCCAAAAAACACAAATACACCATGAAAACAAGGGAAATAGTCTAAATGTATTTAGCCACAGCAAGTTTGCCACAGAAATTCCTTCCGTTTGCCATAAAACTGCAGTTAAAATGGCCAAAGCCAAAATCCCACAGAAAACTTCAGACACACAGATAGAGAGAGAGAGAGAACGAAAGGAATATGAAACAGAAAGAAAGACAAGTAAATCATGCCACAAAGGAAATGTGTTTATATAATATTCTATATAAATTGTTTATGCATAATGGGATAACGGGAACATTCGGGAGCGATAAGGGCCATGGCTTAAGATACTATTATGCGACTATATTTTTGCATTAGTCATAAAGCACACAGCTGCAACAACAGGCAAAAAAAAGGAGAGTGCCGCGACTTTCTTTGGCAACGCCTTAAAGTATGCAGCACTTAAATGCAAATGCAGACAGAAGCAGGTTAAAAGAAAAGGGTGTGCGGTGTGGTTAGGGTTTCTGTAAAGCACCCAAATGTGCCTAAATGCATTTGGCTTGGCAAGCTAGCAGGCACCAAGTAAAGCCAGCAGCAGCGGCTACCACGAAATACACTTTATGTAAAAACAAAGTAATTAGTTTTGATGTTGTTCCACTCCGCCCATTCCCCTCTTGTTGCAGTTGCATCTGCTCATATTTCGTTTTGCCTACGTCCTAAACTTTTTTTTTACTATGCTATTGCATGCCACATTTTACACGCTTAAGTATTTCTAGGTCTTCCCGAAAGGGAAAGGTTTTTAATGATATTTTACCGCTTCTGTTTTCACTGTGTTTTGTTGCTAAATGTTTATTTGCATGCAAAGTGCAAAATTGTAATAAAGCGGATCAAGCACAAAAACACAGTAACAGATATATGTATATATATTTATGAAACAAAAGCGGAAGCACAAAAGCATTTGCAACAAGACCTTAATCGCCAGCACCTCATTCGTTCTCTTTCTGTATGCTTTGCTCTATCTCCCTTGAACTTATGTCAATTTGCATAAATGAGTTCATAAAAGTGACAAATGGCAAATTACAAATGGCCAAATGAAATCCACAGGACATTTAACTTGCTAATGAGTTATTCGATAGCAGCGTAAAAACATCGAATTACCAAATGCGAAAATAAAACATGTATCATGACATCCATTGTGATTATTTGATTAGATGCCAATAAATGACAGGACACATATACAAGTTTTTTTCCTGCTCGATATACCCTCAATAAATATTAGAAATAAATATGGAGCCATCTGTTCTGAAAAGCTAGTTTTAGAAACACACTGCATGACATATGAAAATATTTGTAATTAAAGTTGAAAAACTTTAAAAATATTTTAATCAGTTTTTAAAATAAATATACGTATATAATATTTTTTATTATTGATTTTCAATAAACCAATGCAATCAAATAAAATATAAATTTATTGTTTATATTAACACATATCCTTTTACATTCTGTTAATATATAAACATAAAGTTTGGCCCTAATCTCACATAAATAAACCCAATGGACATTAATCTTGATAAGCCCAACTGAGCTTAACACCCTTTTTTCTTATATCTAATGCACTGGTTATAAAAAACACAAACATTGTCACTTCACATTTCCGGTTCCGTGTGTGTTTGGTCTCATAGATAAACCGGATGCTTTGGCTGCAGGCGACGGTCCTTGCGATGCGAATATTTTACACACCCATTAATGGCAAGTGGTCGCAAATGCGACTCCCACGCCAACACGCATAGCAGAGTGAAGGGGTGGGAGCGAGAACCGTCATTGTCTTTGGGGCATTAAACAGTGCTTTTATGGCGCATCCTTTGTGACAAGGATGCCAATGGCGACGCATGATTTCGACAACACTGATGCCCTTTTTCAGTAGCTTTTGCTGCCGCAGTCATTAAATTGTGAATGCGTTTGTCTGGCCCACAATTAGAAAAAAAGTAGGGAATTGAGGGTGCATGTGCTTCCTAATTGACAGGCGGTGCCACAATAGACGTAGCAGCAGCAGCAGCATCGGCATCAACTGCGCTTGGTAGGCGTGGCAGCGCGTTGCGCGAACGCCTTAATTAGGTTATAAAAGTTTTATTATGTCGACGGCAATCAGCGCAAATCATTCGGAATTTATGCCAACTGCGATGTGTAAGCGAACCCTAAAAATAATAAATACACACACACACACACACATACAAACATACTGACACAAATACAATTTATGTGGTCAGCCAACTAAGACTCGACTCGAGAGACGTAACTTATTCCTGCTTGTTCTGGGGTTCTCTCTGTGCATTAATGAAATATTAAGTTCCTGTAACATTCATGCTGAGCTCTCGTAATGGCACCAATGTGGCTTAAGCACAGCCTCTTACTCTGCCTGAACACTAAAAAAAAACAAGTATAAATACTTAAATGTTTACAATAATGATGCTATTAAACATGACGGAGTGGAGTATAGAAAACATTAGCTAAATGAAAAAATAGCATACAAAAAATAAATAAAATGAAAGCAAAACGATGAAGCTCAAGCATAGTTGATTAACAAAAACAAAACCGCAAGCAAATAAGCTGAACTAGCAATTTTACCTTTACCGCGTTATTCTAACAAGAGGAGTTTTTCCCAAATAGATTAATTTCCAAACTATAAACCAATTTCGGCCAATGTTGTTTAGATTTCCATAAAATTTGTGTACAGTTTTTAACGAAAAGATGTTAAAGTTTTATGAACAGTTTGTAATGCTTAAGTTATTAAGCTAAAACTTTTATGAGATTTATTTCCACGCTGGTTTAAGACTTAAAATCAACTTGATGTATTTTCTTAGTGTACATTTATAATATTTAAGCAGATAATAGGCAACGTTAACGCTTTTCGTCAACTCTGCACTGCTGCGGCTACTACTACTGCGAAACTTGTGTCCAGGCTGCTGCATATTAAAGCATTATTTGTGTAGGACGCTTGAGGGATTTGTGCGCTGCCGAATTGAGTGATGAGCTGAGAGAGCTTGTACAAAATTACCCAGACCACAAAATGCGTTTTATTAAAGTTTACTCAGTTTGCATTTTGAGCACAACTCACAACTGTGTGCTTTTGGGCCTGACCAGCAGCTCATCAGAGCATAAAATCGATTTCGACTGCCTCAGTTCTTGGCACTAAATTCAAGTCTCTCTATGTGGGAATATTCCATGTATGTCACACATATGTATGTTCAATGTATATACATTTATATGTAGCTATGTATGTATGTGTTTAGATATATGGTTGGACAAATTTGATAGGCAGACAAATGCCGTGGGCATAAATTGGATGTTCGCCAAACTCATCAAAATGCTAAACAAAATGCGCAAAAGTAATTTGTATCTACATATAGTAATTTATTTTTCTATTATTGACCCAAGATGCTGATGTTGTGCTTAGTACTAGACAACAACAACAACAATTAGCAGTCGATATTTATTGTTTAAATACTAAATGCCTAACTTTATGTAAGGCAGAACATTTTACAGTAATACTTGTGAAATATTAAAAAACTTTATAATCAAAGTCGCTTTTCATGTGGCAAGTAATGCGATTTTTGTGGCTGCCGCCAATTGTTAACAGAGTGCGACAGCAATAACAAATAACAAAAATTACAACCAAACCCAACAATAACGATAAAAACGAGCAGGCAACAGCCGCCGCAGCACTTGGCATACATAATTAAGTAAACTATTCAAATAATTCGCATACAATATGTGGTCACAGATTAGTTAGCGTTGATTGTTGTTTGTGTGCGTGTGTTTGAAAATAATATTTGGCCCTCGCTGTTTATTGCTGTTATTGTTGTCAGCTTTACATGAATAAATCTGTCATAGCGCATACGCCGCGTTGTCACGCTCGATTTTCGGTTGAGTGCCGAATGGAGTTTGCATATCGCGGTTTTTGACAGCCACCAGTTTGTTGCTGACAAAAATGCTGCAGTTGAAATAAATTGCAGCGCATTCGCATTTGATTAATATCTGTTTACAAGGATTATACAGATATATGTACATATATCGTAGAAATATATGTACATTTAATTAAATAAATTGTCACTGCGACAGTTGGGGCCTTTTTAATCCATCAAAGCAGCTAATTACATTATCTGACCCCAAGCGCGTATCAATCAATAGAGGTCAAACTGGGTGGCGGCGGTAGACCTTAATTAGCGTCAAGGTTATTGCTTGCAAAAGTCAATTTGGTAATTGAAAGCAGCTTTGTCAAGACTTGTCTGCTTTTGTGTCTTGAGTCTTAGCTCTTTCAATTCGAAATCCTCTTTCGTTTACCACTTTGCTACATGCGCACATCAAATACAAAAAAAAAAAAACCATTGTAAAAACAAAAAAAAAACCATTGTAAAAACTTTATCGATAATTATACGTACTTTATTAATAATGCAGCAGCACTCAATTAAAGTTTGTTATAAAATATGCATTGCTAATAATTGAGCTAATTTTATGTACATACATATATGCATAATTTATGACAAACATGCAACACTTCTAATTGATTGCTTCACAATTAGTAACATTTAGAGTAATTCATTAGCGGACATGGCTATCAAATACAATGTATGATTGAATTATATGCATTTGCAAGCCGCAAAAAATATACGAATTACACTAATAATCAAAAATAACATTTATTTTACGCTGCATTTAATTATATTATAAGCTTAAATATTGGTAGAATATTTTAGAAATGCTTTTAAGCAGTAATAATTGGTATTTATCTTTAATCAGGTACAAGCCTCGATTAAGGGCTCTTAAAGTCTGAACGATATTTGCGTGCCAGTCAAGTCAAAGGACGTCGCATATTGTTCCAATATGCAGAGCTCAAGCCTATGCACTCAGTTTCTAGGCATTAGAACAGATGAATAGGCAAGTTGCCCTATTCAACCTTATTCAGCTTTCAGTAGGCCCACCAACTTCACCACTCAATTCATCTATACCTAACAATATTCGATTGCATGGTAGGGCTCTTTTCCAATCAGTAACTAAGGCAACACATTGGTGCTTTGGGTGAGTCTAACTAATATGCTTACCGACTTACACACCCATTGCAGATTTTGAAAATGGCGCTAATATTGGCATGTGGAGTGCTTGTCACTGACAGTTCAACATAATATGACCTAATTATTTTATGCCCTTTTAATGGAACTTATATGAGGCTTACTTTAATACTGATACTTGAATTACCTGTTTAGCGAACTAATACTTAAAATTGATTTCATCACATCTATATATGCATATCGTTTACATTGTTATACGTATACTTGATATTCATAACTAAACACTTTTTGAATTAAATTGTTACATTTTCATTTTGAATATTAAATGCTGTTATATGGCTGTTAGCTTGTTTCTTTTGGCCGAAAAACAGACTTTTCATTTGTCCGCTTAAAGTTTAAGCAATGAAATTGATGCGCGTTTTGAAGTAGGAAGGTCTTTGGTTCTTCCTGAGTCTATCTGGTTGCCTGTCAGACATGTGCTCCAGCAGCAGCAGCAGCTTGTTTGTAGTGAGGGGGTGTACAGAGACGTGTTTGAAAGTCACGCAGGGTTTGTTTGACAGCTACTTGAAAGTTTGCCGCCCCAAACGGGCAAACAGCGATCAAAGTTGAGAAGAGTACATAGTCAGGTATTGTCAGTTATACCGCCCCACTTACCATTACCCTTTTTCATTATCGCACTACTAGCACCTTTTGGAGAGTGGCACCAGCCATGCCTTTTTAGTTGTGGTCCCTTTCTTCAGCAGTAGTAGTAAAATTAGTGGCTTAACAAAAGGCAAAATGTGCTCAAATGGGTTACAGTTGGCTGTTGCTTCGCTTTTTGGCTGCGCATTAAGCTTTAAGATGGCAGCATAATGCCGTCTTGTACATTTAGGGCATGTACTTGTATTTGTTTTGGCCGTTATTTAAGCTAATTCCCAGTGTGGAGTTTCAAAGGCATATTAGTGCGGATGCGTGGTAATGATGTGGAAAATTATGCAGAGTGTGCGCCCGTCCAATTCAGTTCACCGACCCCCCCATCCAATGCAAATTATGATTGTGTTGATTATGACGCATTAAAGCTAAACGATGTCGCTGCTATAACTGTATAGCAGTAGCATTCAGTCTATAGCGTCTATGAGACTTTTGTTTTTGCGTAGCAAACCAGAAATTTGCATATTTCTATTGGAGACACGTCATCAGCACAGGACTTAAAGTTGGCCTGGCGAGAGGTGTTGTCTGTGGGCCGAGTTTGAGTGGATTGAGATGGTTGGCTTTGGAGCATACATAAAATTACAAAGCGTTCTGAATGGCATACTTCCGGGCAGTTTTATGAGTGCGACGACGAGATGCTAACAAAAATAAAAATGAAAGCGAGAGTAAAAAAACGAGCCAACAGCAGTCCAAAGTAAAGACATTAATGCGAGGCGCAGCTAAGTAACCCAAAAAATAAAGTCGAGAGATGTCCAACAACAACAAAATAAAGCAGAAAAGCAGCAGTTACAGGACCCTCAAAGACAAAAAAGTGTAACTATTTAATGAACAAACTACAGACTGCGGAATACTCTATTGCGTTTTATTTTAATGTCAAAGAATTTGTTTCCGGAAAAAGAATAGATTGAAAAGATACCACAAGTAAAAAAAAAAAAGTTTTAAAACCGGATGTAAAAGTTAGGATGGCAAAGATTTAAAATTTAAATCTGTATTTAACTTTTGAGCAAAATATTCAATTAACTCAAAAATCACTTACTCGTGCTTTTTTTTTTTGCTTAAAAGAGTATTTAAATCAGCACAACCAAAAAACTGTTACCATTTTTGTGATGGGTGTGAAGTGCTGGATACAAATGAAAAACCTACTTCGTTTGGCCTACAACAAATGCCATAATTTGCATGCATTGTCAGGCGCAGGTCGCACGTCGTTGTCCGGCAACAGAAACAGTAGCAGGAGCGTAACCGGCAACAGAGACTGGGGCTTCAATGGGAAAAAATGGTCGACTATGTGGCGCCAAATTGGCACAATACATGAGCATCAGCCAGTAGTTGCGTAGGTGTTGAATTTTGTGACCGGACTATGAATAAGCTAAATGAACGAACTCACAGACTGGAAATATTCTGTTTCGTATATATGTATACGTATTTTTTTTTCGGCCGGTTGCCAAACACATTTATTTCGCCAACTTCCATAGTGATGTTTGTCGAGTTCATTGTGTTGACTAGTATGCGTGTCTGTGTGTGTGTGTGTCAGTGTGTGGTTGTGTGAGTCAGTGAATAACAACGCCACTCAATGCAAATTAGTGCTGGATATGGACATAGAGATTGGTCTTGTGGGTCGTCGGGACTAGAGATGGGCGCCTCATTTCTGAACATGAAGTCTTTCGGCCATTTCCGGGCCGTTCCATTTTGCTTACGACTAGGCCCGCACGAAGCAAGCATAAAACTCCCATGGTGAACTGTTGCGCGCCTTGTTGACTTTGAAGCTGGGGTGGCCTTTAGCCTCAAGCAGGACCTATTAATTCAAGAGAGTTTTTTTTAAGTAGACGCTCCTAAAGTGCCACCTCATGCTGTGCTATTAAAGCCACAAAATGACACACACAACCACACATTCTGCTGAAAGCCAAATCAATTTCATTTATTTGTGCGAACGCGCTCTTGACGCTTTCATTAAAAATGGAAAATTATGACCGGCATATCAGCATTAAAAACGCTGCCCAACAAGCAATCAAATTCATAATCATAAAAAAGCGCAGCCCCCCCCCCCGAATATACGTTAATCTCACTTTTCATGCAATTTATTTCATTTTGCGGCAGCCATGCTGCAAAAATATTTACACAACAGCAAGAGCAACAGCAACGAGAAATATTCGTGTCGCAGGCGACGCTGCAAGAATTTCAATAAATGCCTTTGCCATTCATCATAATTTCGAAAATATATAAGGCACACGAAGGAGATGCCAGATTGAAAGGGAACTGTGTGCAGGGGGTTTTAATACTGTTGTTTGTTAAGCGCTTAAAGTTTCATAATTTTTATAAGCACCAAGCAAATAAAACGAGAATGTGGTCTGAGGCGTAAGCTGGAAAATTATATCGAATGATTAATTAATATTTGTCTGAGCTCTTATAAATTAACTTTATGTATTTATAGTTTGAAAACCACAATAAATCTATGAACAAGTGACTTTTGAATGTTCTGTCACATACTTTAAAACAATTTAAAGACATTTATCAAATAGTTTTCAGTTAATCAACAAATCGACTTTTCTATGTTTACTACTGATAACACTTTATGTGTTAAAGCATAATTGATATAATTTAATTAAGACAAAAGACTTATCTAGATTTTGATAAACGCAGTCAATAAAAGAAGTTCTTCATTAAAATTGTCTCTTAAAGTAGAACAGATTTATATTAAGAAACAAATACAGGTAAATTTTTCAAGCTTTAAGTATTTGAAGCGTTTACTTTACACCCTTTTCGGTCTGATCGCAAGCACACATGCTTGACCTATAAAAACTCTTTGGTGATATAGGGCATAAAAATATTGTGGTACACTTTTCAGCGCATCCTTAAATGCAAAAGATGGTAAAGCATAGCATCAAAGGGGGTGTGAGGAAAACAGAGAAGTCATAAAGAGAAAGGGATTAAGCAAGAGAGAGTGAGAGAGAGAGAAAGAAAGAAAGAGAAAGAGAGAGAGTGAATGGGGGTGGGGGTGGGCGAGCGTTGCAAAATGAAATTGTTCAACGATGATTGGGTTATCATTTTGTTGTTATTTGCACGCCAACTTGCAGCCAAAGTCAATTTGCAGTCACTCGACTGCAGTTGCATGTCCTGCAGTGAGCACACTCAAGTGGGAGTGCACTTTTCCCGTTTTCAGCATCGTGCCAGCTTTCACGCATATGTTGAGCAAGCGTTAATTCATTTTCCGACCCACAAACAATACAATAATACACACGTATAACAAAACAATGCGTGTGCTTACGTGTGTGTGTGTGTGTATATTGTGTCTGTGATAAACGGATCTACTTGAGGCGACTACGTGCCCACAACTCGCGTAAATCTATTGCGGTTTCAGGGAGGAGAGTATACTTCGAAAGCTTTCTTTCCCACCACCACCATCTCCCTTTCGTCCGCTTGCCTTCTGCATATGTCGGCGGCACGCGACATTTGTAAGTTGCAGTTGGTGGAGCTGCCTCAGCAAATCGGTTTTCGGGCGCAACGCGTCTGCTTGACACAAAGTCAGCTGAACAACGAAAATAAAAGAAAGACACAACACAAGTACACAGCAGTAAGAAGAAAGAACAATAAAAAACAGAGCAGCAGAAAATAAGAAGCAAACTCTCTGGAATATTTTCCGCACTGATTAAAGCAAACGAAGAAAACTTTCGTTGGCATTTGCATTTGGGAATTTCATGCTGCTTTCTTGTTTTTTATTTTTCAAGTCTCCCTCCCTACTCTATAGTTTCCTTACTCTTGTTGAAAATCTTTTGCTTGCCATGCATATTTAATGAGTTTATCGCCGTTGCATTTGTTGCAACTTGTTTACTTGTGCCATGGAGGCGAATATGATTTGCAGCCTTATTTAGTTGATTTTTGCTGCTTTTGTTTCACAATTGTTGCGAAACATTTTTATGCGTTAATGTGCTTAGCAATTTGCCTTAAAAAAGTGGGCTAATGTACTGACCGCTAAGCACTGATTGTTCGTCTAGACGAGGCTTAGAAGTTCTAAACTCTCCCACACACACACATGCTCTATATTAATGCAGTCCGCATTACGAATACAATGTGCTTAAATCTCGCCACAAATAAAAATGCCATAAAAATCATTCATACGCATTGTTGCTGCTAACCTAATTTGATGTCTGTTTGCGCCCAAGCGTCGTCGCGACTTTCTATCGTTCTTTTGCAATAGTAGAAGGCGGCTGATAGGAGAATAGTAGGAGAATAAAAAGCATCTATGGCAGCAAATAGCATTTGGTGCTGGCTTATCGAACCGGGCACAGGCTAATAAAATGTGCTAAATTATGACAGAGCTACAGATTGTGGTCGCTGGCGTCGGTCAGACAATCGCAGCCAAAGAAATTGGCTAGAAACATAGACATAGTTGGTTTTTTCTTTATCTCCGCCGGCAGCTGGAGAAGCCAGGAACTTGGCCACAAGAAATGAGGCCAAGTTGCTGGCGGCGTTTTGTTAAATTAAATCAGAGCGTTGTGTGCAAAAACTGCTTGAAATGAGGCACATAATCATGAACAAAATATCAACAACAGCTACAATAACTGAAAATGTTTGAGCCATAATAAAAATAAAGAAGAAACTGTTTTCCGTGGCATTGATACATATAACGTACATAGCTCTAGTGCTTGAGCTTTAATTAAATTATTCAATTATACAAAATATAGGACAGATTTTTTTGTTGTTGTGGCATATGTTACTATCTGAGTTATTAAGAAGACAATTTAATTGTGCAATTCAACTGACTCTTGCAAATGCACAAAATCCAGTCCTAAAGCCTTAATTTTTGCCAAGCTTTAAAACAAAGTTTGTGAATAGTTGGACATGTCATCAAAAATGTTTCTCTCAAAGTGTTACACATCTCTGCATACAATAATAATACCCAAACGCAAGGGTATAGTATGAAAAGGCCAACTGAACTAACTGGCAAGCTTGGCTATAAAAGCGACGCCTGAAAGTCTGCAGCAGTTTTTCGCTTTTACCCCAATGTAGCGAACATTGTCGCATGCTTTAACTTTTGGCATGTCACAATCACACACACACACACACACACAAGGAAATTCGGTTTTAGCTGTTATAGTAACTGTGACCCAGCGACTTTCTTTGTTTTGTGCTCTCCCTATATATGTGTATGAGTGTGAGCGGCCAAAGTTCAATGTCTGTTTGGCAATTTGAGCCGCCCTGCTTAGAGTGTTGCCAGCCCAAAACAACAATGGCAACTGTCGGAAACAATACCATGGCTCAACTGATATGTAACGTTGCTGAAGGCGTGGGTCTTGTCCGACCAGTCCGCCCCAACAGTTTGCACATTTTTCAGTCGACATGCCCGAATATAAAATGCGACATGAACAACGCCCCATCCATCCACTACATATACACACACATACATATATTGAATCTCTATCGACTTTTGACAACTTGTCTTTTGTGCATGTCATTTTTTCATTCTCCTCTTTCTCTTTTGGTTGCTTTGAAGTCGTTGCTGCTGCTGCTGTTTTTTTTTTCAAGGCAAGTTTGAGTGAAAGCTAGTACACTTGTCCAGCTAAAAGTTGATCCAAGGTCTTTGTGTGATTGCTAAATTTTCAAGTGGATTTGCTCTCTTGAGAATTATAAAAGCGCATTGAAAATGAAAGGGAGTCAGGGCGAGAAATTAAACCAGCAATTGACAGATCGGCAATTGCTTTAGCTGCAACTGATTGCCACTTGCACAGAGCTTGAAATTCAATCACTGCGCAATTAGCCGTACGGTAAGATGCCACAACAACAACAACAAAAGCAATAGCAAGAACAACAACACCACTTGTAGGCTGGGGTGCTGGGTGCTGTGTGAATGCGTGGTGCAACATGCGGTGCGGCACCATTGATGGCACTACATTTCAACCAAATTAGGCTGTCCAATTCAAGACACCGCGCGTACACCGAGCGAAAAGTGCGAGGTCGCCAATGTCAATTTCAAATAGGTTACAATTGATCTATTTATTGATTTGATTGTTAGATAAGAAATTTAAACAAATCATAAGCGGTAATTAGTTTCATGGTATGTTTGATTTAATTGGCAATTGTTTTGTGTGTAGCGCAAAATTAATCCTCAGCACAACTAGATTGGCGGTTCAACATGATGACGCTGTCAGTGGCAAAAGCAACAATAAGCTTTGGAACACATATTATCGAGGGCTGCTTCAAGAGTTTATGTCTCGTAAATATACTTAAAAATAAAACATATATATTTATGGAGGAATCTATAAAAATAGTTATACAATTATCTATGTGCATAAAAAATGTTTTTAAAAAATATATAGTAATTCATCAATTGAAAACGGATGGTTGGATTCGGCTCATATGGTTGTCAGTTGTTCGTAATTGCCCGGATATGGTATTTACGATAGAATTATGTATTAGGAAAATTCCTGGGAAAAAGTAAAAATAATTTTATTTTGCACATTCAAACAAGAGGTAAATTTAAACGTTAGCAAACAGGTGGTCGGTCCCCTAGGGTTATAAACATTATTTTGACTAAGCCTTTGTATAAAAATAATACTTATTCTCAGAATTTGGAACTTATTAAACAGATGATCTTTATATTTTCCCCGACATAAATTAAATTCCTTCGTCAATTTAGTGAAAATTGGATGAACAAGTTTTCGTATAACTTCCCATTCTATGCAAAACTCATTTCACAATTTTAACTTTGATTTATTTCAAACGCACACAGTTTCACAATACAATCTCACACTGTGTGGTTTGCTTATAAATTTCACCAATTTATGATATGCGCATTGTGAACTGTCAAAAGAATATGGCACGGAACATGTGCAAAACCACATTCAAAATATCTCTGGCTGTGATTTCTATTTGACATTAACCAAGCGACTCTCGGTCTCTGATTTCGGCTTCAGCTCGTTATGCATACGCCATGTGGTTCAATTATTGCGGCCCCGCTCGCAGGCTTGTCCGGGCATAATTTATGGCTTGGCAAACGTCTACGCCGTAAATTAATTGTCGCGCCTAAGTGCGTCGAGCAACAGCAACAGAAGGAAGTTTCAAGTCGTGAGTTTTAGGGGACAAAGCATCGACAAAATGGAGCCAATCGGAATAGAAAATTGCCTGCTCAGGCTTATTGACTTGGATTGTTGAGCAGTGCTAAAAAGGTATCGGGGATGAGATGAACAATTGTGAAATATATGTGTTTGTACGTGCAGTCAATTGGCAACAATTTGTCTGTAATAAGTGTTATGTATTTGCAACAAATTACACATACGCAATGTGTGCAATCAATTAAATGCAATTATTTGGAAGTGTTTTCTGCGTTCAGCTGGCTAACCACAAAAAACCAGAAACTTATCATGAATAATCTGCCAGCTCATAAAACAGCGTAAATGGAGCGAGAAGCGATTTGATTAAAGAGTTGCATATATAATCTTATGAGCTCAAACGTTGAGTGTTTGTCGAAATTGGACTTTTGGCCAAAAAGTGCGTGAAAAGGGCAAAATCGGAATATTCAAACTCAGCCAAAGAGGATTTTCAAGCATCGATTTGTGTGTGCAGTAAACGGAAGCACTTTTGTGTGTCAAATCATTGAGGATACACAAGTGCACCAACACACACTCATACATACCTACAATCGTTGCGATTTGGGGTTAGTTGTCATCATGTTGGAAAAATGCTGCGCTAAGCAAGAAATTTTTCACGTAAAGCTGCAAACGCCAGCACTTTTGCCATTGTAGTGGTGTGAAATTACAAGCGTGTGTGTGTGTGTGGCATTGTCAACACACGTGGCGTGTTGGTCCAACAATTTATTATGGACTGAGCATTAAATAACACCTTTGGGTATTTGATATTGAAAATACATGTTAACGCTGACTGAATGTGTCGTTGTGTTGTCATTCCGTAATCTGCTTTAATATTGAAATATTTTAAGGCTACAGGAAACATTAAAAAGATAGATGGAAAGTGCAGAACAGCAAAGAAATTAAAGCGATTATTGCGGATTTTTGGTATGTTCAATTCTGATTGGTAGATTTTGTTTTTTTAAACGATCTTGTATATCTTGACTTAAAATTTACGAGCCATATCCGTCAGTTGTCGCTTTGGGCGCCATTCAGCAAGCGTTTATCTGATTTCGTTTCCGTTCAGCATTTTTTTTTGTCGGCTCTTCAGCTGCTTGTTTTTTAACTTTCATTGCTCAACTTTCCCTCCTCCTGCTTGCCCGATAACCATGCCCGCGTCGTCATCGTTGATATGTGATGCGCATGCAAATGTGGCAGCAGGCTCGTGCCACAGTTGCGAACGCGATGCCTCGCATGCGAATATGTGTGTGTGTGTGTGTTTTTGTGGCACACATATATTATGCGACTGTCAACCACTGCGAGACGAGAGGCTGAGATTTAAATGAGAGTACGCCTGTCATCGCCTCAAACATTTTTTAATATATACACTCTTTGCCGGGATCATTATAAATGTTTGACTTAAGTTGAAACGCAGAGGAAATATATCCAGAACATAATTTATTCACAAAGTTTTCATACTAAAATGAAGAACAAATGTTATTTTCATATTATATACAAGCATTAGCTATAAATTTTAATAAACTTGATTTGAATTCCATGTCTTTTAACTTTTCTACAATCATATGTAAAGTAAGGGTATTTCAATTCCATCAAAACCAAGTTACTTCATTTTATTTGTTAAATGCCCAGAAAAATGCTACAAAATTGTGTGATTCTTTTGAATATGAAATTTTTTGGTCACAGTTTCTTATATGTATGTATTTAAGCATTCATATATGACGGTGGCGTCCTTAAAAAATAAAAATTTCGCTGCTCGACACTAATAACATTTGCTCAATGGTAACTACATTCATACATACAATGGCCTCCCACCCAATATAATTTTCCATTGTGCTGACTGATGTCAGTATATAGTTTGAGACAGCGACAGCCATGGACATGGAGATAGAGAGAGAAACAGACATAAGGACCAAAGCCTGAGCCAGACATAGCGCCTCTGGGCATGCTATTAAAATGGCGACGCATCAAAAAAAGTTTTACATGCGACACACACACACACACATGTATAGTTTCACTGACACACACACACATACCAAAAAAGAAAGACAACATGTACTATATACACGTAAGTCCCTACACGCACTTGAACTTATTGAATGAATAAAGAGCAGCCACAACTTTAGCTACGAAAAGAAATAAATAGTTTCGGAAAATTTTCAACTATCTCCTTCTTACTCTCTCTCTATCTCTGACACACACACACACATATAGCCTGACTAATGCACATTTACTGTAAATTAAATGCAGCTCCTGCTATAATTTAGTCACCCTAAAATAGTTGCCTTGGCCGGGCCAACAACTAAGTGCTATGCAAGCACAATCGTTAAGTAAATCAGTTCTCTAACATATAGTTCTCTATATAGGTTAGTAGAAATTAATGCAAGCGTACGTTAAGAGTTATTTATGTGACCTGCTTGTTCAATGATTAACTGCTAATGTATCTATGTGTCACTGATTTTGATATATTATTTAGTGATTAGCATCAGGTAATTATATGGCAGCGAGCGGGAGAGCTGTCACTCATTGGATAATAAAAGTACACTAAACAAATAAACAAACAAACAAAGTGTATAAGAAAAAACGGAACTCAAATAATACACACAGCTAAGGAATTCAGTTTTACTCTTCAAACTAATAAAAACACCAAAAAGAGCATATGTAACAAATTAAGTAAATAACCTAAATAACAATGCAAACCACAACGACTACAATTTATATACCCTAATTTACATCAGTTAAACACCCAACAGCACAAGTAAATTGCCCTTAATCAGGACAGTCAGTTAGGTGTTTTTGGTAAATGCTGACACTGTTGTTTGAAAATAAAACGATAAGCAATAAATATTTGGAACAAGCTGTCAGTTGCGCAGCGCCAATTAGTCTGAAATGGAAATGGACTCTAAAGAAAATATAGTTGAGCTCGACACTTAACCTTCGATACCAAAATTCAAATGGATGTCGACCTGTTTAGTTTTGAATGATTTCAGATAAGTCTCAGACATTGAATAACAGAAAACATGCTTCGAATAATAGACAATTTTGCCAGTTTCATAACATTTAAACTTTCTTTAGCTTTAGATAAGGCGAAATAATTGAATTCATAGTCAGAGCTTAGATTTATCAAGTTTTACGTTTACCATTTACAAATATTGATGGCTGTTGAAGACTGAAATAAATCTCAGTGCGAGTCATGCTTTCAGCATCTTTTCTTAGTTTTTCTTTTTAGCACACGTTGCCTTAACCCGTAAACCTCTTACCAGGCACCATTGAATGGTAGAGCGGAAACACTTTAGCTGTATAATCGATAGTTGAACATATTTAAAAGAGCGCTTCAACTCTGCGGCTGCCGTTGAGTGTCATTGGCAGTGGCAGCATCTAGCACTGTTTATCTGCGTCTGCAGCAGTCTAGACAATTTGTGGCAAGTCAAGAGAAGATAGAGGCGCTGAGTCGAGTGCAGTAGCAGCAACAGCATGCTTGCCACTCAATGCGTCAATGTGTTGTCAGGCGCAACTTAAATCTTAAGTGCCTAGGATCATGATATATAGATGCATATATATATATCTTAGGTAGGTTCTCGTTTGGCATCGACTTGAAGTTCACATGCATTTGAGCAAACAAAAACAATCAGTTGAAAATGCAAGCTGATCAAATGTTAAGATATCCTATTTGCTTAAATTTAATTCTATCTTATGTTTCTGACATAAGTACTATAAGTAATGCATCAATCTGTTAATCAACTGGTCCTATCCTTAAGCGGTTGAAGTAAAGTTGTTGCAGCTACCAATTTAACTTTTATTTAACATTAGTTTCCTTTACAGGGTATACAAATGCTTTGCAGATACAGTGGCAAACCAAAAAGGGGGAGTTTGAGGTTCCTTAACCTCTGGAGAAGATTGATTTTTAAGCATGTTTATTTAGCTACTGATTGATGGCCGTACAAAAGCTTTCAAGGCTTGCAAACGACCCCTCTTTAACTACGCCAGTGTGTACAGCCTTGTGTTTTGCCAGTTTGTTTGCAATACGTGATATTTGCTGGTAGTTTACTCATGTCACACAAGCGCGTATCACTAATCATTCGGTTTATTTGGCCCGCACAAATGTTTGCTTTCGCATTTGCATAAACCATAGAGAAGAGAAATCGCAATGCAGTTAACGCTCAATTAATGCGGCTGGATGAGAGAAGGCAAAGAGCTGTTCAGTACAAAGGGTTGAGTTCAAATTCGCTGTCGTCATTTTGCGTTCGATCTATTATAATAATAAGAGTGCGTTTGCTGTGACGTCCATAAATTTGTGTGCGTTTGGGTTATGTAAACTCGTTTATAATTTTCCACCACATTTGCTAATTTGGCGAATAGCCGCTTGTCATATCAATGCGGCTCTTATTGGGACCATGCATCATTTCAACTTGTTGTTGGCATTGCCTTTTGCCGTTTGTTGTTCAACGTTTTTGATTAAACGCACTTAAAGCCAAAGCTCAAAAACCAAAATCTGACAATACCAGCTGTTGTTGCTTTTGGTTTTTTGTTGTTTGCCTCGTTGTGGGGGCTGGGTGGTTGGCTGCCTGATCGATAGAAAAGTGGCTCAGAACAACAACAGCAGCGACAAGTTGTGCGAGCTTTCTCCTGGCAACCACATCGTTAATTTGCCCAACATGAGCACGCAGCAAATTTTCCATGCATAAACTTTAAATTAGCGCCCAGCAAACATTGTTATACGTACACCAACACAAACACACACACACATACATTTGCGTTGGATTCTTACTCTGCTCTGGTCATAAATTTCATGCTCGCTGATAAACAATAAATTAAGTTCAGCTTCAGCTCCGGCTACAGCTACAGCTCTGTGTCATGTGTACAGGGCACGTATCCTTAGCTTGCCATCGTTCTGTGAGTTTTGTGGCACGCATTTTCATATCACGCACGCATACATGCAAAATTCCAAAGCTAATTTCGTTGGTTTTCTGCCTAGCCAGGCTCGAGGGACAAAGGATGGCTTGGCAATGGGTAACCAGAGCTTTTAACAAGCTGCGTTTTTGCCAGGTTTACCTCAACATACCTTTGTAAGTCTGGTTTGTTCCCTAAAGGTTTAAAAGAAGGTATGCAACTGTTTTGTTTATTTGCTTGATTAAGATGTTTATTTACCTAACAGTTTGATTCGAAAAAAATATTCAGATGCTCTGTCCATTTTGGGTTACTTGATAGCTACTTTTTTTATTGGTCTGCTCCATTAACTGTTTAAATCTTGAAAAAACAAGTTAGTTGTCTGCCTTGTTGAATACTTTTCATTGTTATCAAACTCTTTAAATGACAGTTTACGTTTAACTTTCAATTATTTTTAAAATATTCAACTTTTATTGCGATGACAATAATTTTTCTCCCACTTAACATTTTAAACCACTCTACAATTCTACTAATATTAATCTGCTAATTAAACTACAGGGTATCTTTCACTTCAGCTTACTTTTTCCGAACCTTCCTAATAAATCAAGTTGGCTGTAGGAGTTTCTAGTTTCGGTGTGTGTCGGTGACGTGTTTTTGACACGTTTGTTTCCCTTTGCAACAAAACTTCATAATCACAACAGAAATATACTACTTACCCAACGGATATAGCTGTGGAGAAGCTTTTTTGACTTATTGCTCTTACTATATACAAACATACCTTGATATGCCTAGTTGAACTATAAGATATCAAATACCAAATTAAATATGCAAATTCAGCTTCAGTTCACTCAGCTGAACGCTTGTGCATATCTGCAGCATTGCGCTGAAAATGGCAATGGAGTTTTTTCGTTTCTTTTACGCTTCCTTTTTCTTTTTGTGTTGTTTTTAGAATTATCTACAGTATGGTTACTTTGCATATTGCCGCACAGCGAGACTGGGACACGTACAGAAATGTTGCGGGCGCACATTAAATTTAACTTTGTATGTTCGAATTTTACCAGTAAATCGTACAATTTGTCAAACCTCGCCCCTTCCCATTTTGCCACTGAATTTCTAGTCGGTGTGACATGGTTGAAAGGAGGGAAGTGACGCCTGCATGATGCGTCTTATACGCATGTGGTACAAGTTTTGCGTATGTTTTGCAGCTGCTTTTTTTTTGCGTGTAGCCCGAAAAGTTTTTCATTTCGAATTTGTTGCGTGTGTCGTTTTGTGCGGGCGCGTGCGGAAAAGGAAATGTGCAACAGCAGCTTTTGAGCAAAAATCATAGCATACTTTTGTGGGTGAAATGTAGATTTGACTCTAACACTCCGTCTGTTGCCAGCTGCCCTGCAATACAGTTCAAAGTTCGATAAACTGACTGCCTTCCTGCTTCTTTGTCTTCGCCGTTGTCGTCGTCGTCATCGTTGCCTCATTCAATTATTCCTATTCCAGTTGGCTGCATAAGCTCAGCGAGTCTGATTCCGAACAAACGCTTTGATGTGCAAAAGTTTGAGACTCTCTGGCTGACTGGGCGTGTATTGATGAACTTATTTCAGTTGTATAACAAAATTTTATTCGGAATGGCTCAGCGCTTATCTAACGTGTTCTGTCGGTTGACTTTTGTTGTCTGTGTCGACTTAAAATAAAAACGCATTTTGGTGCTACAAAAACAAAGTTAAGAAGTTTGGACTGACACGGAAAGGAAATAGTTTCCTTGGGCTATATTAAGCTATTGGCATGACCATTAAAGGCTTAGCTGTGTTTGATTTTCATTTCCTGTTATTTGTATAAGCTTTGCTAACTGCCTGCTAATCAACTCGCGCTCTAAGTTTTTTTTTCAAAGCCTGTATTAATTTTTGATGAAATCGCGAATTACATTGCTTCTGCTGTACAGTTTTGTTTGTTAATGCTGAATAAAATCCTAGCCTTGAGCTCAAATATGGCAACCAAAAATACCAAATAAAAAAAAGCGTAAAAGCAAATCAATTCACTCTCACAAAACACACAAGCTAAAATGGCTGAGTAAACAGTTGGAGAAACAACAATAAACATGAAATGAAGCTAAATAAATCGAAATTTTCCAATGAATCGTTAATAATCCACATGTTCGCAAATTCCGTCTTTGGCTCCCTACAATAATCCCAACAAAAAGGGTTGCAGCCTACGGGGGCGTAAGCTTCTGTTCCGCTTTAAAATGCTCCATTTTGTAGTAGCGTATTGGCTTTGCTACGTTTGTATATATGTATATGTAAATTTATATGCATGCATGTTTATATATGCATACAGTGGCACAAAGCAAAATGGAATTGCAAACAAAACGCACAAAATGCAAAAGCAGAAAATAAATATAAACAGGGCAAATATAATTGTTTGTTGAAGATTTTTCTGTTTTTTTTTCTGCTGCATTTTTATGAGAATTTTATTACTTTTCAGGTTTTGGCTAGTATTTTGTGAGCTCTCTCTTTTTCCACTTATATTCCGCGACCTTGCGCGACCACCACATTTTGACCCAAAACAATACGTATGCACAATGAAAATGAAAATAAATTTCCAATTGGCACAAGCCTTGTGCTTTTTGTTGTTGTTATTATTTTTTTGTGTATGTGCGCTAGAACAATTTTACACTCTCACTCACTCACACTCTACGTTCTACCATTCTCTCTGTCTTTAACAGGCTATAGCGCTGCGATAGCCCCAACGCCACCAACAGCAACAACGACAACAATCTCACCCTCAAATATGCTGCCCTATTTTGACTTTGATGTGCCGCGCAACTTGACCGTCACCGTTGGCCAAACAGGCTTCCTGCACTGCCGCGTGGAGCGACTGGGCGACAAGGATGTAAGTATTTTGTGCTAGTAAACAAGTTGGAGTATTGAGTTTGTAAATTTTGCTCTAGTTTTAAATATGGCGTGCAAACTTTCAGCGAAAGTTAAGGCTATAAGTTTTGGCATAACAGGCATATGGATTTAATAAAGTTTTAAGCGCTTTGCCTTTAAATCTATGTTGCGTATTTATTTATTGAAAGCGAACAAAAAAGCACTTCAAGCTGTTAAATTTTGTAAATATTAATCCATGGCAAACTTGAGCAAACTAATTTAATTTTAAGTGAACTTTTCTTATTTTACCCTGTTAACAAAATAATTTCTTTATGTTGTTCGGCTTAAAGCAAATTAAACCGCTTAGATCTTTAGCGAAACTTATTAATTTTAAATAACACGTTATACACAAATCTCGTACGCTGTTAGCTTACTTTTGAGTAATATAAAGGGCTACCCATTTCAAAGAAAAAATTAAACAATTTAAAAAATTTGTATTTCATTTTAGTATAGTAACAGAAACTCTTTTATATAAAAGAAGATTCTTTTTTAAAAGCAGAATATTCTGGAGAGATAAACACATCTAAGGACCAAAAAAATCGCCTTAACCCTGTCAAAAAGAGCAGAATACTGAGAACTACTTTACTGCTTTCAATTTAGGGTTCAGTGAAAAAATGAACAAACAACGCACACCCACACACACACACACACACACACACACGGCAAACAAATAGGCAAATCGAGCAATAGGGATTTAAAGCGATTTAGGTTGGAAACGTTCAATCATTTGCCATGACATGATGTTCGCGCAGTGATTGCCTAAGCATGTCCAGTCAGCTAGCGAGTGAAGCCACATTGATTGAAGGTCGCCAAGCTGTTAACCCTTTGCCAAATATGCATAGCACTAGCCGGACATCATTCACATAGCGATTCAGCCGAATGCCAAGGCTTTCTTCTAATATGTCAACATCAACAGCCAGAATACACAGCGGAAGACAGCTTTGGGCGGTAACGGTGCCACAAAGAAGGGTGAATGAGCAGAAGGAGGAGAAGGAGGGGAGTGATGCTGAGCAGCAGTTTGGGCACTTCAGGATTAAGAGCTGATATTAAATGCGTAGCACTAGGCACAAATTGCTGCTTGATTACTGAAGCTGCACTCGATGCGAAAAATTCAGCCACAATCGGGTTTGGGGTGGGCTGAGGAAGGGTAGAGGATGGAACATGAGGTAGCTTAGCAAAATGACTAATTTATGAGCCATCAATCACGTGACTGGCTATGCCATCAACCATTTTGACGTGTCTGCATGCAGGCCTGCTCCTTAAGTACGACGCTATCAGGTCTTTAATTTGCACCAGCTCATGCCGGAAGCGGAAGTTGTGCGCTGCCGCAGAAGGAAGTGAAAGGGAAGCAGCCAAGTGCAGAGCTAATTCGAGCGGTAGAACAACAGTGGGGCAAACACAGGGCAAAAAAAGAGGGAAAGTTGCCACGTTTAAGACAAGTTTTTGCACGGGCAGAGTTCATTAAAAGCATTGAAAGTACATTGAACAAAATGGCACGCAAACATTGATTCTTCAAGCAGAAATAACCTTGAGTCTTGCCCTTGAGCCTTAATTACAAAACTGTCCACTTGGGCATTACATGACAGCTTAATTGTTGTTGTTGTTGTTGCTGTTGTTGTTAGCATTGCCATCCTTCTCCAACTGACCTTGTTGTTCAGACTCGGCGCTGGTGTCATCATCATAATCGTTTCCTTTGGGATTTGGACTGGTTGTGCTGCTGCTAAGCAAAGCTGATTCGATGGCTGTCTCTGTGTCGTTGCTGGTGCATACAGTTTCCAGTTGTGTTTCAGTCTCGGTCTGCTCTTCCTCTACAGCAGATGGAGACACGGTTTTGTTCAACGAAATTGCGCTAGATGAGGGCGTTATGTAGCGCGGCTGTGGAGAGAATTGGGGTTGCACATCGAGCTGATCGTGATGCGTAAACATGGAAGCTGTCGTTGACGCTGTTTCAATCGTTGGCGGCTGCACGCGATTGGGATTTGGAAAGGGTCGACGGTTCTCCAAGATGAGCTTGATATCACGTGCAGACTGCCACCATCTATGGAAACAAAGAGGCATATAAAAATCTTTAAAGAACTCAAGCAGCAGTTCTTACCGATACCAGGGCGTTAGCTGTGACTTGATCAACATATACACATTGGCAAAGTAAACAGAAATCTGCAAGAGCATCAAATACATTAGTGTGAAAATATTACCCAAAACATTTCTGATGACTCACCGTCATAAACAAAAAGAACAACATCCATGACTTGGTCCACAGTTTGCTCAGTCCCCATGATTGTGTGTGCATTGCATAGTATTGAATGCCCACCAGCAAGGTGCCAATGATTCCAAATGCCACCAATGTCAGCAGCGAAAACATTTGACAATCCTCCTGCAAAGCACGACGGCTCATTGCCCGCGAATACCACAAACGCAACGATTGCATACAAGTGTAGCTAAGGATTAGCAAAGGCCCAGAAAAATAGGGAAGAGAGATGAAAAAACCACAATCTCAAAGAAGCGATACCTAATCGACGTTTTCTTTCGTTCTTTCAGCTAACTTTATATGTATAATATGTCCTTTTATTTCGCTTGGAATGCCAGCTTTTCTAGTAAGATTCGTTTTAGTATCAAATATCAAAACAATTTTTTTTGTTGATATAAACTTCATAGAAGCAAAGCAAATTCTACTTCAACTTTTGTCTTAAACATAGCCCATGTTTCAGATTTGGAATGTTCAAGAAGAGAATCTAAATAATCAATTTAAGTTCACAAAAACATTCTTACCAAGTGGATATCAAATTTCCGTCTCTCTTAAATGTAACCCCATCTGTCTGTTAAAAACCTGAGCCCAACTGTTATAGAGTTACACTGAACGTTTGCAATACACAAAGTACAAAGTGTTGTGCTGGGCTTGGGGAAATTAGTGAGTCGAGTGCTTAGTCTTAGCGTCACTGATTAAAAGTCATAACAACCTAGCACCTGACATCTAATGCCTAACTGCTAACAGCTGAGAGGATGATGTAGCTTTTGTTGTTGGCTGTCAAGTGACACAGTTGTGCTCTTTGAACTGTTGCCACTTGCTTTGGCCAGGAAGTTGAGTTTATTGCCAGGGCTGTCACCGCACACACTTACCGCAAAGTCTGCTCGGTGCTATAATGAAACTGGCATAGCTCACAGATTGTGCAGCGTGAGGTGCTAATCCATCGCTCCAGGCAGTGCACGTGCACATATGTCAGCGAGCCCTTGCACAAACATGGCGACACCAGTCTGCAAACGAGAGAGAAAGGAGAAAGAGTTGAGAGTGGATGAACAATAAACAATAATAAAAGTGGGGATTAAATGTGCGGACAGATGAGCAAACAGTTCATCCCGCAAACAACATCCGCCGTAAACTGCGCGACAGAACGCATCTTCTACATACATAGTATGTACATTCAACACACAAAAACATACATATGTTGCATGTTCTGCTGTCGACTCGTGTTAATTTTAATACATTATATAAATACCATGTGTTTGTATATGTATATATAATTATATAGCTTTATGTAAATACAAGTATGTATAAATATATACGTATTTATACAGCAGCAAATACGGTAATTGCATTGCGCTAATTTTATTAAAATGTCACGCAATTAATTTTTCGCATTTTGCGGCTGCATGGACTAATTTAAATGTCAGTTGGGAATGCCCTGTACTCGCAGAGCCAAAAAAGGTTGCAGAAACAGGACCATACTATTAATTTTAAATTTAAGCACAAAATCACAAAGAATACCATTTGAATTTGAAAACTGTGGCATTAAGGATTTTTCAAACGTACATTTAAAATTGTGCAACAATATCTTAAGTATAAACAAGTTTGAGATAAAGTTTTATATACTTTTTATCGAAATCTTTACAATTATTTATATGGGTTTATAACAGGGCATTCCTTATTCGCACACACTCTGTATAGCCGCAAACAACTCTATTGATTGTTATCAAGTGCAAGCGATATATATAATTGAGATACATATTTCACATAGTCATACATATGTATATACACACTTACTGTTCGGGATTATCTGCATTGTGGCAGATGCGACAGACGAGGGAACCAATCGATGGCATCGAGCCACTAGAATTCGAACCCTCACAGTCCAGATTGAGATTGTTGCACTGTGTGCCACTATCCTCGCATCGATGCAACTTATATATGTTCAGATCGCTGCCAGCTGAGATTGTGGGGGCGATATTGGCAACAGTAGAGATATTGGCCGCTGCTAGCGCGGCCTCGGTGCCGCTGGCCAGCGATTGACCATAGTTGTTGTCGACATTCTGCGATAGAATCTGAAATTGAACATTGGGCTTGAGGCCAAGCGAAATGGAACAGCCAGCCTTTTCGATTGTCACACTCTCCTCTTGTTTTGTGGTAGTGGGCGACGTCTCTTGTGGTTCCTTGGTGTTGATGCATGTCTCGATAACGATCATCGACGGCGGCAAATCATCTGTGCTACTATTTGAAACAAGCTCATCAATTTCCAGATGCAAAGTCGTATCCTGTTTCACTTGCTCCTGCTCGACATCACCACCAGTGGCACCTATAAATAAAACCTTAGAATGGTTTGATATATTATTAAGACCAGGTATGAATGCAAACCGATTCGCTCGCTCTCCATTCTGTTGGCGAATTCGTTATAACCAATAAAATTATATTAAACGAGGAACCTTTTTTCCAATCTTAAACTGTTTCGCTTCGTATTCACTTGTGGTTTTTGAAAAACTAAAATTTTAGCACATTCTACATTACAAAACAAAAAAAAAAATTGATCGATTATTGTGTGCTGTTATGCTAAAGTCAAATTCAGAGACTGCTTTATTTCGAGTGTATAATTATATATGTGATATATATATAAATGGAATGAATATTTGGTATAGCACCTATAAATGTAAAGCTCTGCCTAGGCAAAAAATCTTAATTTATATGTTATATACATTTGACTTTTGTATAGCAGTTTTGGTATATAATATTAAGTATTTTTTTTATTTAAAGCTTCGCTTAAAAATTGTATCTTTTCTATATCTCTGTTACTTCTCATACACATTCGTTTACGCGTTCATTTGTTTTAAATAATGACCTGAAAATAAAATTATACAATTCGTGAAACTTCGTTAAGAGACATTGGAAATAACTACTTTTAAGTACAAAGTTGTTCAGCTCATCGATAACCAATCGCTAAGTCAGTTAGTTAGGGAAGCAACAAAAAACGAATTAGCAGATGAAGTAGAGAAGTGCGAGACTAAAGAGTGAAAAAGAAAGAGGGAGAGTGAAAAAAGTAAAACAAACATTAATTGTAATTGACAGACTGGAACCGCGCGCTGTCACCCACAGCTACTGCCCATAAACTCAAATTGAAAGTGTAACAGTTACGGCAAATAATTTTGTCGCCGCTTGGTCTCCATAACAGTCTCTCCACCCCAGAAACTCCATTTCTGGCCGGGACCAGAAAAAGTACGAAGACTATGTACTCCAGTGTTGCTGCTCTCGAGTAATTTATGTTCGCGCTTTTAGTTCGTTAGGCTCCACTCCAAAAATTTGTGAGTAAGTGTGTGTGAGTGTTTGTGAAAGAGTATTTCCTTTCGGTGTGTCATTACCATACCAACGGCTGCTTCTGCTCTTACCCCCTTTTATTTTTTGTACATGTGCGTCCTTGTTGTTTGAGATATTGTTTATTTTTTTTGTGTGGTGTTTTTGGGCGCCGGAAGCTGCTGGAATCCGCTTGTTCAACTTGAATTCACAGGACCTTAGTCCGTGCGCTGTTGATTTATTACGGCGAGACCAAAGCCAAACGCAAAACATTCTCATAAGCGCGTTTCGTTCAACATGGAAGACAGAGCACCCGCAATTTCGGTCATGTTACAACAACAAAAACCAAACAACAACAAAAAAAAAGGAACTGTTATAAAAGCAATTTCTATGTTTTTATCAAAGAACAAAGTTTGGTCAGCGATCCCTTTTTAATACCAAGGCCGCTTCGCTTGTTTTGACGCGTTGTCCCAAAAATCGGTTAACAACTTTGTTTACAAAATGTTTTTCTAAAGTTAGAGGGTGAAAGTTATAAGTTGAGCTCTTCATAGCACGCTGCGCATAATTTACTTGTCTTTGATAATTGCAGCTGAACGTTGTTGAGTACATTCTTATTGGAAGTGCACTTGAATGATATCAAATGATCAGCTGACGAGCATTTCATTTAGTTGTAGACAAAGTTCATTAGATTTTCATTTGTTTTTGTTTTTGTTCTGTTTTTTTTTTGCGGGCTAGGGCAATTTGTAAATAGGAAAACGAGCACTCAACAGCAAGGAGGCAAGTTAGCAATGCGCACAATTTTCATGGTTTTTGCAATTTTAATGAAATTTTCACACCATTTCCGATTCGGACAAAGCCAGAGCTAGAGTGTTGAGTGCCTTCTGCTCCAAGCACATACATACATACGCACAAACATTCAAGCATACTAGAAGCAAAAAACAATGGCTACTCTCAAGTTATCCTTCGAGCTTCGAGTTGAGTCCAAAGTTTAAAGTCTAAGCTCGGCGCCTTGGTTAGAGACGCAGAAAATGCGTCAGCAAAGTTTTTAATGTATTTTTGCCAAGTTTGCAACATACACAAATACACTTACCCACTCACACACACACACACACACACACACACAAACACACTCGGAAACTTCGTTCATTTGGCAGTGTAATAAAATGACAAAAACAAAAACAAAAGCTGAAAACTAAAAACAAAAAAAGTAGAAAGTAGAAAGCACCGCAGCCAAAAAAAAAAACAACAACAAAAAACCAACTGGCACAGTCAAGAGAAAGTTGAACTCAAGCCAGGCAGCAAGCAGCTCACAAAGTGTTAAATAATATAAAACTATGTTTGTGGTATTTATTTAAACCTAAAGACATTACGAAAATTATACCCCGAGCACAAAACTTTACCAGCTATCCCGGCGCTACCTACTATTTGCTCTCCTCTCGCTGCCTTCTGTTGCTGTTCCGCTTGACACACTGGGGAATAAGTTTGCAACACGGGATCTAGTTGTAGTTGTAGTTGTAGCTGTTGGTTGGCTGCTCACTGTTTGCTGCCTCACTGCCTAGCTGCTCGGCTCGGCAGCAACCTGTGGCAAAGCTTTTCGCAAATCCCTAAGCAGCGGCGAATTGTGCAAACTGCTTACCAAATCACATCCAGACTAGCATATAGATCTAGTTTGACTGCTACTGCATAAGCCTGAGTGTGTGTCCTTTTTTCTTTATGTTAAGGCACTGATATTGAGCTTAGCAACCTTTTTCTTTTGCCTTTCGATTTAGCTTGCAAACTCAATATTTACATAAAATCGATCTAAACAACGTTAGTTATTGCTTATAATTTTTTTGGATGAGCTAAAATATATTTATATATATCCCTTAGGTTTAAGAAAGTTTTATCACATAATAAGATGTTTTAAATGTCGACAAGATAACTTTAATCTATGTTTGTGATTCAATTAAAAATACTTTGAAATTATTTTGCATTGCATAATTAAAATTTTTGTGGGATACTTCAAGCCAGAATTTGCCGCTCAACCCGCTGGCCTTAACTTACCTTTTTATAGCTCTTAATTAATATATTTAAATGTCATATTGTCAACATCAAGCTCTTTCGTTCATATTGAATCTCTAACCTAGGACAGTAATCGTGAGTAAAAGGTTTAACTTCGCAGTTCATTTAGAGCTTTGGTTGAGCTTTGCTTTTGCTGACCTTTTCGTAGGCGTGTATTTTATTGGGAAAATTGCAATGCATTGGCTTATACAGAAATGGCTGTGGAATGCAGGATTCATTCGAAGCCGTAGTCGAGAGTCTATGATGAAAAACATAAAATTGCCGCATAAAACTTTTACAAGCAAATGAATTTTATTTTTACGTATTACGTGACCGTTTTCATTTGGTGCTTGCGCCAATTTCATGGCCGGCTTTTGTTGTGTGTTGACTTTAGTGTCAATCGAATGAATTTATTAGAATCGCCCTGGATCAGGACATTGGCCAGGCCAATAGTTGTTGGCGATTTGGCGAAAGCAAAGCAAACCATACGAAATGAAAGGATAGTAAAGCAAAGGATTCTTTATTTGCGTCATTTACTCGTTCTTGATAGTTTTTCCAGTTCCGTTGTTTATTTTTTTTTTTTTTCGTATTGCCAATGGTTCTGTTTGTCGCACATGCTCTACATCCTTCTAAATGCCCAAAGGCAAAGTCATAACAAATATATTAACGAGCACTGGCCAAGTTCTTTAGCTGCTGCATATACATAATTTACATTTAAGTTGACAGCCGCAAATATTGAAACTTTAATTGAGAGCAGCTTTTGAAGTATATAATTTGTATATAATGTATAAATATATGTACATATATATATTTTTGGCATTGCAAAACTTTTAGCATCAACGTAATTAAAATTGATCATCACAACAATGAGAACAAAACAAAACTAAGGTCATTAAATAAATTGAAAACAATGTGCCAGAAAAGGGCACAAAGGTCGCGAAGGACGCTCAAGAAAAGAAATCACAGCAGCAGCAGCAGCAGCATCAGCACCAAAAAGAGATACAAAACCAGGACTAATGGTTACTCCTAAGCAGTATTCAGGCACAAGCGAAGACAAGGCGAAGCAAAGCAAGGCAATCAAATGAAAATGTAATTCAAGCTCGAATAAAAAGTGCCCAAATAGAGGCCAACATACAACAATGGGACAGGGTCTTTCTATTTCAGTTGAAAGGCATTAGAAACAATTCGAGAACCGGCGACAGGACATTCGGCTAGAAAATGTCGCCAGCTTAAAGACTTTGCAATTGTCTAAGTTTTTATGTAGCTGGCGCCATCATCAAATCGTAGGTTTGGGCATCGATAAGAGCTGCTTTTATTTTCAACTCAATTTTTTTTTCTTTTATATTTTTTTCTTGTTTGTTGCCTATTGCTTTATACGGCCAGTCAACGTTGCGAATAAATAACCCTTTTCACACCCATATGCGGATTTGACCGACTTTGATTTTTGGTCTGAGCTTTTATTTTAATACCATGTTATGGGGAAAAAGGTAGATTGGCTGTGTCCGATTGTCCGCTTGTCTAAATACTTGAGATCTAATATTTTAGTAGGCTGAGTTTGTTTCAAATTATCGATAACTGTTCCGGTTTCTGATACACACATGTCATTGAAGTTAAACATATTTGAAACTTGATCAAAAAACTCTGGACAAAACTATGATCATATATATCTGAATATTTTATTGAAATGGAGAAACACCAGAGCTATCGAAGATAAAGTAGAGCATTCCACATATACATGCAATGACTGTAGGCATTATGTCTAGGGTATAGGATATCTCCTATTCGAGCCGTTTCAACTAGAAAAATCTTACTTTGTTTTGTTTTTAATGTTTAACCCGCTACAACGGTTTAGAAAGGCATAAAAAAGTTGTGCAAGTTTGTGTAAAAGGAGCAAAAAACTTATTGCCGTTAGGTATACAAATTCTTGTTCTGAGTGATTTTTGCTCTTTCAGTCTGTATAAATAAGTCAATTTTAGGCTTTTGAGCTTTCGTTTTGATTGCGAACTGTGTGTTCGAAGAGCTTAAACTATCTATATCTTTGTATTAAATGTTTAACGATGTTTATGGCGATCATGGAGACATAATTTAAAGCATTTTTAATTTATTATAACAAACGCAGTGTGCAGGGTATCTTTAACTCCATAGCCTAATGCAAAAAACACTTAGGTTGTTTGCTGTTGATTAAATACGAAAAACAAAGGCAAAATGCCAAAGATTAACAAACAGCAACAGCTCAACACCAGCAGCGAAAACGAAAGAAGTTTCAGTAAATTTCTACGCCCACCACGCGAAAAAAAAACAACAACAACAACAAAAACGAAGAAGTAAACTTTGCGCTTTGTTTGTGCTGCAAGTGGCAGTGTGGCAAGCGGCCGTGTGGCACGAAATGTTGCCAACACTGGTTACAACAAGCGAGCACACAAAGCGCCGTTAAACGCACTTGGGCGAAACTTTTTTAAGTGCGGAATTTGTAATTTCTCAACTTTACAGACACAAGCTGAAAAAAAAACATCGTTTTTATCTGTTACTTGTTTTTCGTTTGTTTTTTTTTTTTTGATACTTGCAGGTTTCATGGATACGCAAACGTGATCTGCATATACTAACAGCTGGCGGTACAACCTACACCTCTGATCAGCGTTTTCAGGTGAGTTGGCTTAATTTCATACTTAAGGACACACAAAGCTTACATTTTGTTTGATTTTATTTCCCGAAAGGTACTACGACCAGATAACTCAGCCAATTGGACACTGCAAATTAAATATCCGCAACCGCGCGATTCCGGCGTCTACGAGTGCCAAATAAATACCGAGCCCAAAATGTCACTATCATATACATTTAATGTTGTGGGTGAGTATGATTGACAAGAATCAAAAAATATATTTGATACATTGACTACGAAAGGTCAAGATATTAAGCCTTAACGATGTTGCTCAAGTTGTTTTTTATTTAAAGTAAATTATTTCCAAGAAAATGGAAATTTGATGCAACTCGTAAATATTAATTAATGAGCATCAATTCTGAGAACCCGTACAGAACATAAGTAGAGGCGTAAAATAACTTAAGCAAATGAATTTTCAAAATGCTACAAAATTCAAACTGAGAAATTAAACAAAACGAAAAACCGAAGGCCAAAGGTAATTGTCAGGCATGAATATTAGTTTAAACAAAACAAATTAAACCAACTTTTAGCTTTAAGAACCTCTTGCACATAATTTCAATTGCTTGAGCTGAAAACCCAATTCAAGCAATTTACTAATCAGTTTTGACCAAAGAACACAACATTTAAGAGCAGCCGGGCACAAGTGTGTGTGGGTGTAACAAAATGTGTATTTTTGTCTGCCTTGATATTTACTTGTTGGCCCTAGTCAAAGCTAATGCCAATGCCGAGAGCCCAAAACCAACAAATATCGACATGTTGTTATATGAAACTGCCTGCTAAAAGCCATTGCAGAACATGAAGAACTTTACCCTTTTGGCAATTATCATAACTCTCGGGAGGCAACAACATACACAAACACGTACATACAAACAGCCAAAAGTAGGCAAATTCACTGGCCAAAAAAAAAAAAACCATTTGCCAAAAATTCAAAAACCTGGTACATTTTACATTTTGAAAGGATGTTGCGGGTGGCAATGCTTAAAATTGGTCACAAAACCACTGAAGTGATTACTTTTATGGGGCAGTTTTTGACTGTGTGTGTGTGTGTGTGTTTTTGTGTAGGATGTTCCCTTTAAAAATGTGTGTGGTAACACTGGAAACTACATGCACACATAAAAATGTACGTACAGCAGATTTGGTTTGCTGCTAAGTCGGATGTTTGCCTGTGCGGCATGCAACTTTCATGAGCTTAAGGAAGTCATACAATATGAATGTTATTTACACATAAGTAACATGTAGTTGTGTTGTGTTTGTGTATGTGTGTTTCTTTGCTATAGTCAAGTGAATCGCAACACTCTGCCTCGTGTGATTACAAAATTGGAAATTCGATTATGCCCAAATTGGCTTAATTAAAAGTTGAAGTTGCTAAATATTCCCAGCATTGATTCAAATTGGGCAGAAAACACCTTTGAAAATCTGTTCTCTATTGTCCTGGGATTGTGTTGATCCATTAATTTCTCACTTATAGACTTTATGCTTTGAGTTTGACAACAAGTTTTGATCAAAAATGCATTTCGAATACAAAAGGGCTGTAGAGTATCCACTTGTCGAACACTTAACATATCCTTCCAGTAGTTATTTGACTAAAAGATAGCCACTTAAACTCT